>BPTQ01000001.1:36906870-37305170 GCA_019973895.1 Chrysanthemum seticuspe
TTTTGATATTGGTGCTTGAATCGTGTTAGTGGGTGTCTTTTAAACCACCAATTTAAATGGGTGTATAACTTTTAGAGTACCCATTCTTTAATCGGAACTTCCAAAATGGGTAAAACAAAAACAAAACACCCACCATGTAACCATCGTTGGTTAATGGGTGTTTTAAACAAGAAAATCGGTGTTTAAACTAGGCACCCGTTAACTGACGTAAGAACATCACTAGGTGGTTCTCTACTTGTTAGTTTGTAACGATGACAACGTCTGGACTTAGGTCTTCTTGAAGATGTGATACTTCGACTACTCGAACGTTACGTTATATAGGAAAATCCTAATGGTTTGGGTTAAGAAGCTTCACAACTACGAGTTTTCTGACGTTTCCGTTACACCCTTGTGTAAGTAGATGAATACCTTCCTAGACGTGAGTTAGTCTGAGTGCAGATCCTTCCATAAGTAGATGAATGTGTTCCCACATTGCCTTTGCAGTCTTTTGAGCATCAACACTTCGAAGAATTGGGTTTGGTAATCCTAAAAGGATATATTGCATTGCAAGCTCATCAGCTTCATAGTGTAGAAGTTCTTCTGGATTCAGGTCTGCAACAGTAGCAATGTTTGATTGTTCATCTCTTGGTGGATCACTACAAGAATGCAGTCAATTGCCCACGGATCAAATTTGTGGCTAAAAGAACAAATTTTGTGGGTAATTGGTTGCTACCAATGTACCACCCACAAAACAAAAACAAAATGGGTAAAACCTTCAAGGCTAATTTCTTACCCATGAGATTTTCAATATGTGGGTAAATTTAACCACCAAATTTTCTGTGGGTGATTGTGCTAAGTTCGTGGTTATAGTTTTTGTGGGACTCTATAAATTAACTAGAAAATACCCACAAATGTAGTCATGTGTAATTTATGGGTGATTTTTCCTTCGACAAATTTGATGGGTGATAGTGTTAAGTCTGTGGGAATTTTTTTCATAAGGTATTTCCAAAATCACCATGCAGCTCTGAGTAATTAACAGGTAATATTACCAGCAAATGTAATTATCGTCAATATTTTCTCTTTTTTAGTTCATAGTTACAATCATAAAGAACCCAAGACACGCATACCAAAATGTAATTGTATTCATTCATATACAAACAATATGTAAACTCATTCATCAATCAGTCAATATAGAAATAAAACCAAAAAATGCGTAGCTGCCATTATGAAAGTTGAATACTTATGTCTTATGCGTTACATATGGTGGTATATTTTTGAGCCATTAGTGCACCAAAGCTATCCTTTTGTCGACTGAGGTGCTAAAAAACAATGTCGTTTCTTCATTATGTAATTTTCACATGTTGGTCACCACTCGGAAACAATAAATTAAATACCCTACACAAAGAAAAGAAAACCATTATAACAACATAAAAGCGTGTTTTAAAATCATGAATAGTACTAATATTATAGGTGAGCAATAGGGTACACCCGAGATCTCAACTAAACAACTAGTGCCAATGAGTTAGGTTCTCTAACCATTACATAAACATTTTGATCATTTGTTACCAATAACTTTCTTCTTGAATGTTATGACATACTCTTTTAAACATATGAAAGGCATCTAAAACTTGTATTAAACGTCTGTGAAGGCCATGAATTACTCCTCATAAACAATTCCTACAGCAACACACATCGATTCAATTAATACTAAAAGTTAAGAATACATGAAGTAAAATAACAATATTGTGTGTGTATTAGAATATGCGAATGCAAATACATGATTTAACATATTCTTTTGTTTTGTTTTGGTTTTAGTAAAAACACTACCTAGGTTCAATGCTTTTGTACAGTTTAACACTCAAATCAGCGTCTCAAAATTCTCTGCACACACAAATAAAAAAATAAATAAATAATTAATAAAGAAACAAGATAATGAGAGTAATTAAACATGAAGATAAATAAACAATGTACGTGCGTTTAATTGAAAGGTTTTATGCTAACAAATCTTAAGGGCTAGTTGTCATATTGGAGGTTGACTATGGATTAAATAAAGGGATACAGATGCAAGAATTGAGCGACAATAAACATTAGAGCAACAACATGGATCAAAATTCATGGCAGTCATGTGATCGAGGGTCATGACTAGAATAAAGGGGATGATTTGATTTGGTTACTTGGTTTCTGTTTTGAAGTTAAAAGATAATATAATATGGACAGTTATGAGTTAGTGGGAATAAAGGCTAGAAATACGGAAATAAAACTTTGCTTGGAGGAAACATTGTAGATTTAAAATAATATTAAAAAGATTTGGAAGGAGTATTGGTCATGAAAATTTCAAATACGAACTCAAATTCAAATTTTAATTATAAACTTGTAAATGGAATAGTTACAGGCCACATATTAAGAAGCTAGGAATAAAAAGAAATAATATGTAATTAATTACTAGCGTTGTATCTGCGTGCTGCGGTGGCAGGTGCTTGGTAAGTAAATATATTTTCGAGAAATATTATACGAAAACATAATATTAAAATATAAGAACAAAATAAGTATTATCATACAGACATGTACTAATATGATGTTCACTAAATGCGACGGTGAAATCAAATAGTTCAAGAGCAATACCACGTGATGACTGATAAATTTTTCACAAACATGTACTAATATAACGTTATGGTATACATCTAAAAGCAAAATGCACAAAAAGCTTTACCCGTTATAAACTCCATCAACATGACGAGGGGAAAAAGTAAATCGAAACATATTTAGCCATTATTTATCAACAACAAATACCCTCGACATATAACGTAGGAAAAATCTCGGTTAAAAATCTACCCATGAATTAACGACATTTGTTCTCCACAACAAAGTACTCATGAAAGTAGGACGTATGTACATATACATGGGTATATAGTTACCCACTAATTAGCCACTAAAAATTACCCACACAAAAAGTTTATGCTTACACTTGTGGGTAAAATAAATTTACCCACAACATTACCCATACAATTACCCATAATTACTAATTCCGTGATAATTTTGTGGGAAATATTTTAACGGGAATAATTTACCCATGTATCAAACACAAAATATAACTATGTGGGTAATTTCATGGGAAAGTATGTGGGTAAAATGGTTCCAAATCTTCATTCTACGATTGTGGGTAATATGTGGGTAATGGGTGGGTAAATACCCACAAAACAACATTCATGTGTAATTTTCGTGACTAATTGACAGAATTCTTGTAGTGGAATAGCATTTGGATCTCTGGGTACAATGACAGTAGGCATCTGAAATGGACCTTCCAAGATAACCTTCTTTAAGAACTTTCCATGTGGCTTCTTCAGATCACAAAACCTAAAGAACCTAATCACCCATTGATTGTAGTTTCCTGGAGTGAGCATTGGAGGTCTATCAAGTTATCCAGCCTCATGAATTGATTGTTGGCTGCTTAAAGCTTCACACATCTTTGCAAACCAAGTGGGTTCCTTCATAGTGTTCCTTGATGGATGTTGATTGAATTCGTTTGTGTAGGGTTTTACTTGAAGACTTGGTGGTGGTTGAACCATTAGAGGTTGTGGAATTGCAGCAAGTTGTGGAGTATGTTGTTGATTAAATTGTTGTTGATAAATTGCTTGTTGCTGATTCCATTGTTGATGTTGTGGACTTAATTGTTGTTGTCGTTGAGTATAAGTGTAAGGGAAATAGTTAGAGTATGGTGGTTGTGACATGTTGAAAAACTTGTGTTATAGAATGGATCTTTGTAATCGAATGAACCTTAGTTGATGAAGTGTCCTTAGGCGTAAAAATCACAATAAACCAAGTAGCACTTATGCGTAAAAACACCAAAGTTACGCGTAACAACAAGAGTTACGCGTAGGTTTAGCTTACGCGTAAGCAGGGAAAAAGCACTAAAGTTAAGCATAAACAGTAAGTTAGGCGTAGAAAACTTAGGCGTAGGATTCCCTTATGCATAAGACAAGGCTTAGGCGTAAGATGAATCTTATGCGTAGGATGTTCTACGCGTAAGCTTATGCTTATGCGTAAGTTTAGGGTTTTTAGCCCAAGTGATCTTTTACACTATCACAGTGCAAAAGATATCCCAAGTCGACGTATTTTCAGGCTTATCTAAGCAAGAAAACACAGATTAAACCACGAAAACTGAAGAGCAAACCAAGGAATTCTTATGCGTAAGATTAGGGTTCCGTTATGTGTAGAACTACTTGTAAAAATGACTTTTGCCCAAAGATGTTTCTAAACCAGATTTTTGTGATGAAATAGCTTCAATATCACCAAGATAACACAAAAGTGTGAAACTTGATGATCCAAAGTGTCTAAAATAGTTATGCGTAGAACAACTACCTCGTTAAAAACCAAGCCCAAAAACGTTTATCCACGCGTAAAGTTTGAAACTTTTTGCCAAAAACAGTTATTTTAACACCTTAAAACGTTGAAAGGACAAGAATCTTGGATTAAAAAGTGTAAAAAACGTGTTTTGAAGCGAAACAAAGTATCTCGTATTCTTTACGCGTAGGACCAAAACCCACCTCAAAAGCAATACGATTCACCCAACTAGTAGGCGATTGATACCACTGTTAGGTCACTAGTTTTACAACACAAGCATCAATAGAAAGAATAGAGAAGAAATAGAGGCGGATGAATAATAAACCAAACACACACACACACGCACATATAATAAAGAAGGGTTAGGCGTAGAGAGTGAATGAAAATTGTAAATTGAACAACCAACCCTCAAGTGAGGGTTATACAAGAGTATTTATAGGAAGGGGAGCTAAGCTCATGGGCCTTCTACATAAGCTTAAGGCTAATAACAAACATAAAGGCCATAATTAAGCTAACTATTACATATGAATTACTAACACTTGATTAAGGTTTAGGAGTGATTCCAATAGACTCATTGGTGGACTTGTCATTTTCAGAAAACACGGCTTTACATACTGTTGATTTGTTCTTTTGTGCCTCAATTCTTTTTTGTACCTCGTCGCCAAGCTTCCCAATCATAGTTTCCAAGTTTTTAAGTGATACGTCGTGGCAAGAAAGGCTCTTGTTTATATTATCTTGGAAGTTTTTCAACCATTCCTCTTGTTCTTTCTGTCTCTTAGTCGAATCTACTAGGTACTTGTTAATCATTTCCTCCAGGTTAGCCCTTATTTCACCGCGATCATAATATGGGGAAGGTCTTCCAAGATAGCCATTACGATTGTCCCCATAAAATGGTCAATTCTCTCCATATTTAGCTTCTTCGATCGTGTCTTCATTGTTAACGTTAGGACAATTCTTAGCGAGATGTCCTCCCCCACAGCTTTCGCAACCTACTTGGATGGCATGAACATCTTCTTTGAATTTTAGCATATCTCGACCTAGATTCACTAGCTTGTTAGTTATGGCTTCAAATCCGACAAAACTTCCGCCTTTGTTTCTTTTGCGTCCTCCATCGTGCCATTTTTGGGAATAATCGGCCATTTTTTGGATGGCTTCAATTGCTAGAGTAGGCGTCAAGCTCGGAATTGGTCCTTGATAGTCCAGCATCTATCTTGTAGTTACGTTGATTCCTTTGTAGAAGATGTTGACTTTTTGTTGGTTGTTTAGATCATGTGTAGGACACTTGTAGAGGAGATCGTTGTATCTATCCCAGGCTTGATACAATGTTTCATCGTCTTCTTGCTTGAAATTATGGATCTCCAAGAGCTGGTTAGATATCTTCGACTGAGGACAATATCTCTGGATGAAGTGCTTCTTTAGAAGAGCCCAAGTATTAACTGCCCCGGCGGGCAATCTTTCGATCCATATTCTGGCAACCCCAGTAAGAGTCATGGGGAACACCCTTAGCATAATAGCGTCATGAGACACACCCGAAATGTTGAAAAGGCTTGCAATGTACAAGAAATTCTCAACGTGCTCATACGCATCTTCGTCCCTGTTTCCTGAAAAAGGGTTAGCACGAAGCTCCCTCATAAGTTGGTCTTTAATTTTGAAACAGATATCAGCTCCAGCCGGTCTTACGAGCCCCGGCCCTTGTTCTTCTCTTGTCAATTAGGGGGCGAATGTTTAAGTTGCTAGCAATAAACTATGCAGTCTACCAATTCTCTAACCCTTCTCGTCTCAGTCTACTCACTTAGGGTCAGTTAGTCATATCTCCTAAGCAACTAGCCTCTACCGACATTCAAAAGAACCGAAACAAGGGTAGCTACCAATAAACTATGCATGCATACACTTAGAAATAATTATACGAAAGCAATGTAAACGCAAACAAGACAATTAAGGAATCATAACTAGGCCAGCACCAAGAGGTGCTTAGCCGCTCATATTAACCATACAAATCAATTCAATGTTTGATGTTTCGAAATACATGAATCGAAAGTAAAGAAAAGATAAAAAGCTAATGCTTATCGTAGGGGAGTGATTTCTCCTTTAGAGATAGCTCCGTATGCTCCTCTAGATCTGCCTTCGACTTCTTCTCACGTTCTCTGATTTTTGTGTGTGAAATGGGATGCTTTGAAATGCTGGAAATCGTGGGGTACTTATAGGCCAGATCTGGTTACGGCATAACTAATTATAAGAGTTACGCCGTAACATATAATTCCTTGTAATTTTCACTAAAATGCTAGTTACGGCGTAACCTCTGGTTACACCGTAGTTTTAGCATGAGTTACGGCGTAATTATCAGAGTTATGCCGTAATATATAAGAGTTACGCCGTATCTTCAATAGATCATAATAGTTACGCCATAACATGTAATTTGCACTAATTTGCACTAATTATAAGAGTTACGCCGTATCTTCAATAAATCATGGGTTACACCATAGTTGTAGCATGAGTTACAGCGTAATTATCAGCGGCGCGAAACCTCATTTGACCTAATATGGTTACATCATAATCTTTGGGAGAGTTACGCCATAATCTTCTGATAAGTTGGTTTTCTGAGCCACACTTTAGTTACGACGTAATGTGAGAGAGGAGTTACGCCGTAACTTCTTCAAAGTTAGCATACTATGATAAATCTTTGAGAATCTCTTCAAATCCTCGTCTCTTTACCTAAAAGTGAAATATAATGGAAAACAAGCGTAAATCCATATAAATGATATAAATTACAAGTATTATCAGGGGAAATTGACACTTAATATTCAGGATAATTTGATGTTATCAAATTCTCAGAGGCTTCCAAGAACACAACTCTATTGATCTTTGTTCCTCTATCAGACTTCTGAATATTCATGCGCATATTATTGCTCTATACATGGAGGTCTGCCTCACTCAATGTCACATCCCCAAAATGGGTCGCAGCGGAATGGTAACCGGGGCGTGACTTTCATGGTACAAAGTTGCAATTATGTCGAACGACCTTGAATCCATGAAATGCAATCAAGCAAGCTGGATACCTGAGAAATACATGCTAAAAGGTCAACATAATGTTGGTGAGTTCATAGGTTTAACTTAATGTAAAATCTGGTACTGAGCATAAGATTTCAGTAGTATTAAAATAAATACAATTGCACTAAGCTCATGACTCCGACGCTTAACGTATTTGGTATGCAAATGTGCATAAATGCCCCCAACCAAGTGTTTGCCAGAAACTTAATGTAATCCTCAAATGGTATGCGTTCTTTTAACCAGTTGGAGCAACCCAACCTATACGGGGGGTGTCAACCCAATAGATCTATCCACAACATTTGCGCTTTATAGTAATTAACGGTTCATGATATCATGTAGGGGACTTACGTGGCTATGTGGTAACTTAGGCAATGCATCAGTTTTGTACTTATGTCCGCATAAAAAAAAGCATGAATATTCTGAGCCTTGCCGGATTCAGATGTTGGCAGAGATATTAGATCAGAGATAAATATGGTTTGTTCGGGTACCTGAGACAAGCCATCAGTGTCATACACTGGGCCTGTGTCACTCATGTGTAACTCATGCATATTAGCCATCAACATAACAGCTGCATTGGCCTGCAAGTGCTCCATATCATCATCTGAGTCTGCATCTGCCATAAAGCTCTGTTCTTTGTCTGTGAGAGTTCCACCAGCTTCATCGTTAAGAGCCAAAAGAAGAGCCTCTTTGTGATAAGCACTGCCCCTAGTCCTCGGCTTTGGGCATGCATTAGCCAGGTGTCCCTTCTCATTGTAGTTGTAGCATCGAAGACCATTCAACCCATTCTGAGCATTTCCCTGTTCCACCACTTGAGCTCTATTGTTATTCTTACCCATAGCATTAAACCCTTGACCACCGCCCATCTGACAACCATAACCATGATTCTGAACTTCAACTCGTCCATTGTTCACAACAGCCTGATTCCTTTTGTTAGATGAGGAACGAATACGATTGTTGGATTTGTTGGTATAACGGCTAAAAGCATTAGCAATCATAACAAATCCTTGTTGCAATGCTTCGAACGGATCGAATTCCTCATTAGCTTGACTATAAAGTGCCTGATCATTGTTGTTGTTGTAAGGAACCAATTGAGTTTGTTGAGATTGATCATGTGGGGTGATTGTAGCAGTTGGTTGAGTTGCTGGTTGAGGGGAATAACTGTTTTGAGCATACAAAGCAAGTTGTTGTTGATTTTTCGGATGTGACAGTGACGCAATTTGAGCACGTAGAATCCTTTCCCTATCAACTTCCTTTTCATGAGGCTTCAAGTAATCGTACAACAATCCGTATGTAGAATGATGCATGTTCTTCGCTTGACGGAGAAAAATGACATACTTCTCCCATTCAGGACCAAGACTACTCAGGAACTTAGTATTAACTGCAATTCTTGGCATGATGATGTTGTGTTTATCCAAATAATTTATGATGTCTGAGAATCGATGATGATAAGACTCTAGTGTCCCTCGAGGTTCAATCAAGAAGTGTTCATAAGCCAAGTAAATTTTGGATTCCATATCCTCCTGATTGAGTGCAGATCCTTCCATAAGTAGATGAATGTGTTCCCACATTGCCTTTGCAGTCTTTTGAGCATCAACACTTCGAAGAATTGGGTTTGGTAATCCTAAAAGGATATATTGCATTCCAAGCTCATCAGCTTCATAGTGTAGAAGTTCTTCTGGATTCAGGTCTGCAACAGTAGCAATGTTTGATTGTTCATCTCTTGGTGGATCACTACAAGAATGCAGTCAATTACCCATGGATCAAATTCGTGGTTAAAAGAACAAATTTCGTGGGTAATTGGTTGCTACCAATGTACCACCCACAAAACAAAAAAAATGGGCAAAACCTTCGAGGCTAATTTCTTACCCATGAGATTTTCAATATGTGGGTAAATTTAACCACCAAATTTTCTGTGGGTGATTGTGCTAAGTTCGTGGTTATAGTTTTTGTGGGATTCTATAAATTAACAGGAAAATACCCACAAATGTAGTCATGTGTAATTTATGGGTGATTTTTCCTTCGACAAATTTGATGGGTGATAGTGTTAAGTCTGTGGGAATTTTTTTCATAAGGTATTTCCAAAATCGCCATGCAGCTCTGAGTAATTAACAGGTAATATTACCAGCTAATGTAATTATCGTCAATATTTTCTCTTTTTTA
Source organism: Chrysanthemum seticuspe (assembly GCA_019973895.1). Taxonomy (NCBI): domain Eukaryota; kingdom Viridiplantae; phylum Streptophyta; class Magnoliopsida; order Asterales; family Asteraceae; genus Chrysanthemum; species Chrysanthemum seticuspe. The sequence continues at coordinate 36,916,399 of BPTQ01000001.1, forward strand.
GTTCATAGTTACAATCATAAAGAACCCAAGACACGCATACCAAAATGTAATTGTATTCATTCATATACAAACAATATGTAAACTCATTCATCAATCAGTCAATATAGAAATAAAACCAAAAAATGCGTAGCTGCCATTATGAAAGTTGAATACTTATGTCTTATGCGTTACATATGGTGGTATATTTTTGAGCCATTAGTGCACCAAAGCTATCCTTTTGTCGATTGAGGTGCTAAAAAACAATCGCGTTTCTTCATTATGTAATTTTCACATGTTGGTCACCACTCGGAAACAATAAATTAAATACCATACACAAAGAAAACAAAACCATTATAACAACATAAAAGCGTGTTTTAAAATCATGAATAGTACTAATATTATAGGTGAGCAATAGGGTACACCCGAGATCTCAACTAAACAACTAGTGCCAATGAGTTAGGTTCTATAACCATTACATAAACATTTTGATCATTTGTTACCAATAACTTTCTTCTTGAATTTTATGAGATACTCTTTTAAACATATGAAAGGCTTCTAAAACTTGTATTAAACGTCTGTGAAGGCCATGAATTAATCCTCATAAACAATTCCTACAGCAACACACATCGATTCAATTAATACTAAAAGTTAAGAATACATGAAGTAAAATAACAATATTGTGTGTGTGTTAGAATATGTGAATGCAAATACATGATTTAACATATTCTTTTGTTTTGTTTTGGTTTTAGTAAAAACACTACCTAGGTTCAATGCTTTTGTACAGTTTAACACTCAAATCAGCGTCTCAAAATTCTCTGCACACACAAATAAAAAAATAAATAAATAATTAATAAAGAAACAAGATAATGAGAGTAATTAAACATGAAGATAAATAAACAACGTACGTGCGTTTAATTGAAAGGTTTTATGCTAACAAATCTTAAGGGCTAGTTGTCATATTGGAGGTTGATTATGGATTAAATAAAGGGATACAGATGCAAGAATTGAGCGACAATAAACATTAGAGCAACAACATGGATCAAAATTCATGGCAGTCATGTGATCGAGGGTCATGACTAGAATAAAGGGGATGATTTGATTTGGTTACTTGGTTTCTGTTTTGAAGTTAAAAGATAATATAATATGGACAGTTATGAGTTAGTGGGAATAAAGGCTAGAAATACGGAAATAAAACTTTGCTTGGAGGAAACATTGTAGATTTAAAATAATATTAAAAAGATTTGGAAGGAGTATTGGTCATGAAAATTTCAAATACAAACTCAAATTCAAATTTTAATTATAAACTTGTAAATGGAATAGTTACAGGCCACATATTAAGAAGCTAGGAATAAAAAGAAATAATATGTAATTAATTACTAGCGTTGTATCTGCGTGCTGCGGTGGCAGGTGCTTGGTAAGTAAATATATTTTCGAGAAATATTATACGAAAACATAATATTAAAATATAAGAACAAAATAAGTATTATCATACAGACATGTACTAATATGATGTTCACTAAATGCGACGGTGAAATCAAATAGTTCAAGAGCAATACCACGTGATGACTGATAAATTTTTCACAAACATGTACTAATATAACGTTATGGTATACATCTAAAAGCAAAATGCACAAAAAGCTTTACCCGTTATAAACTCCATCAACATGACGAGGGGAAAAGGTAAATCGAAAAATATTTAGCCATTATTTACCAACAACAAATACCCTCGACATATAACGTAGGAAAAATCTCGGTTAAAAATCTACCCATGAATTAACGACATTTGTTCTCCACAACAAAGTACTCATGAAAGTAGGACGTATGTACATATACATGGGTATATAGTTACCCACTAATTAGCCACTAAAAATTACCCACACAAAAAGTTTATGCTTACACTTGTGGGTAAAATAAATTTACCCACAACATTACCCATACAATTACCCATAATTACTAATTCCGTGATAATTTTGTGGGAAATATTTTAACGGGAATAATTTACCCATGTATCAAACACAAAATATAACTATGTGGGTAATTTCATGGGAAAGTATGTGGGTAAAATGGTTCCAAATCTTCATTCTACGATTGTGGGTAATATGTGGGTAATGGGTGGGTAAATACCCACAAAACAACATTCATGTGTAATTTTCGTGACTAATTGACAGAATTCTTGTAGTGGAATAGCATTTGGATCTCTGGGTACAATGACAGTAGGCATCTGAAATGGACCTTCCAAGATAACCTTCTTTAAGAACTTTCCATGTGGCTTCTTCAGATCACAAAACCTAAAGAACCTAATCACCCATTGATTGTAGTTTCCTGGAGTGAGCATTGGAGGTCTATCAAGTGATCCAGCCTCATGAATTGATTGTTGGCTGCTTAAAGCTTCACACATCTTTGCAAACCAAGTGGGTTCCTTCATAGTGTTCCTTGATGGATGTTGATTGAATTCGTTTGTGTAGGGTTTTACTTGAAGACTTGGTGGTGGTTGAACCATTAGAGGTTGTGGAATTGCAGCAAGTTGTGGAGTATGTTGTTGATTAAATTGTTGTTGATAAATTGCTTGTTGCTGATTCCATTGTTGATGTTGTGGACTTAATTGTTGTTGTCGTTGAGTATAAGTGTAAGGGAAATAGTTAGAGTATGGTGGTTGTGACATGTTGAAAAACTTGTGTTATAGAATGGATCTTTGTAATCGAATGAACCTTAGTTGATGAAGTGTCCTTAGGCGTAAAAATCACAATAAACCAAGTAGCACTTATGCGTAAAAACACCAAAGTTACGCGTAACAACAAGAGTTACGCGTAGGTTTAGCTTACGCGTAAGCAGGGAAAAAGCACTAAAGTTAAGCATAAACAGTAAGTTAGGCGTAGAAAACTTAGGCGTAGGATTCCCTTATGCATAAGACAAGGCTTAGGCGTAAGATGAATCTTATGCGTAGGATGTTCTACGCGTAAGCTTATGCTTATGCGTAAGTTTAGGGTTTTTAGCCCAAGTGATCTTTTACACTATCACAGTGCAAAAGATATCCCAAGTCGACGTATTTTCAGGCTTATCCAAGCAAGAAAACACAGATTAAACCACGAAAACTGAAGAGCAAACCAAGGAATTCTTATGCGTAAGATTAGGGTTTCGTTATGCGTAGAACTACTCGTAAAAATGACTTTTGCCCAAAGATGTTTCTAAACCAGATTTTTGTGATGAAATAGCTTCAATATCACCAAGATAACACAAAAGTGTGAAACTTGATGATCCAAAGTGTCTAAAATAGTTATGCGTAGAACAACTACCTCGTTAAAAACCAAGCTCAAAAACGTTTATCCACGCGTAAAGTTTGAAACTTTTTGCCAAAAACAGTTATTTTAACACCTTAAAACGTTGAAAGGACAAGAATCTTGGATTAAAAAGTGTAAAAAACGTGTTTTGAAGCGAAACAAAGTATCTCGTATTCTTTACGCGTAGGACCAAAACCCACTTCAAAAGCAATACGATTCATCCAACTAGTAGGCGATTGATACCACTGTTAGGTCACTAGTTTTACAACACAAGCATCAATAGAAAGAATAGAGAAGAAATAGAGGCGGATGAATAATAAACCAAACACACACATACACGCACATATAATAAAGAAGGGTTAGGCGTAGAGTGTGAATGAAAGTGTAAATTGAACAACCAACCCTCAAGTGAGGGTTATACAAGAGTATTTATAGGAAGGGGAGCTATGCTCATGGGCCTTCTACATAAGCTTAAGGCTAATAACAAACATAAAGGCCATAATTAAGCTAACTATTACATATGAATTACTAACACTTGATTAAGGTTTAGGAGTGATTCCAATAGACTCATCGGTGGACTTGTCATTTTCAGAAAACACAGCTTTACATACTGTTGATTTGTTCTTTTGTGCCTCAATTCTTTTTTGTACCTCGTCGCCAAGCTTCCCAATCATAGTTTCCAAGTTTTTAAGTGATACGTCATGGCTAGAAAGGCTCTTGTTTATATTATCTTGGAAGTTTTTCAACCATTCCTCTTGCTCTTTCTGTCTCTTAGTCGAATCTACTAGGTACTTGTTAATCATTTCCTCCAGGTTAGCCCTTATTTCACCGCGATCATAATATGGGGAAGGTCTTCCAAGATAGCCATTACGATTGTCCCCATAAAACGGTCAATTCTCTCCATATTTAGCTTCTTCGATCGTGTCTTCATTGTTAACGTTAGGACAATTCTTAGCGAGATGTCCTCCCCCACAGCTTTCGCAACCTACTTGGATGGCATGAACAGTTTCTTTGATTTTTAGCATACCTCGACCTAGATTCACTTGCTTGTTAGTTATGGCTTCAAATCCGACAAAACTTCCGCCTTTGTTTCTTTTGCGTCCTCCATCGTGCCATTTTTCGGAATGATCGGCCATTTTTTGGATGACTTCAATTGCTAGAGTAGGCGTCAAGCTCGGAATTGGTCCTTGATAGTCCAGCATCTATCTTGTAGTTACGTTGATTCCTTTGTAGAAGATGTTGACTTTTTGTTGGTTGTTCAGATCATGTGTAGGACACTTGTAGAGGAGATCGTTGTATCTGTCCCAGGCATGATACAATGTTTCATCGTCTTCTTGCTTGAAATTATGGATCTCCAAGAGCTGTTTAGATATCTTCGACTGAGGACAATATCTCTGGATGAAGTGCTTCTTTAGAAGAGCCCAAGTATTAACTGCCCCAGCGGGCAATCTTTCGATCCATATTCTGGCAACCCCAATAAGAGTCATGGGGAACACCCTTAGCATAATAGCGTCATGAGACACACCCGGAATGTTGAAAAGGCTTGCAATGTACAAGAAATTCTCAATGTGCTCATACGCATCTTCGTCCCTGTTTCCTGAAAAAGTGTTAGCACGAAGCTCCCTCATAAGTTGGTCTTTAATTTTGAAACAGATATCAGCTCCAGCCGGTCTTACGAGCCCCGACCCTTGTTCTTCTCTTGTCAATTAGGGGGTGAGTGTTTAATTTGCTAGCAATAAACTATGCAGTCTACCAATTCTCTAACCCTTCCCGTCTCAGTCTACTCACTTAGGGTCAGTTGGTCATATCTCCTAAGCAACTAGCCTCTACTGACATTCAAAACAACCGAAACAAGGGTAGCTACCAATAAACTATGCATGCATACACTTAGAAATAATTATACGGAAGCAATGTAAACGCAAACAAGACAATTAAGGAATCATAACTAGGCCAGCACCAAGAGGTGCTTAGCCGCTCATATTAACCGTACAAATCAATTCAATGTTTGATGTTTCGAAATACATGAATCGAAAGTAAAGAAAAGATAAAAAGCTAATTCTTATCATAGGGGAGTGATTTCTCCTTTAGAGATAGCTCCATATGCTCCTCTAGATCTGCCTTCGACTTCTTCTCATGTTCTCTAATTGTTGTGTGTGAAATGGGATGCTTTGAAATGCTGGAAATCGTGGGGTACTTATAGGCCAGATCTGGTTACGGCGTAACTAATTATAAGAGTTACGCCGTAACATATAATTCCTTGTAATTTTAACTAAAATGCTAGTTACGGCGTAACCTTTGGTTACACCGTAGTTTTAGCATGAGTTACGGCGTAATTATCAGAGTTATGCCGTAATATATAAGAGTTACGCCGTATCTTCAATAGATCATAAGAGTTACACCGTAACATGTAATTTGCACTAATTTGCACTAATTATAAGAGTTATGCCGTATCTTCAATAAATCATGGGTTACACCGTAGTTATAGCATGAGTTACAGCGTAATTATCAGCGGCGCGAAACCTCATTTGACCTAATATGGTTGCATCATAATCTTTGGGAGAGTTATGCCATAATCTTCTGATAAGTTGGTTTTCTGAGCCACACTTTAGTTACAGCGTAATGTGAGAGAGGAGTTACGCCGTAACTTCTTCAAAGTGAGCATACTATGATAAATCTTTGATAATCTCTTCAAATCCTCGTCTCTTTACCTGAAAGTGAAATATAATGGAAAACAAGCGTAAATCCATATAAATGATATAAATTACAAGTATTATCAGGGGAAATTGACACTTAATATTCAGGATAATTTGATGTTATCAAATTCTCAGAGGCTTCCAAGAACACAACTCTATTGATCTTTGTTCCTCTATCAGACTTCTGAATATTCATGCGCATATTATTGCTCTATACATGGAGGTCTGCCTCACTCAATGTCACACCCCCAAAATGGGTCGCAGCGGAATGGTAACTGGGGCGTGAATTTCATGGTACAAAGTTGCAATTATGTCGAACGACCTTGAATCCATGAAATGCAATCAAGCAAGCTGGATACCTGAGAAATACATGCTAAAAGGTCAACATAATGTTGGTGAGTTCATAGGTTTAACTTAATGTAAATCTGGTACTGAGCATAAGATTTCAATAGAATAAAAATAAATACAATTGCACTAAGCTCATGACTCCGACGCTTAACGTATTTGGTATGCAAATGTGCATAAATGCCCCCAACCAAGTGTTTGCCAGAAACTTAATGTAATCCTCAAATGGTATGCGTTCTTTTAACCAGTTGGAGCAACCCAACCCGTACGGGGGGTGTCAACCCAATAGATCTATCCACAAAATTCGCGCTTTATAGTAATTAACGGTTCATGATATCATGTAGGGGACTTACGTGGCTATGTGGTAACTTAGGCAATGCATCAGTTTTGTACTTATGTCCGCATAAAAAAAAGCATGTATTCTCACCCCAAGCATTTGTAAAATATTGTAAACAAGTAAAACGGAGCTATGAAACTCACCTTAGCAAAGCAATCTGAACAGTGTACAGTCAAGCAGTATGATGGTATGGCACCGACACGTAACCTATAGTATGTGGCAAGTCTTACTTCATAATTCTAGTTTAAGACTCGATGAAGTTTACTTATGTATAAAAGTCCCTTTTTGTATTGTTGTTGCTTGTGTGGCAGCATTTGAGTTTAAATAATTTAGTAATCATTGGCTCATGGAAGTGTGTAAGTATATACCTATAAGATAGTAAATTATCAAGTCGAATAAGTCTTTGGTACGTCGATGACCAAAAGACAACGTACAAAAGGTATCACGTATAAATGGTAACGTACTTGAGTTATGGAAATATCGTTTAAAATATATGTGCTTACGTATAACCAAATGTCGGTCTATAAGAAAGATATACGACCTATATATCAAGTATTGATCTTTAATAAAAATGGTTGTTAGAGGATATTTATACTTGTAAGAAATAAGTATAGTGTTTTTAGAAAAATCAGGCATGACCCGTTTATACGTTTTAGAGATATGTTTTGGACAAAAATAATGAGATGCTATTGAACAATTTAGTTTTGTTTAGTTTGCGTATAACGTTATATAAAATATAGTTTAACGTTTCATAAGTTGAGTTTCGTTCATAGTTATAGTTAATTTGATTATAAAGTTTGCCGTTTAGAAGTAGTAGTGTAAATATACGTTATTATGATTTAGAAAACAAGTGGTAATAAATAAAAAGCCTTGGAAACGTAGTTAAGTTCATAAAAACATGTTACGTTGATTATATGTATATTAGTAGAATTGAAAAGACGGGTTTTAGAGTAATAAATCACGTAGTCGATGCAAAAAACCTAAACGAGGGGTAGTCGTGGGTGAATAGCCCGAGTTAGGCCGTAGAGATATGTGTCGCACTAGATTTTAGACTTGTCAAATACCATTGAAGCTTAACTGGGTAACACATGAGATGACTTGGTTTAACATAATCGTTACGGGATGACTCGTGGGTTGAGCAACCTTTAAACGATTCCTAAGTATAACAAAAGTGGGCTACGACCCAAGGGGACACGACCAGATGGGCTTATCAAGGAGGGATGAGCTTCGGCCCATCCTCAACACCCAACAAACCCTCAAGTGAGATGGCTGGCCCAAAATCATAACCAATCATGTTGGCAGAAAAACTTTGCAACGTTTTTAACATTTAAATAACTAGGGACATGCTACATGGTTTTGACAAAATAGTATACTTGAAAATGAAGTGTATAATTCGTGAGTCGAATACTTACGTTCAAAACAAAAAGACCACGCTAAGTGTCACGAACCAAATGTGCCCTTAGTCGAACAAGACATGCATACCCGTTGGCGTTTATGTGGTTCAAAATGGCTAGTAAACTTTGAGTAGTCGCGCAACCAATAGACTTGACACTCCTATATGTCGATGACACTAACACCCATTTTGGGTATTAGGAGTCGGACCGAGGACAAGGCCAACTTGTCTACTCGTGACTTGAGTGAAGCATGTGTAATTACTTTCGGTGATCGCGTTCATTAGCGCTGGAAAAATGGTAGCCCGACTATCTTTGTGGCACTTACTTTTTGACTCAAGAAATGCAATGATACCAAGCAGTTGTCATCATCAAAATGTCTAACACCCAATAAAAGTTTTAAAAACGATGCAACAAGGTTTCAACTACCTGACCCATACCATACCACCAGGGGGTAGTCCTACGCCAAAGCAAGGTATCCTAAAGGTCGAACTCGAGTGTAACATAACCAAAGCTAATGATACTATGACCTTTCACTGTCGCTTTACAACTAGTCTAGTATCACCACTGTGGTGGAAACCAAAGTGGGTTTCGACCCTAACTTGATATTCCAACGATTTTAACAACTTCAATCTAAACAAATCAATTTACCTCTACACAAAAACGGTTGTTTTTCTGGTTTTGGTGTCGATAACATCCACACGTCACAACATGTCAATCTAAATTTTCACAAAAAATTTAATCTAAGGGATCGGTACTAAATTTTTTACGATTAACAATTCAAAAAGATCACAACACAATTTCAGTGAAGTATTAGTATCTTAAATGCAATATTAAAAACAATCAAATATTCCTTACAACGAGTAGCTAGTGGATCGATCGATTAACAATGATTCGATTACAATATGCCCAATCCGATTCCAAGCAAGAATACTCACCCAATCTTCGACACTTCTTTGTGATAACTTTAAGTGTATGTGATGAGTGGGGAGGTCCTGTCATCCGATCGGAATAAAAAGGAGGAAAAGAGGGTGGCCTTGACCAAGCTTTCTCCATGGGTTCTTGTATCTTACTACTTTGTGCAAAACTCACTATCTCATCTCATCTCCCAAAGCTCGCGTGTGCTTTTCTCGGGAAGGGAAGAAGTTGTGAAACTGATTCCTCATTGTTTTTCCTTGGACTAAGGGAGCATGATAGAGACGTATTCTGAATAGTATGCGTGGGAGGATAGATCGGCCATTACCTTTCTTGATCTACCTGAGGTTGATAGTGATTGAGCAGGTTCTTATTTTTTTTAGGGAGGTGGTAGGAAAATGACACTTAAATGAAGAAGCCAAAAAGATTGTATCTGGAAATGATAGGGGAGGGTAGGACGTACATGGGTAGGAATAAAAGTAGGTTTTAGTTATTTGTTTTACTTTTGTGTTTATTTACATGTCCCGTATATTTCGTGCCCCACTGAGTAATAATGTAAATGTAATACTTTGGTTTATTAAAACCGTAGGAATTATATTTCCTGAAACTTATTCGTGGGTGCATTAACACTGATTTGTTAATTCTTTGAAAAGGGGAAAATAAATTTCGTGTCATGACTAACTTAGTGCCGGTACGCGTGTGGTAGTATTTTTCAGAAAAACACGGTGACTTCTTGTTTTAGATTATAATTATTAGTAAATACCGGAAAACAGATAATTCGCATTTTTTTTATGGAATGAAGTAGTGACGTCTAAAAAATAGACCGAGAATTCGCCGGTTGTCACAGTCTACCACCCTTAAAGAGAATCTCGTCAGTCTATTCTACAGGCGTACATTCTTGTGGTTCGAAATTTCTCATTCTTGAGCTTTGCCTTCAAAAGACTCTTAGTTGGTGATTCTAACAACTTATCAACCTGACTGGTCATCGGTTTAAGTTGTGTAAGTTGGTCCACTGATAAGATGTTTAAAGAGACTTCAGGGGCATAGATAACCCCAGGGATTAGATATTTCCCATTGCCATTTTTGACTATAACTTCCCCAATACCATACGTGAATAATAGTTTGTTTTCTTCTTTTATTTTGCCAACAGAAAACTGTTCTTTTATTTTGCAGAATAGATTCAACCTTGAACACACATGCATGTTTAAATTGTTGCTTATGTACCACATGTTATCCCAATGTTCTTGATCAGTACCTTCGATTATGCATTTGGTTTCAAAGTGAATTAGTTCTGGATATTTTATACTTACAGTAGGGCTTTGCAACTTGTGATGTCCACTTGATGTGTCTGCATAGTCACTAGGAACATTCTGATCACCCACTTCTTCCTCCATTTTCCTTATGGAACAGTCTCTGATGATGTGCCCCTCTTGCTTGCACTTGAAGCATTTTTGTTTTCTGAATCTTTGTTTTGAGACAGTGTAGTGAGGTTGTGGGAGTGTTTGGTTGAACTCCTTAATTTCTTTCAGTTTCTTCTTCAACATATCCTTACAATCCTGAGTGATTTGCTTTATGCAGATTCCTAACCTTTCTTTCCTCTCTCTCTTTTGTTGTCTCTGAATGAATTTGTCTTGTAGTTTTCTTCTCAATGGCCTCCCCAAGCTTTTGCTCTGATGCCAATTCTTATACTGGTCTTGGCCCTTGCTGTGGTGCCTTGACCAGTTTTGTTCTAGAAAGTAATTTGTATTGACCATTGTATCAACAAATGCTAAGTGCAGATATTTGTATGCAAGAACTGTATGCAGTAGGAAATGAAATGAATTTGGAGGAAAGATAAAATAACTAACTTTTCTGTTATTGAATTGATGATTCTAATTGTTGCATACATAACTATATATACCTTTCCAAAGGGTGTCAAATGTGTTGGTTCAAGAGTACCAAACGACACACCTTTTGGAAAATAACTGTCAACTATAATAACTGTCTTCATAATGGGTTGTTTTGGACATTGGCCCAACCCATACGAATTTGCAGACAAGAAGTTTAACAACATAAGCATGCAATTGTTTTTACTAAAACTATAAAATAAGACTGCACTAATATTAACATAGGGATGAACATGATTGATGGATGATTGATCTTAAGTGGCTTCCAACAGTATACAACTATGTAACCAAGTACGAGTCTATCTTCATGCAAACAAACAACAAATAAGAGAAGAAAAAGATAAAATCGCTTTCAACATTTGATCTAGTTTGCCTGTTCGGAAGCCTCCTGATACGCGTACAACGCACGTTCGGGATCAAAGGAACTTCCTTTTCGTCGAGCAAGTTTTTCAACACCCTAGGCAGTGAACCTAATCGTTGTAGTGTAGTATTAGGGTAAGCCTCGGGAATTGATATCATTCTCTAGGGGAATAGGAATGCTAGTGAGAAATTACTACGCTAAGGTTGAGGTTGAGGAAGATTATTTTTTTTATCTTTTTTATATTTTTTAGAAAATTGAAATTACGAATCTTGGGGTTTGAATTTGGAGGTTGGTATTTCTACCGATTACTCTACTTATCTAATTACCTAATTATCTAAACTAAGGTGAGTGTAGTCTATGTCTATTGTTGTGTGCTCTTATGATGATTATTTTTATGTTTACTTAGATGTTATTACTCCCTAGTTATCTCTTATTGATGGTTGAATTGTCACGTCCTTATTCTTAACGCGTTGTGTTTCTAAGGTCGTAGGGTATGCGTTTATCCCTAACTCTTTGAAGCTACCTAAGGTTAATGACTACGAAATCTCTAGGATTCATAAACATAACACTAAGGTTATCTTTGGATATTTAGCCTACAATTCCACTAGTAACTATAAGCTAAGGTTCAACAAAGACTAATCAAGCATTAATAACATAACGAATGACCTATCGCAATACTAGGTCAATCACAATTAAGATAAGAGACAACCAATCAATATTCAATAACTAGGTTTCACATATCTAAGCAAACACACAAGTAAATTAGCCGGACATGGAGAACATGCAAACATACACACAAACTATTGAAGACATAATTGAATTAATGAAGTAAAACACTTATCTTGTTGTAAAATAGGGTATGGAACCCTAAGATACTGCACAAGACAAACTTGGTTCGGTTTAGGTTTTTACTCCACAAAACTACCTCTAAAAATTGATAAATTTGGATTATATATATAGTGTTACAATATGCGACGGCGTCACTCTTTAATTGTGACGCCGTCGGGTCGCCACCATTAGGGTTTCGTCTTGGCCACGTCAACTCTCTGACGGCGTCACCTTATGCTCGTGACGCCATCGGCTTCAACCTTTGACGCCGTCTGGATCCAAATCTAGGCCATCTGAGTTGCGACGCCCTACTCTTTTAAACCTGATGCCATCACTTGTAAATTAGCAATTTGCTCTCTGAGTCGTCTCAGATGTGTCGCGACGGTGTCGCAATTAAGCCGTGACACCGTCCCCTTCAATTCCAGCAGCTTAAGTGTCTCGATTCTTGACTTTGGCCATTTTTTTCGTATAATCGCGCCTTTTCGTCCAAATAAGTGTCATCCAGCAGTTTGCCTTCAAGAGACCTAAAAATTGAAAAGGAACGAAATTAAGTAGTAACGGATACAAAAGTGATCAATTAAAGGCTTAAATGACCCCTCAAAAGTGTACATTTTAAATTCTTATCACCTCCCTTCAAACTACGGGGGAGTATTAGCTAGGTTGTGGGCTTAAATGACCCCTCAAAAGTGTACATTTTAAATTCTTAACACATTGACATATATGCAAAATTTGTGTACATAATAGTTATTTAGATTTGCTACAAATTCATCTGATCTACGCAACGCCTACCAAAGCGTTTGATATAACGTATAGCATAAGTAACTGTAAACTTTTTTTTAATGTTTTGTATGTTAAAAATACATTATTTACTTTATGTTTTAGTATAATGGGTCAAAAAGGGAGTGGACATGGGTTGGGTCACGTATTGATCCAAACACCCCTTTAGGTTGGTAGTTTATTTCGTTAGGCCTGCATCAAAGGTAGTTATGAACGGTTATTGGTGAAACGACACGATGGTTCACCATTGTTACTTGTGTCGTTTCATCATAGTTAAATAGGGTCAAATTCTAGTCATTTGTATTACAACAATTTCATTACAAGTTTATGTTATATCTTGTGTTTACATATCTTTGTATTTTATCTACTCGTACATATTTTGTATCTCAAATTCAATTTGTATACCATGGTTAACTATAAGCAAGTCATGCAACGAAGATGGCTCGATGTTAAACCTGTGAAGCGTACCCAACAATGGTACCAGAGCCCATGTTCCGAATCCTGGAACGAGCCATCTCAAAGGAATGTAAAATTAACGTTGAACAAGAATTTTCTGCAAAGGGATTTTACTCCCAATGGTTCAAAATGGGGGACACAAAAGAAGCGGTTATCTCCTGAAGGCAAACGGTTATTAAGGGATAAACTAAAAGAAGTTGTATCCTATAATGTCTCTAAGTCCCAACCGTTTTCCAAAAACAAACGGTTATCCAAAATACAACCGCCGTGCAAAAACCCTGGAAACCCACGACATCAAGAAAAGTAAAAAGAGCACGTAGCTTTATTTGCAAAGAAAAAGGTCACGTATAATGGAAGTGCACCAACAAGAAAACTAAAGATCAATATCAAAGCATGGAGACTACACCAAGAATTCACGAAGAACTCAACTATCCAACAGAAAAAGTACACGTTGAGACTGATTTCATGGTTGAGGGAACGAACCAGGGTAATTGGGATAATATATGGTTCGTTAGTAAAGCCTATGCCAAACACATGAGTCCTACGAGGACCTTGTTCAATCGAATGATCAATCGTTTTAAAATGGAGGGCAAGGAAGAGAAGGAAAGGAAGTTTATAGTTTCCTATGGCGTTGGAGAGGCCGTTGTAGATACCAAAGAAGGAAGTTTAGTGATTCCAAACGTGCTTTACACACCGGAAATCACGTTAAATGTTTTAAGTATCAACCAACTGGAGGATCAAGGTTTCATATTGACTTATGGCAATGGTACATGTCGAATAAGATATATGTTCGACAATGATGAAGGTACCTTGGATATGGGTGACGAAAGCATGGTCAAGAGTCACCACGATTTTATGGAGGAATATTACAAGTCAATAGATCCAAGTGACGAATGTTCTTTAATCAAAGGAATGGAAGAGTTGGAGATGGATAGGGAGGATAGTCAAGATTACGTTGATGACGAATACCTAAGTCTAAACGGAACACTATATCATTTAAAGGTAAAAACCTTTCCCCGTTTTTTGTCTTTTTTAGATTTGATTAAAATCGACAAACTAGTGTTTAGAAATTGGGAGATTATGGGAAAGAAGTTTGTAGAGTTGTTGGAATGGTTTTACCTTGGATACTTAGGCCAAGATGTGTTGGGAATATTACCGCCGGTTGTAGGGGTAATAAAAGTAGATTTGCTAGGATTATACAAATTTGTGGATGATATGGGCGGTTACATGAACATATCATTCAACAACAAGGGGTGTGATGTTGCTATACTTTTGGGATTGGCACGGGAAAATGAGCAAGAAGTGAAAGAATGCTATAGGGAATTTATAACATTAGTCAAGATTTACTACGAACAGGCGCGAAGATCGGTGCATGAGACTCCCAAGGATAAATATGGTCAGTCAAGAGGAACCATGTGGCGATGAAATGATGGGCGTTGAAGTAGGGGACGCACGAGGAGAAAGTCCAAGAAAGAAGTGCAAGTATGCTCAAGAGGAAGCCAAGAAAGATAGTAACATGGATGGCACTACAAGTGAAGGAAGCAAGGATAACACATCAAATGGTGATGACTTTGTCGTCATCACGTGAAGAAGGAAAAGGCCAATGGAAGCAAGGCGTTTAACATCCAAAAATTAGGAGGGAGATGTAACCTTCTTTTTAATGTTTTGTATGTTAAAAATACATTATTTACTTTATGTTTTAGAATAATGGGTCAAAAGGGGAATGGACATGGGTTGGGTCACGTATTGATCGAAACACCCCTTTAGGTTGGTAGTTTATTTCGTTAGGCCTGCATCAAAGGTAGTTATGAACGGTTATTGGTGAAACGACACAATGGTTCACCATTGTTACTTGTGTCGTTTCATCATAGTTAAATAGGGTCAAGTTCTAGTCATTTGTATTACAACAATTTCATTACAAGTTTATGTTATATCTTGTGTTTACATATCTTGGTATTTTATCTACTCGTACATATTTTGTCTCTCAAATTCAATTCGTATACCATGGTTAACTATAAGCAAGTCATGCAATGAAGATGGCTCGATGTTAAACCTGTGAAGCGTACCCAACAGTAACTGTGTTATTCTGTTCGTGAATGGGCGGTTAGTTCATGTTTTCTTTTCCTTTTTTTTAATAGATATGTGATGGTTATCGTTTATGTTTCTTTGTTGGTTATTGTTTAAGTTATTTGAATAAGGATAATGATAACGGTACGCCAAATATTTATGGGTTGAATAATAAGTACTGAACAGCTTAGTGAGCTGTATATTTGCATATATGAAGTTTTGCTGTTATACTTCACAGGTGAAGAGAGTACACATGTGTTGCTGATTACAACCTTAACTCCTTAAGGTTGATTATTCAACGTGTTAAGTATCAAATTTTTAATGTCAAATTAAAGGACATCATAACCACCCTCGATTTCTTTACTCAAACTGAAAGTATAATATTTGGAGTATTATTTTTGATAAGATTAGGTTATCTGGAATCTAGACACATCACTGTTTGTTGCGTTATAACAAGTGATCACTATTTGTTTCAATTATTGGCCAGCAATTAATATTTAATGTTGCATTATAACAACAAATCACTATTTGTTTAGTGCTTAACACCTCGACACATACACCCTTTTTATGCAATCATGTGATACATGCACCCAGAAAATAATTGAGCATTGTGTCTGGGCCTAGCTGAAAAGTTTTCTTAGGCAATCATGTCATGAATGCATCTACGCTGACCCCACGAAAAGGGCTGCCTTTGAGCATCAGGTCCCAATTTGATCAGCTATTACTGTCTACATACAATGTTGCCCCAGTGTCAATGACCCGACTTAATTGTAGCAACATTAAAAATAATAGTAGAGTATTGTAGTTATATTTCCATTAGAGACATTACAAATACCAATTTCGCGCGGTGCTTAGTTTTCAACAATTAAATCTATCTCGTTATTATTTGAACAACAAATAATGGCGTCTTTCATGAAAGAATTTGAACATCTCGAAATTCAACTGGAAGATATCAAATCAGCCACCAACAACTTTGATGAAAGCAAAGTTATTGGAACTGGCGGTTTTGGGAAAGTGTATGCAGGAGAACTTTCTCACTCCAAGGGGCGAGGTATGGTTGCATTGAAGCGTTTAGATCGTAAGCATGGGCAAGGAGACCCTCAGTTCTGGAAGGAGATCATGATGCTCTCTCGTTACACACATGAAAATCTCATCTCTCTCCTAGGATTTTGCAACAAAGAGGGTGAGATGATCCTCGTTTATGAGCATGCATCTCGTGGTAGTCTCGATCGCTATCTTAAAGATGCCACTCTCTCATGGACGGAACGTATTAAGATATGTCTTGATGCTGCGAAGGGACTAAGCTTCCTTCATGATCCCAACGGCAGTCAACAAAGGGTACTCCATTGTGACGTTAAAAGTGCCAACATCCTACTTGATGATAATCTGAACGCCAAAGTTTCTGACTTTGGGCTGTCAAAAATGGGCTCTGCTGAGCAGCAGTTCTCAGTTATTATCACCGACCCTGTAGGTACCCCTGGATATTGTGATCCACTGTACATGGAGACATACCAACTTACAAAAGAGTCAGATGTGTACTCTTTTGGTGTAGTGTTATTCGAAGTCCTGTGTGGCAGACAATGTTTTGAACTTAGCAATGGTCAATTAAATGTTTTCGTGCATTTTTGGAAAAAAACCTATGAAGAGAATAAATTAGAAGATATAATTTATAAAGATCTCAAGCAACAAATGAGCCGAAGTGCTTTGGAAACATTTGCAAGCATTGCATATCAATGTTTGAAGAGATTACGTGAAGAACGGCCATCGATGTCTCTTATTGTGGAAAAACTAAAGGATGCATTTGAAGTGCAGGAGCGTCATGATATTATTTCAAAGCTTCCGCTGCCAAAAGAGTATGAAGAGATAGTTCTGACTGCAACATCTCCTATGATGTACACTTCCATAGAGGAATTGAAAGGGCTTGTCTCTAAAGGGGTCCTTGTTAACAATGGCAAAACGGTAATTAACAACTTTTTAAAAGTGTAATTGTTACACTGTTTACCACTAACTATATTGTACAATTACGTCTCATAGAGTTTTTGATTGGTAGAAATTTAAAAGTTCAGATTTGCTATCTGTTATTATATCTAGATTCATATATATCTACAAACCAAAATACGTACACCATTTATAGTATTTGCTCAACATCCATCTTTATTTGCAGGACTAAAACACAAAACAAAAAATGGAACATTGTCATCAACCGCATAGACTTACTCACTAATAACTAATAGGAACTTTATTTTTGATTGGACGTGTAGTGGCTGTCTATAAATGAGAAGGGGGAACACATTGAAAGGATTTACATTCAAGCCTGTCTCAATCCCGATCAGTATCACATGCTGAGATATCCGTCTAAATTTGACATTGTTAATTCAAGGTGACTTATCCTATTCTTATCCCTTTTGTTTGGAAGAGTTATGCATTTAGTGAAAGTTCAATAACTTATTTAGTTTGTCATTCTTTAATTGCTGCCTTAATTCTTGTTTATGCAGATTTCCAGGGGGGCTATGTTTGGACTTATTTTATTCATCCAAAGCACGTGTGAGAGGTCAATACTTGACCCCTCAAATCTCATACACGCTCAACCTTGTCTTCCGATATTATTTTGAATGGCAAGTCAATAAATATAACCCACTGAGATACAAAATAGATAAGGAGGAAGAGACAAAAGTTTTCATTATTTACCCACCTATACATGAGAGAGAAGATGGATGGTTTATTGTTCCATTGTATCACTTTACAAGCCAACACAAAACTGCAGACCTTCAATTTGAGTTTGAATGCCGTGTGAAGGAGAAACTAGTCGCTGGCATCGTGTTCCAACCTTCTGAAGAAAAAGTAAGTAGTTTCTTGTCAATGGTTATGTTATATATAAAAGATGTAAAGAAAAAATGACACTTAACCTGAATGTATGGCTCACTTGCTTGGATATCTCATTATATAGGTGGAACTTCAAGTGTTTGAAGAGTACCAAGACATAGTCGAGCTTGCCTCACAATCTCTGTTTTACACATCCCTTGATGAACTTAAACAGATTCTCTTCAAAGGAGTCCACCTTAAGGGATACAAAACGGTATTCAACTGGCTATATCTACTTATAAGCCCCACGGTTCCCGCCACTTTGAATATTTTATTTTTTATATTTTAATAAGATTAATACGAGCACAACTAATTCCCAACTTACTAATTATACAGTGGTTTTCACTGAACGCGAAAGGTGAACACCGTGAAATGATATCCATGGAAGATTGTTTGATTCCAAATGAAGATTTCCCTTCTCGATATGAGACTGATTTCCGGTCAAGGTGACTTGTCATACTCAGACTTATCCCTATTGTTTCATAAGTATAAATAAATTGATGCATCATTCTTTGCTTTTTCTTCTTCCTGCAGATTTCCAGCAGGCCTTTATCAAACAAACAAAAAGGGATTCAAAATACATGTGAAGACTCAATTTTTGTCCCCGTCAATCACATACACCGTAAACCTTGTATTTTACGATTACCCATATCCTGATCAACACTATGTAGACGTCGAATACAGATTAAGAGGGGAGACAACAACTTCTACTGTGAACCTTGCAAATCGAAAAGAAGTTGATGATTGGCTTTGTATGGTTGAATTGTTTCAATTCACTAGCGATGGGAGTATTGTTGATCTTGAAATTACTTTTGATAACCATGGATCCAATCTAAAAGTAGAAGGCATCTTGTTTCAGCCCCTGTAAAAAGTAAGCTAACAAATACCAGCTATCAAGATCAGATTGGGTCGGGAAGAGGAAGAAATTTGTTTGGGTCAGAACAGGTCATTTTGAAAGAAAATAAAAATGTTTCGGGTCAAAATGGGTCTGGTGAGTTGGGTTAACCTGCTACCTTTTGGTTTTAATTTGAAATTCATTAAATAGACAAATTACATGAAACTATAACTATGGCGAAAAGATAAATTTCATAGAAAGTATTAAACTAATTATAGCCAATGTTGTTTTTGCTTTAATTTAGTTATTTACATTATCTTCATTCCAAATTTAAGAAGACTCATTATCATCAATCATGATCCAACTTGTTGGTTATTATCTAATAATCTGATGAACTGCTAAAAGAATTTGAAATTTAGTTAAATCTAACAAAGTGAACTACCAAAAGACTTGATTTAATATATAGTTGCCACATGGGAAGCATGTAAGATGTGTATTCTACTTAATGGCTTTCCCACATCATTCACTTCATCGCCTTTTGTAATGGAGGTTGGGGCAAAAATGGCCAATTAATGTCTGATATATGTTTAAATTTGACAGGTAGAATATATAGATAATCGGACAATGAAGAAGAATCTCTAATCAACTCTTGGGAAATGGTTCAGATTCAATAATTAAAAGGTATATTATATATCATATGTAGTTTTTGTGTAGCCTATGAACAGAGTTACTGGTTTAGAAAGAGGTATTACAGAATTTCTAAATATTTATTTTCATTTGTTTTATTGATAGATGTCTTATCTTCATGAAAATGGGAAGAAATGTTTACTATCTGATGTATGTTTAAATTTGATTGGTGTAAGATCAAATAATGAGGTATATTTATATCTCATATGTAGCTGTTGTACAACCTAAGAACACGGTTTCACTTTTTTAATGGGAAGTACTACAAAATTTCTAAACAGTTAGTTAGATATATATTTTTACTGTCTTATATGATAAAAATGAGAAGAAATATTTTTACTCTTCTTGCCAGTTTTCTTGAACAAGATACAGATTTTAGAAGGAAAATGTTAAATAATACTAACTTTCTGTCATGAGCTAACCCATTCAGACCCATTGTTTTCCGCAACTAGACCCATGTATTTTGTGCTAAAAGGCTGTTGAAAAAAAAAGATGTGAATGTGTTTCATAGTAATTAGTATAATGCGCATACCATTACTGTGCTTATCCCCATATAGTCCACTTATATTGTGTCTGTAGCCCTTATGGATTGTCATCCATTAGAAAAATGTATGTCTAGGAATAGAGTACCATACTAAGGAAAACCACTGCACTTTTGGAGTCTTATTTCTAAAATCTAATAGTTTCCCATACATGTTTATCGGCAAATGGGACTCCTTTGTTAGAAACTCGAAGGCCTTTTAGGCTTATATTTGATGAAGATGTTGTAAGTGAAATTTAGGAAGAGAGGAATATTATTGATTGCTCAAGCTTTGCTTGATTTGCTTGATACACAAATGGTTACAACCTTACATATTTATACTACTCCATGGAAGTTTCTACACACTAGATATTTCCATGGATATGTAAATATCTAACATCTAGATATTTCTTTTCATACTAATATCTAGATATTTCTCATATTAATATCTAGATATTACAAAATATTTCTAGATTATTCCACTAGATATTTCTATATTATATCTAGATATTTTTACTTATGGTTTGGGCCTAACTATTTTATTAGGGTAGCACAATTATAAATTTGGATCAAATCAAGTTTATGATCCAACACCCCCCTTTAAACTTGATTTACCGACTCCAAGCATCATTCGTTGTCTTGAAAAATCTTTCTCGTTGATCGGCTTGGTGAGGATATCTGCAACTTGGTTTTCGGACCTCGTATGTATCACTTGGACATCTTTCCTTGCAATGCACTCTCGAATAAAGTGATAACGAGTGTTAATATGCTTACTTCGATCATGGTATACTAAATTTTTTGCTAAGTCAATGGCCGACTTGTTATCCACGTAGATCTCAGTCGCATCTTCTTGTTCCATTGTAGCTCCTTTAGCATACTTCTAAGCCAAATTGCGTGACATACACACGATGTTGCAGCTACGTACTCCGCTTCACAACTGGACAAAGTAACAATAGGTTGCTTCTTTGAAGACCATGTAAAAGCATTGTTACCCAGGAAGAATACGAATCCTGTTGTACTTCTTCCATCGTCTTTGTTTCCAGCCCAGTCACTGTCGCTATATCCAACCAGCTTGAAGTCTTCACTTGTTGAATAAATCATGCCGTAGTCTACGATACCTTTGATATAACGGAGAATCCTCTTTGCAATCTCCAAATGCTTTGTCGTAGGCTCTTCCATGAAACGACTATTTAAACCAACTGCAAAGAGTATGTCAGGTCTTGTAAATGTCAAATAGCGCAGACTTCCAATGAGACTCTTGAATTGAGTTGAGTCTACCGCTTCTCCTCCGTCATGCTTAGAAGGCTTTGCCTTATGTTCTATGGGGGTGCCAACTGGATTGCACTTATCCATGCCAAACTTCTTTAATATCTCCTTGGCATATCCTTCTTGACTTATGAAAATTCCATCATCCGTCTGCTTCACCTCAATGCCAAGATAACAAGACATAAGTCCTATGTCTGTCATCTCGAACTCTTTCGTCATTGACTTCTTGAGCTCATCAATCATACTCTGAGAGTTTCCTGTAAAGATCAAATCATCCACGTACAAGCAGACGAGCAGTATACTTCGATTTGCAAATTTCACGTAAAGTGCATATTCAGTTAGGCATTTAGTAAAACCATGTTCTTGGAAATACTTGTCAATTCTAGTATTCCAAGCACGTGGTTCCTGCTTTAGACCATATAAGGCCTTCTTCAACCTTAGCACTTTACCTTCTTGCCCTTTGGCAACATATCCCTCTGGTTGCTCCACATAAACTTCTTCTTCGAGAAGTCCATTTAGAAATGCATACTTCACATCCATTTGGTGGATTTTCCACCTATATTGAGCAACAATAGCAATAATCATTCTAATAGTTTCCAAGTGAGCAACAGGAGCAAATACCTCTTCGTAGTCGATACCATACTTCTGCTTGTAACCTTTTGCCACAAGTCTTACCTTGTACTTTTCCACTTCGCCTTTGGTGTTTTTCTTGGTCTTGTATACCCACTTGACTCCAATAGCCTTTTGGCCTTTCGGAAGGGTCGTCAACTCCCACGTATCATTCTTCACTATTGACTTTATCTCCCCGTCCATGGCTTGTCTCCATTTCTTGCTTTTCATTGCCTCCTCAAAAACTAAAGGTTCACAATCAGCGTATAAACAAGTAAGGGGTATCTCGTCAGTTACCTCGTAGAGCTCCTGCAAACTTCTTGTCTTCGGTTCTCCTTCACTTGAACTTGAAGATGATTCTTGGGTTGGAGTTGGACTTTGAGGTTGTTGGACTTCCTCACTTGATTCACCCGTCTCTTCTTCGTCAGTCATAGGAAGAAAGTCATACCTTTCATTTTCCTTAATGCTCCAATCCCATGTCTCTTCTTCATCGAAATCCACGTCTCTACTCACTACCACCTTCCTTGTGATTGGATTATCGAGCTTATAACCTTTCGATTGCTTGTCGTAGCCAACAAACACATGCTTCTCACTTCTATCATCAAGCTTTAATCGCCTTTGGCTGGGAATGTGGACATATGCTATGCTTCCGAATACTCTTAGGTGAGAGACGGTAGGCTTCATCCCATTCCATGCTTCTTGTGGAGTCTTGTTATCTAAACTCTTTGACGGACACCGGTTCAATAGATATACTGCACAATCAACCGCCTCGGCCCAAAACTCCTTTGGCATCTTCTTACTTTTCAACATGCTTCGGACCATATTGAGAATGGTTCTATTCTTTCTCTCTACCACTCCATTTTGTTGTGGGGAGTAAGGAGCCGTTAGAAATCTCCGGATCCCATTATCCTCACAAAAAATTTTAAATTCTTTTGATAAAAATTCTCCACCTCTATCGGATCTCATGGATTTAATTTTTAAACCTTTCTCCTTTTCAACCATAGCTTTAAATATTTTAAAAGTTTCAAAAACTTGAGATTTTTCTTTTAGAAAATATACCCAAGTTTTTCTTGAAAAGTCATCAATAAAGAGCATAAAGTAAAGATTCTTACTATAAGCGGGTGGAGTAATGGGACCGCACAAATCCGTGTGAATTAGTTGTAAAGGCTCCTTAGCTCTTGATGTTGCTTCTTTCGGGAATGAACTCCTAGCATGCTTCCTAAGAAGGCATCCTTCACACAGTTGATTGGGATGATCAATTTGATCTAACCCTTTCACCATTCCCTTTGAGGATAATAACTTTAAGTCACCAAAGTTTAAGTGCCCCTATCTCATGTGCCAAAGCCACGAATGATCCTTCAAACAACTCTTTAAGCACTTAGCTTCATCATGTTGAATGTTTAGAAGGAACGTTCGATTTTTGGTCATAGGCACTTTTGCTATGAGCTTTCCTTCGGGATTTCTTATTATAGCACTACGATCCTTGAAATGAATATCGTAATTTTTCTCTAAAAGTTGTCCCACGCTTAAAATATTACTTTTAAGATTGGGCACATTGTATACGTCCGAAATATATTGGTGACTTCCATCTTTAGCCCAGATAAGTATCTTACCTTTTCCTTTCACCGGTGCTTTTGATTCGTCTCCAAAGGTGACGTTGCCTTTGCTTTTCTCCATCTCCACGAACAAGTCTTCTTCACCCGTCATATGGTTACTTGCAGCAGAATCTATATGCCATGGCTCTATCCTCTCTTCTTGTTCGTCATGTCTTGCCATTAGCAAGGTAAGCCCATCTCCGTCTTCTACCTCCACAAGATTAGCTTTCTCTTCCACTTGTCTTGAGCTAGTACACTCATTGGCATAATGACCATATTTACGAAAGTTGTAACATTGTAGTTGGGGCTTACCTCCTGTTTGAGATTGAAAGCTTCTCCCACGGCCTCTTCGATATGAAGACCATTGGTTTTCATCTTCTTTGTTGACATATTCTCTTCCTCTTCCTCGTCCTCGGCCTTGGAAACCACCACGGCCTCGAATAGTACCGCGTCCTCGTCCTTGCTCCTTTCCATGTAGAAAGTTCTTTTCTCTTTCTTTGAAAGAGACCTTTAAGTATAAAGCTTGCTCCAAGGGTTCTTTCCCCCTTCTTTTCTTCAACTTCTCTTCATGGGCTTGTAAAGATCCCATGAGTTGATCAATGGTCATTGAGTCTATGTCTTTTGACTCCTCTATGGCCACGACAATGTAATCAAAGCTTGGGGGCAAAGAGCGAAGAATCTTTTCTATCACCCTTGTGTCACTCAAGCTTTCACCATTTCTCTTCATTTCATTTGAAATGGTCAAGACACGAGTGAAATAATCCGAAATGGTTTCGGATTCCTCCATTTGGAGTTTTTCGAACTCTCCTCTAAGAGTTTGAAGACGTACCTTTTTCACCTTGTCGATTCCTTTGAAAGCATTTTGAAGGATCTCCCACGCTTCCTTGGAAGTAGTTGCGTTTGCAGCTTTCTCAAACATCGCATCATCAATACATTGATAGATGAGTGTAAGAGCACTTTAATCCTTCTTTCTTGCCTTTTGCAACTCCACCCTTTGTGCGGCATTCATGGAACTTTCATCATCTACTTTCTCAACACCTTTCTCTACCATCTCCCATACATCATGTGAACCTAGTAACGCCTTCATTCGAATGCACCAACTACCATAGTTGTCTTTGGTAAGACGAGGAAATTGGAACAAGTTCATCATGCTTGACATCGTGATCTTCAAGCTTTGATACCAATTTGTTAGAAACTCGAAGACCTTTTAGGCTTATATTTGATGAAGATGTTGTAAGTGAAATTTAGGAAGAGAGGAATATTATTGATTGCTCAAGCTTTGCTTGATACACAAATGGTTACAACCTTACATATTTATACTACTCCATGGAAGTTTCTACACACTAGATATTTCCATGGATATGTAAATATCTAACATCTAGATATTTCTTTTCATACTAATATCTAGATATTTCTCATATTAATATCTACATATTACAAAATATTTCTAGATTATTCCACTAGATATTTCTATATTATATCTAGATATTTTTACTTATGGTTTGGGCCTAACTATTTTATTAGGGTAACCCAATTATAAATTTGGATCAAATCAAGTTTATGATCCAACATCCTTTACCTTTTGAGTTTTTCCATACAGCTACATATTTTCACAAAGGTTATAACAGGCTCTTAGATGCCTATAACTTAAGGATACTTTGTATGCTACTCCAAAGGCCACTTTCATCTTCCATCTTTGAATATAGTTGCATACAAGCCACATTGAAGTGGATTCCCCATTCCCAATTTATGGACATTATGACACTTTATTTTATCATTGTATCCAACAAGTTCTTTCATCCCCAAGTGTTTGAATTCTCATGTTTAACTTCTCAGACATTCGTCCATTTTAACTTCGCTGTGTGACTCCAAAATATTCCATAAATGGGTCAAAACAGGTAATCGTTAAGAATGACACTTTATTACACTCCAATTTTCCATTAATGCTTGATGTATTCCGTTTATCCTAATCTTTAAACCATGGACCTCCTTGATTCTCTGGTATACAAATATATCCATGCCACTCTAACTATGCCTTTAGTGATTCGTTGACACCATAGGAAAACTTTCACACTTCTGTTGATCTCCTTATAGTTGTTTTAGAAAGCTTGTTGGTTTAATGGATAAAATATTAATAGATGTGTGTTAGGATCGAACTCCTTATAGTTGTTCTAGAAAGCTTGTTGGTTTAATGGATAAAATATTAATAGATGCATGTTAGGATCGAACTCGAGACCACGGGATTGCACACTTTACGTATGAGAATTAAAGTTAATAACTAAATATAAAATGTTGTATTTATTTATTATTTACACGTAATATATAATTGACGTTAAGTTAATTAATTGTAATGGACTAACGATCATTAAATGTTAAAGGAATGACTAAATATGAAATTAGATGTCAAGAAGGTTCTAGAAACCTTATGGGTTTCCATAACCAATTGGATGGGGGTTTCCATAAACCAATTCAACCTTAACTTGTACTCTAAGTTTCTTTGGGTATAAATACAAAACCAAGGGTGTTTGTAATTTATCTTTTGTACTCATTGGCTAAAACCTAAAATTGTTTGTGTGTTTTTTGCCATAACTGATCGTACAACCCCAATTGGTTGTCGATCACTTTGTTTTTCCAAAACAAATTATTTTGTGCTCTTTAAACTAGCATTTACTTTAATTCGTTAATAGTACGTGTGTACAAGAACGTGGTACAATCATACTATTGATTGTATCTTGGATTGAATTACAAAATGGTAATGGGTAATTCTTATAATCATATAAACCCTAATTAGGGTTCATCCAATTGCTAGTTTTGTGGATTTGATTCTTGTTCGGCTAGAATCAAGAAAGGTACGCATATTCTTGTTTATGTTAATTAATTATTCATTAATCTTTCCTATACGCTTCCATAGTATATAATTCTAACAATGGCATCATGAGCTTGGTTTAATGAGTAATTAATTACTAAACACGTAAAAAACGAATATTGTATGTTGTTTGATATGATTATTCTAGGGTTTTGATTATGATTATGTAAACCCTAATTTTAGGGTTAGGGCTTTTGCCCTAATTTGGTTTTAAATTTTTTATGGATCGAATTAAAAAAAAAATTATAGGTCGAAACCCTAACTTTTTTTAGTCGATTGTTTTAAAAAAATTGTTTTAGGGATTATTATAATTGTTATGTTATTACTATCGAAACCTAGAATTAATGTATTTGTTACGTGATATATTCATCAATAAATTGTTATGTGACATGGAATTGTATGCGATCTTGTGACAATGTGAATAAATTGTTATGTTAAATCCATGAAAACGTCCATGTTTCGCATGGATTATTGTCGATATATATATATATATATATATATATATATATATATATATATATATATATATATATATATATATATATATATATATATATATATATATATTATTGTTTAATTGTTAAGATGTTTTATCACATGTTTATTTATGATAAATCTTGAATTGGGGAAGACTCCAATAATATTAATGAATCAATTATGTGCAATTTGGTATATATTTTAATTAGGGTTTACGCAATCGATTCGTCGATGTATGTGGCTCACTTTCAATTGAGAAAGTGAAAGCCCTAATTAATATATACATGAATTAACCTATACATTGATTATTAATAGGGTTTTATCGAATAAGTTGCATGTGGTTACTTGTTTACACGTATAAAATTGTTAATTATGTGCGCATTGTTTGAGTTGTTTATTTTTTTATTGGTTTACTTGTTTGTTTATTATGTTAGAGAGTTTTAAGCAAAGGGTAATTTTGAATAAAAAAATAATATGGACTAAACAATGGTGAAATTTGATTTGTTTTTGAAGAGTTAAGTTTTCAATAGTTTAATTGATAGATGATTTTGGTACAAAAATTGAGAACGGCGCACCCAATTTGACGGACTGCGTAGGAAGTACTAGGAGGGGAGCGCATTAAACTGTGACCCTAAAGAGGGAGGTTATTGCTTTAGCGCTGACCAAACTCTCCGCTTGCTTGCGAGTCAAATTGGAGTTACCAAGTAGGCTATACGTACAAAATCATCTTAAGGGCGAATTACTTTTGTGTGCTACTTTGGTGGTAATTACCCGAAACACTAAGTGTTTACACTTATACAAAAGTACGGTATAATGAACGATAATTAAAGGTAAATTCCTTGATTGGTGAAACCAATACCTCAATCAAGTGTTTGATAATTTGATCTTTATGAATTGGTAATAAAAGGTTTTTTATTAAATTTATGCTACAAGATGAATGCATGACATCTTTGTACATATTTGATTTGACCACATAAAATCAAAACTAGTACTCTTTATAAATTAAGTTATATGCCATCTAATTAAAGGGACACTTGAAGTTGCAATTTACGTCATGACAGTACTTGGCGAGATTGTGATGGAGAGGTAAATCTTTATGTAAAGTCAGACGTTAGATGAACATATTTGCAGTTCTTTAAGTTAGACATTTAAATTGAGTAGAAAGTGTGAACTGGACTCAAGGCATAAGATAGGATGAAACATGTTTATATTTCTAATAGCATTGGAAAATATAAATCCCATAATGATCTAGGAATTGGAAATTGTTTGCCAATTATTATTCGACAGATTACCCTATTATATGCTTTCGTTACTAGCAGATCAACTGATGTAATGGAACTATGATAATTTGGATCCTAGTTTTGAGAAAATTCTATGGTTTTATGAATATTACCTTGGGTATTTTATTTTCTTGAAAAGTTTGATTATCGAAAATACTAAAATTGAACTTTGCTAATTGTTTAAATGTATTAATGCAACATTAAACCCTAAACGTAGGTTATTCTTGTATTGGTAAATTGATCTACACCTGTAAGGGTTTTTGGTAGAGTCAACTTTGCTAAAAGAGTAAACCTATGCAAATTTTAATAGTTAAGAAAATTGCATATTTTCTGATTTATTAAAATTAGAAGCTAGACTAATTACTGTATAATTGTTAATAGACAAACTATCATATTTTATCTAGTTTTTTTGTTTTGACCATTTAAAAGTACTACTTACAATTATTGGAATAGTAGAAATATTAAGAAAGAAATTGCATGCCCAATTTTTCAAGTTAATAGCATTGATGGATAGTTCATCATCTACATAGTAGAATGCACTCTTTTATTATATAAGTAATTGTTATGTATGAACTTTCTAAAAAGTGTAAGGAAGTAAATAGAACACTATTTTCTTTCACTGGTTAATGAAACACTTTCAATGTTGTCAATCTAGTGGGAGTATTGTGTTCTTATTACTGAATAAGAAATTAATGTAACGATCTCTAATTCAGTGTGAGTTACAAGCTTTGTCATCTTGGTAGTAACCCAGATTATCTCTAGAATGTCTTAAGATAATTACTTTCCACTTGTAGACACTTATGTTTTTAAGGATAGTCATGTACATTTCCTTATTAGACAATGACGTGGTTCTACATCTACTAGTTATGCTAATATCAATGACACAATCATATTAGTCACATAAACAAACATATTTCGTGTTGTTTATCTGCTACATGATGTTGTTCCATGCACAAGTGGGAGAAATCTATATTGTGTGCAAGGTAAAACATATAGGTATATGATTTAACGGATTCTCTTGACTGCAAGGTAAGAGACTAACGTTCTAATATGACTTGTACATATCTAATTCAAGAAACACTTGGTGTTGCAATTTACGTCATGTGAGAACTTGGCGAGATTGAAACAACAAAGTAAATCTCCATGTGAAGTCAGACCTTGCATGGACATATTTGCAGTTTCTAAATTAGACAAGTATTTATAACATGTGTCAAAATGAAATATAAGACTACTTCAAATTGGATATTTATGTATTATTGGAATGACATAAATGAAGTAATCTAATACTACTTCAATTTGTTTATTTATGTATTTTGGAATGACATAAATGAAAAATAATGCAGTTCTACATTATTGTGAAGTAAATAATTTAACTTGAAATTACTATTGAAACCAAGAGTTGTGTTCATAATTACTTTAATAAAACATGTTTATGATTCATTTTAAAGACATAAACATAAAGTCTTTTAAAACTTATAATAAAGTAAGACGTTAACTTGTTATGTTTTTTTAATTAAGACATATACAATAAGTCATTGAGTTGATCAATGATTTATAATGTATAATGGGATTGTAACAGTTTATGTTTTCTTGATGAGACATGGATATGAAGTGACTTGGTCAAAAAATACTTGTGTTATAAAGCATGCAATTGACTTAGAAAGTCTATTATACCATTAAGTTGACTTAGTTGGTAAATAGGGAAGCCAAAAGGAATATGTTTATCTTATATATTGTTAGATTGTCTTACAATATTAATTCTAATGAATACCACAAGTTGATGGTATGTTCAGTTAGGAGAATCAAACTCTATTTGATTTGTTTGATTCAAGATAACCATAACTTCTTTCTTAAAAAGTAACAAGGTTAGAAAATTGAGTATGTATTGAATATACTCAATATGACTCCAACATAGAAGATTAATAAAACATCATTTTATTATGGAATATGATGAATCACATTAAGTTTTAATATTGAAGATTCTGAATTGTGAAACTACTTATGAATAGGTTATTAACAAACTTAAGTCAGGAATTATCAATGTGTATTTGTAATGTCCCAAAAAGAGAACAATGTAGTTTTGCTCTAATTGCTAAGTATATATAGATAGTCTATATATTACAAAGACAAGTGGGAGTTTTTTTTATATTGAATTATAAAATTACAAGATGCATAGTCTTCTAAAACACACTAGTAAATATCATGATGAGGTTAGACATGTAAATCATAGACCTCATGATGATGGAATTTTCATTCATAGATCTGCAAAGATATCTCAGATATTTGACTTATATGCTGAGAAATGTGAGTTACAGGATTATAGTAAACCTGATAATTATTATGATGGATTACCAAATATTGAATTGGGAAAATTACTCATACTATGAATGTTAAAGATGTTGTCCATAAAGATAATCAATTTTGGAAATTTTGTTTATTTTAATAGTTAGACTAGAGAATGGAAATGAGTTTCTTCAAAGAGATGAAAAACCCTAGTGGTTTGAATTTCTATGTAGAAAATCATATGAACAATATTGTACACATATTTAATACATGTTTTATGACAAGATTATTAATCATACTTAAGCAATTAATTATGATTGAATATTCTTTTCTAGACACATTAAATATATAAAGATGATAATGGTCATACTTGTTTTCATTAATATGAAATATGACAATGGAATATCAAAACTCTTTCTTGAGAAATTACTTGTGCAAAGACGGTAAGTAATCGAAAAGTTTTTTGAATTCATATAATCTTTGATAGTGTAGGAAGTGCAATAATTCATGAATGGATAAATGCATGCATCTATGAAATTATTCTTTTGTTTAATTATTAAATCCTAGCTTTGATTTATAATCGAAATAAGATAAATTTTAAGTATTCCTGAAAGCTAGTGGGAGTATTATGTTAAGGTTTTAAATCTTATATATTGTATAACATATAGGAAGTAACATTCCTTGTAAGCTAAATGTTAAGTCTTAGATTGGAATGAAACTTCACTTATAAGATTTAAGAATTAAAACATATAACCTTCGAATATATGTTTATTATTAATAAACATGTGCAGTAAAATAAATGATTATAGTAAAACATGATATATCATTTGAGAAATGGCTAAATATCTTTTAACAAGATAGAATATGAATGAAGTCTAAGTTTGACCTGTAGATTCATCATGTACATCATGTTGTGTATTAAAATTGTTGTATCATTCTTGAAGAAGAAGTGATTTGACAACATTGATATCTAACTAAAAGTTATTAGATAACTTGTGTAATGAATATTCTAAAAGAATTACATCCTTAACCTGGAATTGCTCCTAGATACTATGGATGAACAATATGTCAATTGTTGGGCAAATTGTCATCAGCTTCAAACTTGAAAGTTTGGAAAACATCAAACATTACACAATAAGATATTAAATTTTACAGAGTTTTAATGAGCATATTGTTGTTTGTATACAATGATACTGGTTTAATTGTGATGACACTCAATACTAGTCATGGTAGGATTTTCATCCTTGTTAATGGTCATGTGAACTAGTTGTGCTACTAAGAGCATAGTTGCATTATACATTAAAAGAATAAGAATACTTTAAACTTTAAAATGTTTGAAAGTTTAAATTGTCATAAATTGGTGATAGAGGATGTCAGTGAATGCACACATACAAGGACTTCACTAATTGAATTTTTGAAATAAGTATTCTCAAAATTACGATAGATCAAGTTGGTTGATTTATGCCTTGTCAACATGTATGATTGTCATTACTTGAGGCATAATTCATCAACTGGAATTTTCATGCGTTGATCTATTTGGTATTTGGATAAGGGATGTTAATTAATTGTTATAATAAATCAAGTAATTGGTATGTTTGATTTTATAATATATTGTGTCCTATATTTGCATGTTTAATTCGTGAATAAATTTATTTATTCTAAATCGTCCATTGTCAATTAATGATATGGGAGTATCATTAAACTAAGACAAATCTGAGAGATTTGGTAGAATATACTTGAAAGTATATTGATGAGAATGCATACCAATCTCAGATGATATTCAATATATTGAATATTGGACTTATCCCAACTACATGATTTTACTTTATGAATATTGTTATTAAGTAAATCATAAATAGAGTTATCATCAGACTTGAGATACCAGATAAGTGTCATGAATGTAGTGCACTTATGTGGAACAACTTAACGCTATATGTAACTGGTAGTCATAAGGGTTGTTTTCTGAAGTGTTGTAAAGTTTGTGGGTTAGTCTCGTAGTCAAAATATAATTTCTTCATTCAAATTTATTTGGAGTTTAATACTGCTGGGCCCCTATTAGGGTTGACAAGATGTTTGCGTGGCCACGCCCAAAGATCTCCCCTGAATATGTTCAGAAGATTTGGTAATCTTGCTCAATCACTTATAACGAGAAACAGAATGGTTGAATAAAGAATGACTTAATTTCATATCTGTATTTAACATGGTATTAGAAACAAAAGGATAATAATGATGAGAAATCATTAAAAGGTTTTCCAGGAGCCTTACTCGAGTTGTACTAGAGGCATCGAAGTGTTGCTAGACGCTAACCGATGTGATCACTCTATTAAGATATTTCTATGTGGGAGCTGTAGGTTCAATGGACAAAATATTAATAGATGTGTGTTAGGATTGAACTCGAGACGTATGAGAATTAAAGTTAATAACTAAATATAAAATGTTGTATTTATTTATTATTTACACGAAATATATAATGGACGTTAAGTTAATTAATTGTAATGGATTAACGATCGTTAAATTTTAAAGGAATGACTAAATATAAAATTAGATGTCAAGTAGGTTCTAGAAACCTTATGGGTTTCATAACCAATTGGATGGGGGTTTCCATAAACCAATTCAACCCTAACTTGGACTCTAAGTTTCTTTGGGTATAAATACAAAACCAAGGGTGTTTGTAATTTATATCTTGTACTCATTGGCTAAAACCTAAAATTGTTTGTGTGTGTTTTTTGCCATAACGATCGTAAAACCCTTATTGGTTGTCGATCACATTGTTTTTCCAAAACAAATTATTTTGTGTTATTTAAAGTAGCATTTACTTTAATTCGTTGATAGTACGTGTGTACAAGAACGTGATACAATCACACTATTGATTGTATCTTGGATTGAATTACAAAATGGTAAGGGGTAATTCTTATAATCCTATAAACCCTAATTAGGGTTCATCCAATTACTAGTTTTGTGGATTTGATTCTTGTTCGGCTTGAATCAAGAAAGGTACGCATATTCTTGTTTATGTTAATTAATTATTCGTTAATCTTTCTTATACGCTTCTGCATGTGTACTTGATGTTTATTGTTTATATTTATGATTTGTCATGTTATATAATTTCAACAAAGCTGGAATATTGAAGCCCAATAAACTAAAATAGGCTCAAGAACATAAGGCAGCAATTATAAAAAGCTTATAAGTAGATTTTTAAACATTGGATTTTGTAGCCCACGATCTCCAAAGCATTGTAGGACTTTGTTTTGGTGCGTCATAGCCTTTAAAATGACCAATCTTTCAATTTGTCTATAATGAATGAGTAAGCACTTGTAAAACCTTCCCGGTTTAAAAAAAAATAGCAAGTCCATGTGTTCAATAATAGACATAAACGACACGTTAGTTGGCTTCTACTACATTCAAACCTTAAACACTTGCTGAATTTATTACATAAATGATGATTTTTTATGTTTCTGCAGATTTGGAGAAGTGCCTGTAATAACAGCAGACAGCAGATTTGTAATTAAGATAAAAATCGAATCCAAAGTAGAATCGCTTGAAACAATATATGCAGTTTACATTGTCTACAAATTACCACAAGACCAATCCACATTCAAGGCTCCTCTGGAAGTTTTGGTAGGTTTGCCTATCTAGTAAGCCTACCAGACACCCCTGTTATTGGATCAAAGCTTGATGAGAACACACACAACACGGTGAATAGCCCCAATAAACTGAAGGTCGTTCCACAACAAAGAAGTGATGGTTGGATGGAAGTAAAAGTATGGGAATTTCAAACCCAAACTACTTTTGAAATGATCTTTACGGCTTTTATGTTAAGGCATCCTGGTTACAACTTACAAGGATCTTAGGGGCTTGTGGTACAAGGTATTGAGCTTTGACCCATATAAGTTCCTTTTTTTTAAAAGCAAGACTTAGTGTAAGGACAACAATTTTTTTTGATATTTACTTTTTTCCATAAATACACAATGAACCAAATACATGTTGAGCAGTTATATTCTGTATACTCTCATTTTACATTTCGTGCTACCACATTCAAACTAAAAGAAACAATAAGATAAAAATATTTGAACAACACAAGTACTGATAATATCATTGTACTGTTGTACATCACCACTAGGAATTCCCCCATCTTTTTGGTCTTTCCCGCGTGATGATCGGCTCCTCGTAACAATGCATCGCCCATGGTCATCAAAACCATTATGACTAGTCTAAATTTTCTGTTGATTAAAACAAGTTTTCGATTTCGTCATTGAAACACTTTTTCAGTGTGACGACAATGGATTTATATAGTTATTGTATAATTTTCGCTGCAATGATTTGATATCGATAAAATAGCTTTTTAGTTGTATAATTTTCGTGCTAATATAACAGTCTTAGATAACATGGAAGACTTTTCCTCCAAACGGTCAAAGGAGAGAGAAGACATCGACGGTTGGACATGGGTGTTGAGGAAAAAGAATAAAATTTCCAGAAACCATCCACCCATCCAAGAAAAATTCACCACTAACTGTAACAAAACCATAACTTTTTAATTCACCAATTTCCCATTGCCATGGGATCATGTAGTCATGAAGGAGATTTTTGCTAAATATGGATGAGTTGAGGATGTCTATATTGCGAAAAAACGTAATAAATAAGGGAAGCGGTTTGGATTCTCAAGGTTAAAAGATGTGACTAATCCAATAGCCTTTGAAAGACTGTTGAACACAATCTGCATAGGAACCCAACAAACTAGATGTTGAAAGGTTTTATGGA
Organism: Chrysanthemum seticuspe; assembly: GCA_019973895.1. Lineage (NCBI taxonomy): Eukaryota > Viridiplantae > Streptophyta > Magnoliopsida > Asterales > Asteraceae > Chrysanthemum > Chrysanthemum seticuspe. The sequence goes on from BPTQ01000001.1 coordinate 36,951,747, forward strand.
TATTTAAATATTAGTATGTCCGGATTCGAACTCGAGACTTCGTGATTGCACACATTACGTATGAGAATTGGTGTAAATAATTAATATATATAAAACGTTATTATTATTATTATTAATTATTAGTCAAGAAATAAATACTTAATGGTGGTTAATATTTAACGGGGTTTAGCTAACGGTCGTTAAATATGAACTTAAGGGTCTACAGATGAAATTACAAGTCGGAAAACTTCTAGAACCCCTTGAGGGTGCTTTGGCCGATCGGTTGGGGGTCCTAACCCAACCCAAACATTAACTTGTCCTCCAAGATTGGTTAACTATAAATACAATCCTATTGTGTTCATTCTAAACCTAATCTTGGTGACTTGCAAACCTAATTTCTCTCCTTCTCCCTCTTTCTTGTGTGTGGCGGGTCGAACACCCAAACCCAAAGGGTTTCGATTTGGTTTATTCAAGAATAAGTATTTGGTTTGTTTTGTGATCAAGAACCTAGCTTTTCACTTCAATTCGCTAATAGTACGTGTGTACAAGAACGAAGAACAAGTATGCTTGTGCTTGTGAATCTTGGTGGTCGACTTCTTGGTTGGGTCGAATTATATAAACCCTAAAGTTAGGGTTTTGGGTTTTGGTTCTTGTTCCAATTACCGTTTGATTCTTGAATTGCTAAAAGGTACGCATTTTCTTATTCGGTTAATTAATCTACATGTATTATTCCTATTTACTTTTGCTGCATGCTTTGATGATGTTATTTGATTTTATATAATTGTTATGAGTATTAAATCCCAACAGTGGCATCACGAGCCGTTAATATGATGTAATTAATTAACGAAACACATAAAAATTAAATCTTTATGATTATATGCATGCTTTTTATGGTTTCTAGGGTTTTGAATTCGAAACCCTAATTTTTAATTATATTGTCGATTACCCTTATTTTATTTAACTAGGTTTTAATTTTGTAAAACTTGTAGAAACCCTAGGATTGCATGCTAATTTTATGTTGTTAATTAATGAATAATTGTTATGTGCCATGTAATATACGTATCTTGGGTGATAATTGTTATGCGGAATTCATGGTGGAACATGCATGTTTTGCCATGGAGAATTGTTTGTAATAAATTGTTTAGTTGATACACACATGTTCTATTTATTTAATAATTATTGAATTGGGGAAGACCTCAATTATAACTAATAAAAATTCGTTACGTGCTAATTGGTATATTATTAACTTTGGCTTACGCAATCGACTTGTCGATGCATGTGGCTCATCTACCTTGTAGGTGAAAGCCCTAGTTAATGCATTTATTTACGCCTAGAATTGTTTATTAGAGTTTATTGAAATAATTATGCATGTGGCTAATTGTTTTTATATATGTTAAAATTGTTTAGTTATATGTTTATATTATTTGAGTGTGTTTAATTTTTTATTAAAGTGCTTTTTTATTTATATTTTGTTTGACATGTTAGTAAGCAAAAAGGGTTTTTGAATAGAAAAATTAAATGGACTAAATAATGGCGAAACTGATTTGTTATCTAAGTATTGTTCTTGAACTTTTAATCGATTGATGCGACTGTACTGAATGGTTAGAACGGCTCACCCACTAGAACAAACTATAAATGGGTTAATTAAGAAGTGCGTACACTCGCACTGAATGGATGTCTAAGGTTATGCTTTTGCGCTTACCTGGTCCTCTGCCCCCAGTGAGTTCGATTGGAGGTACCTAGTATAACCATTCAATGTACGAAGCATCTTAGTGCAAAGTTGTAAGTTTCTCAACGCATCGACTAAAACTTTGTAGAATTCAATCTTAGCAAATGAAAATCTCATGTAAGTTTTTTGAAAATATTATGCTATAAAGTTGTATGCATACTTCTTTATACATAAGTTTTGATTGCACGTCAAAAATTGTACCCTTTAAATTTAAGTTTATGCCATCTAATGATATTAAACACTTGAAGTTGTAATTTAGTTATGTGAGACCTTGATCTAGATTATAGTAACAAGGTGAATTATTTTGTTGTGTGACACCTCAGCTTTATTATTTGCATTTTCTAAATTAGACAACTTAATTAAGTTAGTTAGTGAGACCTGTGACTTTAAGGCATAAGATGGGATAAAACATGCTTAAGTTTTGCATTAATTGTTTTGGCAAAATTGTAAATCCCATAAACTTTTGGAATTGAAAACTTGTTTGTCAATTATTGTTTTTCAAAAATTACATATTCTTTACTTTCACCACTAGCAGATCAACTGATGTGGTGAAACTATGATAATGAGGATCCAAAATTCAAGGAAAATACTATGGTTAATATGAATATTGACCAAAAGGTATTTTATTTTCTTGAACGTTTACTTATCGAAAGTACTAACTTTTGAACTTTTATTTTCTGTAGAAATGGCTCAAGCTGAATCTACTGCACTAGCCTCGTCGTTCAAATCTATGTTTGATCGAGAGAAATTGACTGGTAGCGCGAATTTCAATGATTGGTATCGGCAACTCAGAATTGTCTTGAGGGTTTCCAAAAGACTAGATTATTTGACTACGCCTTGTCCTCCTGAACCTGCAACTGATGTTACTGCAGAAGCATGAGCTGCATGGCAATCTGAGTATGACAAGTATAATGAGGTCGCCTGCATTATGCTCGGGAGTATGAACTCAAAATTGCAAAAGCAGTTTGAGAATTACTTCCCTAATCTCATGCTTGAAGAATTGCAAAGGTTGTTTGAAAAGCCCGTGACTGTAGAGCTGTATGATCTGATAGATGATCCTCACAGTTGCAAGCAAGGAGAAGGGAAACCTGTAAGCGTCCACTACCTGGAAATGATGAGTTACATGGACCAGCTGGGGCGACTTAACTATATCTACCCCAATGACATATAAATTGGCCTTATCAATTGATCCCTTAACAAGGAGTTTGATGGTTTCGTGCGCAATTACAATATGCATTGCATGGGGAAGAGAGTCAGTGAGGTACATGCAATGCTCATTGATTACGAGAAAGGTTTGCCCAAGAAGGCCCCTACACTTGCGGTTCTGACCATCCAGAAGGGTAGGATTTCTAAGCCTAATAAGCCGCTAGCGAACAAGAAAGGGAAAGGTAAGGGTAAAGTTGATAAGGGAAAACAAGTTATGACTTATCAGCAAGAACCCAAGAAGTACCCTCCCAAAAAGCGTGAGAATCCGAAGAAGGATATGGCTTGTCATCACTGCACCGAGGTAGGACACTAGAAGAGGAACTGTCCACTCTACCTTGATGAGTTGCGCAATAAGAGGTATAAAAATACTGGCACTGTGTCCAGTACTTCAGGTAGTCTTTTGATGATAGAATTATTTGCTTTTCCTCATAAAATAAATTTCTGGGTATATGATACTGGATGTGGTATTCACATTTCTAATACACTGCAGGGACTTAAAGAAGCAAGGAAGCTTGCCTATGGACAACAATACCTGCACGTGGGTAATGGAGCACATGCAGTCGTTGAAGCTATAGCCACGTTTGATTTAGTTTTACCTTCTGGTTTAGTAATGTCATTAAACGATTGTCATTACGCACCTTCCATTGTTAGGGGTGTCGTTTCTGTTTCCTTGTTAAAAGATATTGGTTTCGTTCATACATTTACTGATTATGGAATTTCGGCTTCTTTAAATGGTGTTTTTTAATTTAATGTTATTCCAGTAAATGGTGTGTTAGAAATTGATTTTCATGATAATATGATTGATAAAAATAATTCTGTCTTTAGCATCAATAATAAAAGAATCAAAGGTGATTTGGATTCTTAATTTCTTTGGCATTGTAGACTTGCTCATATAGGCAAGAAACGCATGCAACAGCTGCAACACGATGGGCTTTTGCAAGACATCAATGATGAATCATTTGATAAATGCGAATCTTGCATATCTGGGAAGATGACCAAGAAACCTTTTACAAATAGTTTAGAAAGGGCTTCTGATCTTCTTGGTGTGATACATACTGACGTATGTGGACCACTAAGACATGTGTCAAGAAAGGGTGCTAGCTACTTCTTAACCTTTACTGATGATTTCAGTCGTTATGGTTATGTTTATTTACTTAAACATAAACATGAAGTCTTTGAAACATTTAAGGTTTTTAAGAGTGAAGTAGAACTGCAACTAGGAAAGAAGATTAAAGCTCTTCGATCCGATAGAGGTGGTGAATATTTAAGCCAAGAGTTTAAAGATTATCTAGCTGAGTGTGGTATCGTCCAGCAACTCACATCTCCATATACTCCACAACAAAATGGTGTATCTGAGAGAAGGAATTGTACATTGTTATACATGGTGCGATCAATGTTTAATCTTACAATTCTTCCCTTATCCTTTTGGGATTATGCTTTGGAAACTGCTGTTCGCATATTGAATATGGTTCCAACTAAGAAGGTTGATAAGACTCCTTATGAAGTATGGTATGGGAAAGCTCCCAACTTGTCTTACTTAAAGGTCTGGGGTTGTGAGGCGTTTGTTAAACGTGACTTTGCTGATAAGCTACAACAAAGATCTGTTAAGTGTATCTTCGTAGGATACCCAAAGAAAACTATGGGTTACTACTTTTACTTTCCACCTGAAAACAAAGTAATTATTGCTAGGTATGGAGAATTCCTTGAAAGGGATCTCATATCTCATGAATTTAGTGGGAGAGTTTATGATCTGGAATATGATCAAGAAGATACAACACCTTCTGAAAACACTAGCCAACCTCAAGTAGAACCTGAAAGTCTGGGCGTTCCACCTGAAGTTGAAGTGGTTCCCATTCGTAGATCCGCAAGGGCTACGCGTGCACCTGAGCGTCTATGTCTCAACGTAGAAGCTGAGGAAAATGTGTTAGGGGATCTTGGTGAACCTGCTAACTATAAAGCTGCCATGATGAGTCCTGAAAAAGAAAAATGGCGAGTTCAATGAATGGGGAAATGCAATCCATGAAAGATAACGAAGTTTGGATAGAGGTTGACTTACCTCCAAATGCTAAGGTAGTTGGAAGTAAGTGGCTCTATAAGATCAAAACTGACATGGATGGCAATGCACACACCTATAAAGCTCGTCTTGTAGCTCAAGGGTATACTCAGACCTTTGGGATAGACTACGAGGAGACATTTTCTCCTGTAACATACATTAGAGCAATTAGGATTCTTATAGCCATAGTTGCGTACTATGACTATGAGATATGGCAGATGGATGTCAAAGCTGCCTTCTTAAACGGTCGCCTAGATGAGGACATCTATATGGCGTAGCCTGAAGGGTTTGTGAATCCAAAGTTTCCGAAGCGTGTATGCAAACTTCAAAGATCCATTTATGGATTGAAGCATGCATCAAGGCAATGGAACAAGAAGTTTGATGAAGAAATCAAGAAATTTGGTTTCACTCAAAATTTTGATGAGCCATGTGTGTATCACAAAGCTAGTGGGAGTAATGTTATTTTCCTTATCTTATATGTCGATGACATATTGATCATGGGAAAAGACATTCCAAGTTTGCAAGATGTAAAGTCTTATCTTGGAAAGTGCTTTTCTATGAAGGACTTAGGGGAAGCATCATTTATTCTCGGAATCAAGATCTATCGAGATAGATCAAGGCTGTTAATTGGACTAAGCCAAAGTGCTTACATTGATAAAATAATGAAGAGAATCAGTATGCAAAATTCCAAGAAGGGATATTTGCCGATGGAAATTGAACATGGCTTAAGTAATAAACTATGTGCGTCAAAACCTGAAGAGGTGGCACACATGAAGAAAGTTCCTTATGCTTCGGCTGTTGGATCTATCATGTATGCTGTGAGATGTACAAGTCCTGATGTGGCGTTTGCACAGAATATTACCAGTCGGTATCAACAGAACCCAGGTGTGAAACACTGGCAAGCTGTTAAGAACATTCTTAAGTATCTCAGGGCTACTAAAGAAATGTTTCTAGTATATGGAGGAAATCCGTATGCAGAACTTGATGTTACAGGTTTTTGCGATGCGTCATTCCAAACTGATAAAGATGATATGAAGTCTCAGACGGGTTATGTCTTTGTCATTAATGGAGGAGCAGTTGACTGGAAGAGCAAGAAGCAAACAACGGTTGCGATGTCTATTACAGAAGCTGAGTATATAGCTGCTTCAGAAGCTGCGATGGAAGCTGTTTGGATTAGGAAATTCATTTCGGGACTCGGAGTAATGGCCTCAATCGAATTACCTTTAAATGTGTATTGTGACAATTCTGCTGCAATAACATTTGCCAATGAGCCTGGAGTCATGAAGGGCGCCAGACATTTTCCTCGTCGATATCACTATGTTCGAGAACAAGTCGAAGTAGGTGAAATCAATCTACTCAAAGTTCATACATATGATAATCTAGCTGATCCCTTTACGAAGCCTTTGCCAAAAGAAAAACTTATTGACCATGCTGATGGGATAGGACTTCGTTTAACCCGTAGTTTCATGCAGATCTATGATTAGTATTTGGATAAAGGATGTTATAAACAAATATTACTTTAATGAAATAAAATAGTTGTTTATGTTTATTTTTCATTTTCTTAATATTATATCCTATATTTGCATGTTTAATCCGTGAATAACTTATGTTATTCTAAATAGTCCGTTGTCGATCAATGATGTGGGAATGTCATTGAATTAAGACAAATCTGAGTTTTGGTAGAATATACTTTTAAAGTATATTGATGCTTGGGACATACCAGATTCACATGATATTTAATGAATTGAATATAGGATTCATCCCAACTTTACATGATGATACTTTACGGATCTTTGTCATTAAGTATGTCATGAAGTGTTTATCCTCAGACTTGAGATACCAGATAACTGATATGAATGTAGTGCATTTGTGTAAGATAGTCTAACGCTATCCGCAACTGGTAGTTATAAGGGCTATTTTCAGAAGTGTTACAAAGTTCATGAGTTATGTTTGTAGTCAAGAGAATTTGTTCCTTTGAATTTGTTTCAATGCATAATACTATATTTGGTCCCCTCGTAGGTTTGACAAGATGTTTGTATGGCCATACCCAAGATCTATCTGGAATACGTTCAGATGATTTGGTAATCTTGTTCAATCAAATACAACGAGAAACAGAATATTAACTTATGAAATGACTTGATCCATATTTATAGTTAATGTAGTATTAGTAACCAAAGGATAAGTAAAAATAATGAATCATTAAATGGTTTTTTTCAGGAGATCATACTCGATTCGATCTGAGGGCATTGGCGTGTTAAAGCTAGACTAACCAATGTTATTACTATATTTAGTAATATCCAAGTGGGAGCTGAAAGGTTTTATGGACATTTAAATATTAGTATTTCCGGATTCGAACTCGAGACTTCGGGATTGCACACATTACGTATGAGAATTGATGTAAATAATTAATATATATAAAACGTTATTATTATTATTAATTATTATTCACGAAATAAATACTTAACAGTGGTTAATATTTAACGGGGTTTAGCTAACGGTCATTAAATATGAACTTAAGGGACTAGAGATGAAATTACAGGTCGGGAAACTTCTAGAACCCCTTGAGGGTGCTTTGGCCGATCGGTTGGGGGTCCTAACCGAACTCAAACATTAACTTGTCCTCCAAGATTGGTTAACTATAAATACAATCCTATTGTGTTCATTCTAAACCTAATCTTGGTGACTTGCAAACCTAATTTCTCTCCTTCTCCCTCTTTCTTGTGTGTGGCCGGTCGAACACTCAAACCCAAAGGGTTTTGATTTGCGTTATTCAAGAATAAGTATTTGGTTTGTTTTGTGATCAAGAACCTAGCTTTTTACTTCAATTCGCTAATAGTACGAGTGTACAAGAACGAAGAACAAGTACGCTTGTGCTTGTGAAACTTGGTGGTCGACTTCTTGGTTGGGTCGAATTATATAAACCCTAAAGTTAGGGTTTTGGGTTTTGGTTCTTGTTCTAATTACCGTTTGATTCTTGAATTGCTAAAAGGTACGCATTTTCTTATTCGGTTAATTAATCTACATGTATTATTCCTATTTACTTCCGCTGCATGCTTTGATGATGTTATTTGATTTTATATAATTGTTATGAGTATTAAATCCCAACTGATGTAACATTGCTAGGTTCCAACGTCGGGTATATGAAGGACATGGTACTAGCCGTAAACACCACCACACTACCCAACCTCCTCACGCTGCTATCCCAATGGGTGGCTCTAAGAATGGCTCGTATGTTGACATTCTCAAAGGAACCACCAATCCCTCACCCACTACACTCAAACAAACCCTCAACATCCATCTTACCATTCATCCTCCCCCTAAACAACCTACCTTTACCTCCATAATTGCTGAATTAAAATCTATCTCAGGGGCAACTAACACACATAACTTATTTATTGATGAGGGTTTTGATGACTTTTCAATCAAATATATCGGTGGTCTCTATCTCCTCATCCAACTCCCCAACCATGATCTAGCCTCCAAAGCTCTCTCAAACCCCACCCTTATCTCACACTTCATGTTCCTTCCACCCTGGGACACGAACTTTCGCTTAACAAATCGGCTCACTTGGATTGCCATCTCTAGACTCCCCCTACAACTTTGGCTCTCTAATCCATTCTCTCGTATAGCTGAACATTGGGGTAAAGTCATGATAAAGGAGGATTATAACAAGAGACAATTCAACCGAACCACAGGTAGATTGTGTATTCATACTGACAGGTTGGATTTCATTCGTGAAACGGTTCTTGTTCCGGTGAACAAGGAAACCACATCGGTTCATGTCTTTTAAACTGATGAGGATGTTGATTCTTTGTTTAATGGTTACCTTTTTAACTCGTCCTCTGACGAAGAAGAAGACTTCTCATGTAACTCAAATGATGGTGATAATGAAGATTCTCATGAAGCTAACAATAATAACAATCAGGAAGATGATGATTCTCATGGAAATGATGGTGATATCAAAGATCCTTGTGAAGTTGATGTTGACCATCAACATGGAGATGATGTATGTGATGATGATGACCACCAACATGGAGATGAAGAACATGGTGATAACAAGGACGTAGGTGATTTCTCCGGTGAGGAGTCACATGTCAGAATCAATTCAAATGAGCCTAGAAACTTTAACACTAATATGGAAAAGAACTTTGGGTACAACATTCTTGCTATGCATGCTGAAGTCCAAATTGAGGAAGGGTCCACATCAGTTGCTGTACATGAGGTCAACGACATAAGGACAAGCAAACCTAATAAGGTTAGGTCAACAGAATCCCCCATTTGTCCAGCCCCACCTCTCTCCCTTTATTCTCATAGGATCGGGTCTAGCACAATTATAAACAACTCAGAAGCCCAAACTAAAGCCCATGAACCACCAGCCCATCTGAATAAATCTTCTTATCCTGGAAGCCCAGTACGATCTAGAAGCATTAGGGGTGTTCATCGGTTCGGTTAACGGGTTATTCGGTTTGTTCGGTTAATTTTTTTCTAGGTATAACCGAGAACCGAACCGAACTCAAATTGATTAAACCGAACCGAATAACCCAAAACCAAACACTCATAACCGAAAACCGAACCGAACAACCAGAATTACAAAAATTTAATTATTTATTCATTTATTTATATATATTTTTACCAAAAAAAAATAATTTCAAGCTTAAAAAATGTTATATATATATATATATATATATATATATATATATATATAGTATAAAAGAGTTTTAATATTTTTTTATATATAAATATATAAAAAAATATAAAAATTTATTTGAATTTGGTTTTCGGTTTGGATTGCTAAAATCATAACCGAACCGAAAACCGAATATTTAATTCGGTTCGGTTCGGTTTTAGCAAATTCGGTTCGGTTACAAGTTCGGTTTGGTTATTTTCGGTTCGGTTTGGTTTCGGTTTTCGGTTTATTAAAATATTACCCAACCCATGAACACCCCTAAGTAGCATAACTCACTCTTCCAAGTGTATTCGGTCCCACTCTATTCCAACCACAAAACTTTTATCCAAGAACTTTAACAATTCCAAAAAGAAGAGGTTCGCTTCTCTTAAACTCATTGATCCGCTCATTGGTGTTAGAGGTTGTGTTACACAACCTAAGAAGAACAAACATAACTGCAAGAACACAACCTAACCCATACAACATGATGTGTTCTCGTGTGGCAGTGAAAGATTCTCTAACTCCTTTTCGAAGATAGAACGTTGTAATAATTAAATCTTGTCCAAGGCAGATCATGATGCAGATACTAAATCAAATGAGGTATCGAACACTATACATGTAGGCAATCAAATTGGGTTTTAAATGAATATTCTTTCTGTAAACATAAGGGGGTAGGGGAAGATCATAAAAATTCTTGGCTGAAAAGACTTTGCTTTGATCACAAGGTCTCTTTTATGGGTATTCATGAAACTATGACAACCAATTTTAAAAGATATACAATACAATATCTAAGCAAGGGGAAGGTTACCTCGCGGTTCTTGAAAACTGGTGTAATAATGATTCCCCGTGTCTCATGGTCATTGTGTATTCACCTCAGGATCTTCGTGATAAAGAGAAGCTTTGGAATGAGCTTACTAGGATAATTGATAATCACAACGACTTCTCTATTATCCTAGGAGACTTTAATGAAGTAAGATCCGAATCAAAAAGATTGGGGACTGTTTCTGATCGTAGAAGTGCTACCAAAGTTCAATGATTTCATTCACTCTTCGGGTCTTTGTGATCTCCCAATGGGTGGTAAAAAATTTACCAGGATGAATAACCTTGGTTCGAAGCATAGCAAGCTCGACCGCTTTCTTTTCTCAAATCATGTTCTTCAACTATGGCCGAACTCGAATGTCATTGCCCTTCCACGTGAATTCTCGGATCACAAGCCTCTCCTTTTTAAAAATGCAGCCCCTGACTTTGGCCCAACTCCCTTTAAACTTTTTACTCATGGCTTGATCATAGTGAATTCCTTGCTTTATTTCAAGCTTCCTGGAGTCTCTCAACTTTGGGGTTGCCTTCTACAAGCCCACCACCAGATTCTATGGCTACTACCGAGCTCCCTTTAGTTGGTTTCAAGATCAAGTTACAAAGGCTTAAAAGCTCTATCAAGCTTTGGGTCCAACACTCTGAAACAGTGGCTTGCCTCGAACTTTGTAACAAGATTAGCGGTCTAGACAATAAAGGGGAGTCAACCCTCCTTTCTCCTTCTGAGGTTGAAGAAAGAAATTCCTTAATTAAGCTTCTATCCAATTTGGAGCAAAGTAAGGTGAAAGACCTTAGGCAAAAGGCTAGGATAAGGTGGGCGGTTGAAGGTGATGAGAACTCACACTTTTTCCATGGTGTAATTAACAGTAGGAGCCATCAATCTAGAATAAATGGGCTGAGTATTCTTGGAGAATGGATAACAGAACCGTCGTTAATAAAAAACCATGTTTACAGCTCCTTTTGTGACCGCTTCAAAGAGAATAACCATTCAAGACAAATATTTTCAAGTAGTCTTTTCAAACAACTCTCACTGGAAGACTCCTATTCACTTGATTGCCCATTCACTCTAGAAGAAATCAAAGCGTCAGTGTGGGATTGTGGTAGTAGCAAGACACTGGGCCCCCATGGTTTCACTTTTAAATTCTATTAAAAACATTAGAACAGTCTTGAACAGGACATTGTTTCCTTTGTTAAGGATTTTGAGGTTTCGGGATTTTATCCCATGAGGGTGTAATTCATCATTTATCACTCTTGTTCCCAAGGTGGATGACCCGCTAGTTGTTGGAGACTTTCGTCCTATTAGCTTGATTGGTAGCCAATACAAAATCATCGCCAAAGTTCTTGCAAACCGCATTTCTCGAGTTGTCTCTTCGGTCGTTGTAGATGTTCAAATGGCTTATATTAAAGGGCGTCAAATTATTGACGGGCCTCTCATGGTGGATGAGATCATTGCTTGGGCTAAGAAATACAAGAAGCATATCATGTTTCTTAAAGTCGACTTTGAGAAAGCGTTTAATTCCTTGAGTTGGTCTTTTCTATTCTTTATTCTTGAACAAATTGGTTTTAGCTCAAAAATGGAGGACATGGATACACTTATGTCTTAATTCGGCTTTTGCTTCAGTGTTAGTCAATGGATCACCAACAAAAGAATTCAAGATTGAAAAAGGGCTTAAAAAAGGTGACCCTCTCTCCCCCTTCTTATTCATATTGGCAGTGGAAGATCTTAATATTGCTCTTCTTGAAGGAAAAAACAACAACATTTTCCATGGCATCAAAGTGGGAATAGACACGATCCACATCTCTCATCTCCAATTTGCAAAGGATGCCTTAATCATGGGGGAGTGGTGTCGCTCTAATGCTAAGAATTTGTCAAGAATTCTTACGTGTTTTCAACTCGCATCTCGGCTAAAAGTCAACTTCAACAAAAGTAAACTCTATGGAATTCATATTTCTAATGTTCAGTTATGCTCTCTTGCTTCGAACATTGGTTGTCTTGCATCTCAATTTCCGTGCACCTACTTAGGACTACCTATCGGCGCTAAAATGTCTAGGTGTCATAATTGAAATCCTCTTGTTGATAGGTTCCACAAATGTCTCTCTAAATGGAAATCCAAGACCCTCTCCATTGGTTGGCGTCTTACGCTCATTAAATCCGTACTTGGTAGTTTGGGTGTATGTTACTTCTCTACCTCAAGGCTCCAATAAATGTCACCAACAAACTTGAAGGTATTCGGAGAAATTTCTTTTGGGGTGGATCTTTAGATGACAAAAAAATTTCATGGTGGATTGCTTGGGACAACGTTATTTCTCCTTATGATCAAGGTGGGCTTGGTATTGGTAGTTTGAGAACTTGTAATCAAGCTATGCTAGTGAAATGGTGGTGGAGATTTCATACCGGCAAACAAGCTATGTGGTGTAAAGTGGTTCGATCTATTCACGAATCTTCGGGGGGACTGATAACGCTACACGCGTCGTTCGGGGTCAAAGGAACTTCCTTTTCTTCGAGCAAGTTTTATAACACCCTAGGCAGTGAACCTAATCGTTGTAGTGTAGTAATTAGGGTAAGCCACGGGTATTGATATCGTTCTCTAGGGGAATAGGAATGCTAGTAGGGAGTTACTACGCTAAGGTTAAGGTTGAGGAAGATTATTTTTTTTTATCTTTTTATATTTTATGAAAATGGAAAGGTACGAATCTCGGGTATTGGATTTGGGGGGTTGGTATTTCTACCGATTACTCTACTATTATCTAATTATCTAAACTAAGGTTGTGGGAGTCTATGTCTAATTAATGTGTGCTCGTATGATAGTTTAAAGATGTGTTTACTTAGTTTGTATTACTCCTTAATTATCTCCTATTAATGGTTGAGTGTCACGTCTTATTCCTAGTTGCGTTGTGTTTCTAAAGTTGTAGGGTATGCGTTTCTCCCTAACTCTTTGAACTTACCAAAGGGTCTTGTCTACAAATCCACTTAGAGATTATAGACTCCTACTCTAAGGCGCTCTTCGGATGGTTTAGCCTACAATCACTCAGGTAATCATACTCTAAGGTTCACAAAGATGAATCAAGCATTAAGTACACAACGAATGACCTATCGCATTACTAGATCATTAATCAACTAAGATAAGAAACAACCAATCAATATTCAATAATTAAGTTTCATACTTCCTAAGCAAACACACAAATAAATTAGCCGGACATGGAGAACATGCAAGCATACACACAAATAATCAAAGACATAATTGAATTAATGAAGCAAAGACTTATCTTGGTGTAAGATAGGGTTAAAAACCCTAAAATACTGTACAAGACACCTTAGGTTCGGTTTTAGGTTTTTACTCCAAAGACTCTCCACACAAAGACTGAAAAATTCGGATTCTATATATAAGATTACAATTGCGACGGCGTCACCTTATGTTTAGTGACGCCGTCGTGTCGCCGCCATTAGGGTTTCGTCTTGGCCACGTTAACCTTGCGACGGCGTCACCTTATGTCCGTGACGCCGTCCTCTTCAGCTTCTGACGTCGTCTGGATCGCATCTAGGCCGTCTGAGTAGCGACGGCCTACTCTTTCACAACTAGACGCCGTCTCTTGAAAACACGAGTTTTGAGTTCTGACCCGTCACAATAATTCTCCGACGGCGTCGCAAATAGCTCCTGACGCCATCGCCTTCTACATTCAGCGACTGTGAGTGTCTCGATTTCGACTTTGGCCATTTTCTTCATATATTCGCGCCTTTTCGTCCAAATAAGTGCCATTCCAGCATTTTGCCTTCACGAGACCTAAAAAGTGAAAAGGAACGATATTAAGCAATAACGGATACAAAAGTGATCAAATAAGGACTTAAATGACCCCTCAAAATGGTACCTTTTAAAACCTTATCAAATATCCCTACACTTGTTATTTGCTTGTCCTCAAGCAAATGTGCTTTTAGCCAATTAATTTATAAGTTAGGGGTCATTCAGCAAAACGGTCCACAACACATATAAGCCCCGCAAAAGTCATAACAAGCACGGAAATTACATACTAGCACCTCACATGGGGTGTTTGGATACTCACATCTCTCTCAGGTGTATAAATAAAATATAACAATATAGGAAATGGAAGATAAACACTCATTAACCGGTCCTAGTACATAGATTACCATAGGCTTGAGAATAGATCAAACCTTCATCGTTTTGGTGTAAGCACCTAGGAAAGACTATCAAAGAGGTCTTTTAAAGGGTTGTAATGTTAGGCTTACGGTAGGGAAATAAGGGTTTGGTGGGATAGGCTATTTAGTGGTGGTAAGTCAAAAATCTTTATGTTAACTGCATATGAAGAATGGCGTTGCTAAGCCAAGACTCGACACTCTAAACTCTAGATAACTGAAATAAACAAACATAAATTTAAAGGATAGATGTAGGATGGTAGCCCGTATGTTTTTTTTTTTTTTTTTTTTTTTTTTTTTTTTTAATCACTCTATTTTTTTTTTCTTTTCTCTTTTTCTATTTTTTTTTTCGATTTTTTTTTTTTTTTTTTTTTTTTTTTTTCATACACTTTTACTCTACCATCCTCTAAGATAACATCAAAATACTAGGGATTTATAAGCATCTCCCTACACTTGAGTTTTTTATTACTCTAACACTAATTTGACCCGATTTGAAAAGATCAAAACACTTGGGGTACATTATTACGTAAACAAAGGGAATTTAAATTTAACGTTCCCTTCCCGTCATTTCATAAACTTTAACTTTTCCCATGAATCCCAATCATCCCAAAACTGTATACAAAGGATATGACTCGACTTAGCAACTTATGCAAGCAACTAGATAATTGAACTAAGGGTTTAGGGTGATAACAAACATTTGCACTAAAAGTGAGTGCATAAGGGGTAGGCTAAGGCGATTTGGGTGTATATTTGGGGGTGGGGTGTAAACAATGCTCTTCATTGATATTCCGGAAAAACCGAAATATCACGAGAACCGCGAAAAGGATAGGCTCTGAGGGGTTAACTAGGGGTATCGTGTACTAAAAATGAGTACAACGCAAAGGGTGTGGGGGAATTACTCAACCGAAGTGGAAGAAGTAATTATATTACAGGTATCAAACAAGGGTTATCCTAATGCCTCTTATCATTTAGTTATTCCTAACTACACAAGTGTAGCCTCACTTGCGATCTCGGAATGCATCACAAAACAAGTTCTAGAATCTAATATACTACCGGTTCACACTCTAAGCATTAAAGATGAATGCTTTAATTGCTACTAATCTAAGGGCGATCCTCATATTTTGGGTGGAATTTGGGTGGTAAGGGTTTTTTTGTGCTAGTCATATAACTTCCTATCCATGAGACGCTTTTGGTAAGACTAATGGCCCACTCCTATATGTCATGAAAAATTTTAAATTTGGTGCCAAAATTACCCTAACCGACATTTTCTCATGGTTTATTACACAATCACAATTGGACAAAGCAAATAGTCAAGGATAAGCATAGTTTCAAAGTTCCCGTTTTATTTTCCCTCCCTACACTTAAACTGAACATTGTCCCCAATGTTCCCCGAAACTATCAAAGTTATGATAATAGAAGGTAATTAAAAACGAAAGAAACTAATACTCCCCTGATTAGCTCGGTAGGATCCGTGTAAAGTGGTGGTTAAATTCTTTTCAAGAAGAATTATTGCGTGAAAAGCTCCTTCCAATCTTATGTAACTTCTTCTTGGCAAACTAAACCTGCACACTTGAAGAAAACAAACGAAACCTTCGCGTAAAATCGGCGGTAATAATATATATAAGACTCGATTTAAACTATGATATAATGCTTGTGGAATGGATGTTTACAGAATTTCTAAGAAAATTAAGACCTGGAAAATTCCAAAAAATTTTTAAGTAGCTCAGAAAACGAGAAAAAAGTAATCTGATGTTTTTACTCCTTCCTGACGCCATCAGGTTGCAATCCTGACGCCGTCAGGTTATCCTGACAAAAACTGGTCTGCGATTTTCTGGAAAAATTTCTGGAAAATTTACATCTTTAGAATCCTGGAAAAATTTCTGCAAAACATTCATTATGACTCGATACAAGCATTTGACTCGAACAAACAAACATATATATCTTTTAATTAATTGTTATTCTCATGTTTACGTTTCTTTTGAAAACGTGTGTAATCCTCCCTACACTTATCCCTTATGTAAAATACATTTATATGTAATTAAGACGAAGTTAAAAACAAAATAAAGCGTTTTTACAAATTTAAACATGAGGATAAACAATTAATAAAAGATATATGACACTAACAAGCAAACAATTAAGCATGGGTTGCCTCCCACGAAGCGCTTTTCTTTATTTAAGAGTCTTGTAGCTAGACTCGTAGTCATGCTCCTACGTTTTCTCACCACCGTTCTCTTGACGGCCTCTAATGGGGGATTCCATGTTGTAGAAGTGCCCTAAAATGCGCTTCTCTAAGAGTTCATCCTCTCCCCATTCGGTCCTGTATTCCGGTCCTAGGCTCAAACAATCCTTGTAGAATCCGAAAATCTTAGCCATAACATAATCAACACCTTTCTCCCTATCCTCATCATTCCTATAATAGACCGATAGTTTAAGTTCCTTTTCATCATTAGAGAGTGACGAAAACTTCTCAATCTTAAACGGCATTTGGTAAGCTATGTCATCGTTCTTATTCTTGAATCGCACTACTCCTAATGAGGGGTCATAGGTCATTCCGGTGCTTTCTATGAAAGGTTTTCCTAGAATAACATGGGATAAGCTAGGGTCTATGGCTGTGCTAATATCATCCACAATTATGAAATCCGTAGGAAACGTGAAACTACCTACATAAACGGGCAATCCCTTAACTCTACCAAGAAAATTGCAACTAACATTAGGATCATTGGGGTCTTGCCTAGTTGGAATAGGCTTCTTCAATATCCAATTGTAGTAGGTGCTAGTCATTATGTTGATTGGGGACTTGCGATCAATGTAAGCTTTTGCCACAAAAAGGTGTCCTATGACACATGGTATGTTAAGATTCCAAGGGTTCCCAAACTTAATTCGAGGACTTTTCCTAACATACATGTGACGGAGGTCACGCACTAAGTGAGGGTGGCGAGATAGTTCTTCGTCCGTAGGAAATTCGTTGAAATAGTCAATGTCTACTTCATCTATTTCCTCGGGTATTTCCTCATCTACTAGTGTATAGTCCTCTTCGTCATTTGTTTCATCAGGTTCAACTAAGGCGATGGTATTGACGAATTGGACATACTTTAGCTTGCTTGGATCCTTAATCTCTATGCCTGAAGGCTCGGGAGTTGAGATAGCACTAACCTTCTTATCACTATTAGCTATGGCTTTCAAAAGGTTGTCTATTTTCCTATCCATCTCGGCTTGTTGATTATTAAAGCGGTCCGAGAGCTTAGCTATTTGGGTTTCTTGGGATGTAACTAGGTTTTGCAACATCCCTTCGATGTTTTGTTGGTTAGGACCGTTAGGTGGGGGCCATGAGAAATCATTAGAGGTGAATTCTTTGGTTTGTCCCCAGTAGAAATCAGGCTTTCCTTTCCATGCCTCTCGGGTTTCATTGAAATTCCTAGGTCCGGGTGTTGTAGGGAATCTTCCTCCCGTTCCATTAATACGCGAGGATGCGTAGTCAACAGAAGCGTGTTCGGGGGATCGGGTGCTATTGCGCGTGTTATGAGGATCACAAAACGGCTCACATGAAGAGGAAGCTTTGTTCACATGGTGTGAAGACTTAGGATTTTCGTAGGAACTCATGAGGAATTTAACCTGATCTTCAAGTTCGATCATCCTACGGTCGGGAGGAGGCAAGGAGATTGCCTTGACGGTTTTGGGCAGCTCACGGGGGTCATCCCAACTTTCGTTGTCATAGAGGGCAAGGTCCTCTATTATTTCCCATGATTCTTCTGCGGTGAGATCACTAAGTTTTCCACCGGCCGCTTGGTCAATGGATCGCTTAGTGGGAAAGTTGACATGATCATAAAAGATTTGGACTTGGAGCCAAAGATCAATGCCGTGATGAGGGACTTTATGAAGTAAGTCCTTGAATCGGGTCCATGCTTCGTAGAGAGATTCACCTTGACGTTGTTGGAACATCAAGATGTCATTCCTAAGCTTAGTGGTTCTCCCCGGTGGGAAAAATTGAGCAAGGAAGCGAGAAGTAATATCATCCCAACTTGAGATGGAGCCGGCGGGAAGTCGCTCAAGCCAATTACTAGCTTGGTCCCGTAGAGAGAATTGGAAGAGACGCAGGCGCGTGGTCTCCCGAGTAGTAGCATCAAGGTCGATGGAATCGACGATTTTGAGGAAATCCCTCAGATGCTGATTTGGATCTTCGGAACGAAGTCCATGGAATGCACATCCGTTTTGCACCAACCGGATGGTGTCGGATCGCAGGGCCGTAGTTTGGGCTTGGTCAGGAAGCTCAATGGTGTTCCTATAGCCTAGGTGGCTTGGTCTTGAGTATTCACCAAGAGTACGGGCTCTTGGCGGGTCATTTGGTGGTATGTTGATGAATGGTAGTGGGTTATCACCTTCCATGATGAAAAGTGATGAGGTTACGAACAAAGGTTACGAAGAAGGGGGATAGACTAAGAGAAATCTAAAAATGAGAAAAAAAGTTTACTTGATAGGAATCAAGCAAAGAAACCTAAACGAGGTGGACTACTAACTAGCTATTCTATTCCCCGGCAGCGGCGCCAAAAACTTGATAACGCTACACGCGTCGTTCGGGGTCAAAGGAACTTCCTTTTCTTCGAGCAAGTTTTATAACACCCTAGGCAGTGAACCTAATCGTTGTAGTGTAGTAATTAGGGTAAGCCACGGGTATTGATATCGTTCTCTAGGGGAATAGGAATGCTAGTAGGGAGTTACTACGCTAAGGTTAAGGTTGAGGAAGATTATTTTTTTTATCTTTTTATATTTTATGAAAATGGAAAGGTACGAATCTCGGGTATTGGATTTGGGGGGTTGGTATTTCTAC
Organism: Chrysanthemum seticuspe; assembly: GCA_019973895.1. Classification (NCBI taxonomy): domain Eukaryota; kingdom Viridiplantae; phylum Streptophyta; class Magnoliopsida; order Asterales; family Asteraceae; genus Chrysanthemum; species Chrysanthemum seticuspe. Next base: position 36,971,168 of record BPTQ01000001.1, read on the forward strand.
CGATTACTCTACTATTATCTAATTATCTAAACTAAGGTTGTGGGAGTCTATGTCTAATTAATGTGTGCTCGTATGATAGTTTAAAGATGTGTTTACTTAGTTTGTATTACTCCTTAATTATCTCCTATTAATGGCTGAGTGTCACGTCTTATTCCTAGTTGCGTTGTGTTTCTAAAGTTGTAGGGTATGCGTTTCTCCCTAACTCTTTGAACTTACCAAAGGGTCTTGTCTACAAATCCACTTAGAGATTATAGACTCCTACTCTAAGGCGCTCTTCGGATGGTTTAGCCTACAATCACTCAGGTAATCATACTCTAAGGTTCACAAAGATGAATCAAGCATTAAGTACACAACGAATGACCTATCGCATTACTAGATCATTAATCAACTAAGATAAGAAACAACCAATCAATATTCAATAATTAAGTTTCATACTTCCTAAGCAAACACACAAATAAATTAGCCGGACATGGAGAACATGCAAGCATACACACAAATAATCAAAGACATAATTGAATTAATGAAGCAAAGACTTATCTTGGTGTAAGATAGGGTTAAAAACCCTAAAATACTGTACAAGACACCTTAGGTTCGGTTTTAGGTTTTTACTCCAAAGACTCTCCACACAAAGACTGAAAAATTCGGATTCTATATATAAGATTACAATTGCGACGGCGTCACCTTATGTTTAGTGACGCCGTCGTGTCGCCGCCATTAGGGTTTCGTCTTGGCCACGTTAACCTTGCGACGGCGTCACCTTATGTCCGTGACGCCGTCCTCTTCAGCTTCTGACGTCGTCTGGATCGCATCTAGGCCGTCTGAGTAGCGACGGCCTACTCTTTCACAACTAGACGCCGTCTCTTGAAAACACGAGTTTTGAGTTCTGACCCGTCACAATAATTCTCCGACGGCGTCGCAAATAGCTCCTGACGCCGTCGCCTTCTACATTCAGCGACTGTGAGTGTCTCGATTTCGACTTTGGCCATTTTCTTCATATATTCGCGCCTTTTCGTCCAAATAAGTGCCATTCCAGCATTTTGCCTTCACGAGACCTAAAAAGTGAAAAGGAACGATATTAAGCAATAACGGATACAAAAGTGATCAAATAAGGACTTAAATGACCCCTCAAAATGGTACCTTTTAAAACCTTATCAGGGACTCAATGACTACTCTTCTCTTAGACCCAACTCCGGTCCATGGTACCACATTGCAAAGCTAAAAGTGACCTTCTCAAAGCTAAATCAACCTCCCATCTATTTTCAAGAAAAAACTTGGTAATGGTCAAAATACTAGCTTCTGGAAGGATATTTGGGTTGGTGATTCACCTTTAATTGCTTCATTCCCCCGACTTTTTCGTTTAGAAACAAACCCGGATTGCCTTCTTTGTGACAGAAAACCCACTGCCCGAGCGCCATCCACTGTTGTGACCACTACTCCAAGTCACACCTCTGCTCAGCATGGTGCTACTGACCCCCGAGCCTTCTTTCTCCTCCGGGGCTGAACTTCATGTGGGCTTGGCGAAGAGAACCAAGACCTGGTCTAGAACTTGAAGAACTTACAAGTATGGTCAGCCTCATCTCTAACTTATTTCTTTCGGATGTCGAAGATGGTTGGGAGTTTATCAGTGATGCTTCAAGAAGATTCTCAGTTAAGGGCATGAGAGATCTCATTTCCTCTTCGTCTCAAACCGCTTCCTCCCCACCACTCGTTGGAACAAAGTCCTACCACTCCAAATTAACATCAACACATGGCGTGTCATAAATGGAAGGATGGCTACTCGGGTCAACCTCGACCGAAGGGGTGTAGATTTAAACTCCGTTAGATGTCCCATATGTGACGATGACATTGAAACAGAAGAGCATGTCTTTGTACATTGTAAGATAGCGAGAGACACCTGGAAAGAAGTTTTAAGATGGTGGAACATCCAGAACACCTCTCTTCATAATCTTCAAGATGTGATTTACTTGGCGAACAACTCTCCTCTTCAATCAAAATATTCAAGATTTTTGTGTCTGTGGTCCAAACAACAATTTGGTCCTTATTGCGGTTTAGAAATAATGTTATTTTCTCTCCAAAGCAGCCATCGAGAGTTCTCATCTTCAACGATATCAAGACCTTGTCTTATCTTTGGATTACAAGTAGAAGTAGGAACTCATATTTTAATTGGATTGAGTGGTTTAATGATCCTTGTAGTGCTATATCCCACTCTTGTAACTCTATCTAGCTCCTTGCTAGTTCTTTTTCCTTAATTCCAACTGCCGTTAAAAAAAATTAGATTTTCGACATTGAAATAGTTATAACTTAAATTTATTCATGTAAGATACTCAAGAGGATAAATATTTTCGCTTTTTCATTGCAAATTCATCCAACGCAAGTGTTCTTGTTGGGTCAAGAAAAAGAGAGCTTTTTTAGAAATAGGTTCGGGTTTAATCCAAACTCTCTTAGTTCGCAAGAAATAACTGAACATTGCTTGGGGCCGGTCTTTAAAGAAGGGTCGGTCGACACCGAAATATGTACGAAGTTAGAGTTTTTTCGCCGATTTGAACCTTTTGAAGAATATCTTTGCTTTTTCATTCTACATTAAAGTAGCTAAGTTTAGTAGCTCACTAGTTTAGAGGTTTTTAGTTTGTGAATTTAAGCAAAATAAGATTGGATAGATTAGGATGATCCCATGGTCAAATCAAGTTTACATAAGATCTTAAGATTAGAGACGAAATTAAGGTCAAATATGACCTGGTGCAAAAATTTTTGAAACTGTAATATAGAAATACATTTCGATAGACCGTTTGCCTTTAAGATGCATTTAAGAAAATTGATGTTTTTTTCATAAATTAACACTAGATCGAAAAAATCTATAGGGTCTCGGGCACCCGCAAAAACCCCCTGGTGCCGTCCCTGCTTAAGATAGATCGACACATGTTTGCTTATTGATATCATAATAACATAATTCAGCAACATGATCTTAATAGTCTCGAATCTAATTGAATGAAATTCTATTTGATTCTAAGTTTCCTATGTTTGTTTTTTCGTATCGTATTGTAATTTTAGTTGAATGAAATAAATTTAGTATGTTTGGAAAATGGAAAAAAAAAATTGAGGGTGCGTGGGACTCAAATGAAAAGTTTGTGTTGTGTTATGATAGAGAGGGTATTTTGAAGTGGTTGTGTTAAGATGATATGACATCGGTGGGGCTCAAATAAAGAGAATGTGCTCTTCATAACACCTTTTGCCCTAATCTAACCCACGAGCTTTCCTCCTTCTCCGAACTTTATATATTACATTATATTTATTAAAGAGAAAATTTTTTAAATGAACCATATCGAATATCATATTACCAAACAAGCTGTCGCATAATGTTTTTTACGAAAATGAACTTTTTAATATCATCCGTTAGATTCATGAGATGAAAGAATTTGCACCCTACACGTGTATCTTTCGCAACAAATTTTTTTTAAAAACGTGACTTATATACCTAAAATAAAACACTAAAATGCGTCCAAAATAAAATTTTAATAAAGTAATCGCGACACATAAATTGCAACCCAATGAAATCGCGACCTACAAAACTACAAGAACTTACACAAATCGCGACCCAAACAACAAATCGCGACCTACTAAACTACAAGAACTAAAATCCGCGACCTATTTCTTATTTGTTTATCAACCTAAATCGCGACCACCTAAATCTTATTATTTGTTTACCCAAAATCGCGACCCAAAACAAAGCATATACCACGGACCAAAAAATGAAACGCGACCCGAGCAAGTACCAAGGGACCCAAAACTGTTGCTGACCCGTACTATTTCCATATAAAATGTATAACATTTAATGCATAAGTTACAAGTTATGGTTTAAACAATCAATGGGTTGGATTTAGTAAAATTTATTATGAAAATTTCTTATAACAAACTATGCTAGCTCCTTGAACATGTGGATGGTGTGTTATGTGTTGGAAATATGACATGTATAATCACTTTCACCATTTCTTTTTCATGGTTCATTTTTGTAAATTGTGAAAAAATGATTTAAATTGGTAAATAAGGTGTATATTTGGTCTAGATAGGTAATTGGTTTGTTATTAAATAAGCATTTCCAAAAGAATAATTAATAAATTACTAATTAGTTGGGCTTATTAAAGAGACGTGATCAAATCAAGGATGTTCAATCATCTTATGTTTTTCGACATGTTCATGTGACAAGAGCCAAGTAGCGATGTTACTGATCAAAATAGTGCCTTGTTTCCACTCACATTAATCATTATTGTTGAAAAGTAAGTGAACTAAAAATCTTATTAGATAAGTGTTTGCCACTCTCTGACGTATCCAACTCATTAATGGAGAGTAAAAAATTCTTTAGCGACCTTGGTCAATTTTCACTCTTTTGTACAAAATCAAGCATCACTAATACAACGGGAATATCCTTTGCCATTGTATTTTATTCCCAATTTTTTACCCTTTACCATTCTTTAATTTGAACCAAGCATGCCAAAGTCAAACACATTACATTTCTAAGAATAAACGATGTAATTTTTTCTTTGTTATCTTTGGTATTTAATAAAAGTAAAACATTCTTAATAAATATACTCCCCTATATTCATGTCATTTATTTCTTTTCGCAACCTTCACCACCAATGCTCATCAACTTTTTCTCCCTACCTCCACCGGCGTTGATTACCTAAAGACATTACAAAACACATAAACTAATCCCCACACAATCACTCTCAACTACCACAAAATACCTAAATGCATCATTATTTTATTTTCTATGTCCTGCAACAATTCTGTATAGAGTCACGAGAAAAATTGTTTTGGGTGCTAGTGTATACTCTGGTGGCAAAAGATATATGCAAGAATGTTTACAAATGAAAAGAGATCAATTGAGGTATTGCTTCAAGGAGTAAAGGATGTTATGGGAATTATCTTTATGAGCCTCGAAGTAATTAAGAGTGTTGCAGTTATTTCTTTTTTGAGGTATGGGATGGTCATCCAAGTCGGTTTTATGGATTTATGTCTTTGGGGTTTGATTGGTACTGAGTCATGTTGATAATCAACCCTCTAACGAATCATAAAACAATTGGTAATAGTAAATGTTTCTCTGATCGATTTGCAAACTCGAATTGTAAGTATGTAGTTTTGTAAACCCCCCCCCCCCCCCCCCCCCCCCCCCTCCTCCTAAAAAAAAAGGTTTTAAGAATGCAGTTATGTTTTGAATGTTAAGTTGTTGTAAATAGTAAACTAGTTGCGCGGGTTTTTATATATTGTGTTTTATTAATAATCGATTACTAATTTATTTATTTTATATAGATTTATAAATTTTTGATATATAAACCTTATAATTAATTTAATTATATTAATTAGCGGTAAGGTTTTTATTTCCCGTGTGTTGATATAGGGCAATAGGTGGGAAGCAGTCTTTTAATCTCAAATTTACACATAGGTTGGAAGGTGTATGTATGTGCGGGTGATTTTTTTTTATTTCTTTACATTAGACACAAATACTTTCAAAATCACTCACGCTTTTTACTAAGTTTTTTTTCTTTATACTTTTGACACTTAAACTTTTATGTTTATTTTTAGGGCAAATCGCATAAAAGTGTACTCAACTTATATCCGATTTCAATATAATGTACTATATTTTTTTTTTCCTAATTTAATGTACCCAACTTTTTTTTGGTTGCAAATGTAGACAATCAATGAGTTAGAGGGTCACCTTATACTAGCTAGCAGGTCACCATCTTCTCCACCCCCTTTTTCCGGCGACCCATTTTTTCGAAAACAAATACGTTGATACTTCAAACAGGTCACCATCTTCTCCACCCCCTTTTCCGGCAACCCATTTTCCAGCCTCTTTCCTAAAGCAGTCATTGTACGTGCTGTTAATAAAAGTAATAATAAATTGAATATACTAAGTTGGGGTATAATCAAGAGCATGTTCCTTGCAGTTTCTTATTTCATACTATCATTCATATTTCATAAGCATAAGCCTCACGTATAAAAAGAATGCAGATTCAATGCATTCCGAATTAAACTATTTCCCTCAATTTTAAAAGTTACCGGTCTTCTTTAAGGGGATGTTTTTGATTCTGTGATTGTAATGGATATGATGTATTATTGTTCTTTATATAACAAATAAATTACGTTTTATGTTAGAGTTCGATGACCCGTCATGCAATGATATATATATAAACCTTTATATTTGAGTGTGTATTCATATCTATATATAATTATATGTTTTACCCATGCCAGCAACATGACACAAACCTTAACATTTGAGGTTTTTTTTTTTTTTTTTTTTTTTTTTTTTTTTTGCATGCTTAATCTTTGATTTCACTCTACTGGTTTGGATCTTCTAACCCATAGTTTTAGCATATTTAGATAAGTTTCTACATTAGATATTCGAATAATTTTTAGCAAATATCATTTTTGAAACTCTTAAAAAAATGACCCAAATGAGACGCAGATTGAGCTATCTTTGTAATTCGCATGTAAAATGAACACACGTGATTTGTTGAAAATGGCTTAAATGGGGTGGAGAAGATGGTGACCTGTTTGAAGTATCAACGTCGGAAAGATTTGTTTTCGAAAAAATGGGTCGCCGGAAAATGGGTCGCCGGAAAAAGGGGTGGAGAAGATGGTGACCTGCTAGGTAGTATAAGGTGACCTTCTAACCTATTGATTGTCTACATTTGCAACCAAAAAAAAGTTGGGTACATTAAATTAGGAAAAAAAAAGTATAATACATTAAATTGAAATCGGGTATAAGTTGAGTACACTTTTATGCGATTTGCCCTTATTTTTATTTTTTTGACTATATATAAGAACGTTTTTTTGCCTATTCCCAAATCCGGAATATTTTATTTTTTTAGTAAGTATTTTAAAAGAAAAATAACAATAAATACATACAATATTACTCAATAAGGGAATGTTGAGTTTTTTTTAAGTGCAAAAGTCCCCACTTGGGGTTTGTTTTATTATATAAAATATTATATAGGACCGCGGTAATTAGGAAACTATATCAAAACATTAAACGGCAATTTTGTGTATTTCAATAAAAATTGAGAGTATTTTAATAATTTTAATGTGCTAAAAATTTCAACAATAGAATTTTAATAATATGCTTCGTTCTTCATATGTAGTATAGATAGATATCTACTAGCTTACATATTGTCGTCGTTTCCAAGTTTTAGATGAATTAGTTTTTTTTTTAATATATATATATAGAGTCCGGATCTAGAGAAAAATATAATTAGGTAGAAAAGTGAGAAAAAAAGTTGCAGGGTAGATTTTGATAACAGTAGAAAGTTTAGGGTAAAAATTGGAAAAAAGAAGAAAAAAAAAGAAAAAGAAAAGGAGGAATCGGATAAAAAAACACACACGCTTCATTATCTAATCAGATAAAAAACACACACTCTCCGATTACTCCATCTCCATCGCCAGCATCTCCAGCGCTACCATGTCCATCGCAACAATCTCCGTCACCACCATCTCCATCTCCATCACTTGATTATTCAAAACCATAACTACATTCACTGCCGATATCATCTCCACCGTCACCGGAGAAGCTTAAGCCACCTAAACTGAACACCGGACCATCCATCATACATTTGTTGTACACCATAAGAACACTAAAATTGAACCAGAGGTATAGATAACTGTAAGTTTTTAATTATTTTTTTTTTTAATTTTTATTTTGGTTAAGTGCATCATTATGAAAATTATAAAATAATTAGTGTTATTGTGGAATGGAATGAAATTTAATAAATTTGTATGTATAAAATTACATTTGATTGCTTCTTTATAAATAATATGTTATAGCATTTATTTGTCTAAATAAGTGCATCAGTATAAGGAATTTAATTTATAGCATATTTTTGTTAGATTAGAGCATAGCGATAGAGATTGATGCATCCATTGTTTATTATTAGAGCATCACATAGCATGTTCGTCATCTGTTTGTTTTATTATAGCATCATCCTTTTATGTTGTGATATCGGTTAGAATGATTAAAACATCAGGTTAAAAATCAAGGCATCAAGAGTGTATGGTTAGTGCATCAAGTGACAAATTTAGGGCATAACATGTGTGTAATTAGAGTATGAAATGAAAAAGTAAGGGCATCTAAAGTTTATGATTAGGGCATCTCATGAAACGACATCCATTGAGTATGATTAGAGCATTTGTTACAATATGGCATATGTGTTTTACAATAGGGCATCAGTGTGTTGCAATAAGGCATCAGTGTGCAATGCTAATTTGGAACTTGAGTAATAGATCTAGAGATGGTAGTATGGGCAGGTCTGGTGGGTTAGGTAATTGGCTTAAAATGGCATGACCCATGAACACATTAGTATTATTTCTTTTCCATCCTAAAGGCATAAGTAGCTATAATAAGTTATCCCAATCACACACTCACACCCATAGGCATTTACATTATTGCTTTTATTAGATTCAGTGCTATTGCTGGAACTACTATTATGGTTAGTCTTTTTATCTTTTCATGTCGTGGTGCATTTAGCATTTCCAGTTATTTAGGGTTAGGCAATCAGTTAGAGTGTAGTATGTGAAGACGATCACTCAGGTTATTACTGTATATGATAATTATTAAATGGTTGTGTATTTGCTGTCATATGTGAGTTTCTTAGATGATTATTGAATTGGTAACTAGTTTTTCTATACCAACTACCCTTATTAAGTTTTAAAATGTCATAATGCAGGATCTTTATTCTAATGTGGATGCGAGTGAAGAAAGGTCTAATAGTGACTCTTGTGAGCAAAATCAACTGCTGAACTACCAGAATCCTTCTAGTGTTGATCAAGTTGAAATTCTTGAGGACTTCTTCAAGGAACTTGATCATGTTTTGCTGAGAGAACGACAGACAATGTTGCTATCACGATCTTCCTCGTATGGTTTTCTTTTCTTTTACTACCCAAGCATGTATGTTCTGTTAATGATAAAGCTACTTGGCAAGAATGAATACCTTGCTTTAACCTGCTAGTGCAAGCATCAAAACTATTAATGTTCCTTTTTTTCTTCATTAGCTGAAACTGATGTTTTTAATTTGTTTCTTTTTAAATCTCTTCCAATTCTAATTTGCAGTAAACTTGTGGGATCTACGATATCAGCTTTGAAGGTAATTTAAATTGCCTACATGATATTTATTTATTGTCCTATGATTCGAATTTATGATCTATTTTTTATATCGTAGCTGACTAAGTAGTGTAGTTTGGTTAAATATCTTTGAAATCACGTAAGGTATTGCAGGGAGTTTTCCATTGGGTTCCTAGTTAAAAATAGCAGATTGAGGCTTTATGTTAGTTTTAAATGTGTACTTCGCGTGCTCTATACAGAGTTACTTGTTTCAATGCTAATATTTCACTCGTATGTTGTCGGGGACATTTACCATAGTATTGGCCTCAGTTATTGTTTGTTATTGAGTGAATCAAATGGCCAAAGTTCATAGTTTATATAAAAGCTCATATCTATTAGTTTTGGAAGCTTGAAAAATCACAAAATTATTATAAACATCAAAATTGATAATAGCATTATTTTAGAGGTAAAGCATGGGAAGATCTCGTTAAAGAGAACTATAAAGGCATCTATTTGAATATTTAATGCATCCATTCATAACTATAAAGGCATTTGTTTGATTATTTAGTTCATCCATTTGCATGTTTAAAGCATCTGTTTGGACATTATTAGTGCATCCATTTGTATAGTAAGAGTTTCGATAATGGCTTCTTACTGATAATGGCTTCTGTTAAGGCATAATCTTTGCTCACATTAAAGAGTTTACAATAAGTTTTGATTTTTGTATAGCACTATATCACTCACTCTATTTATACAACCAAGAACGGGTATACAAAATTTATGGATTCTAAGATTTGGTAGCGGTTAGATGTGTCTTTGTGTTTTGAATTTCGAAGCTTAATAACATCGTGTTTCAATAATGATTATAGTATATGACTTAGAATAGTTGAAAACTTGAAATCAGTAGTAAAAGGAAACCAAATGGGGTGTAGGAGGCAGTTTTTTTGAATTTGAAATGATCACATAATAAGTTTATGCAAGTGTTTGTGAAATTCTGGTTATTTAGAATGGCCCTAAATGACGAGATAAATAGGATAACTTTTGTTGTTGCTATTCCTAAATTGATTATGCAAAACTAATTATTTGATGTATAAATGAAAAGATAATTAGTGGGATTCACCTCGAGTAATTGGTTACCGAGTTGGTTTCACCACTGAGTTTTGAACTTCAGTGAAACGTTCTGTCGACGTTCCAAAATAAATAGTATAGTTTCAGAATTGAAACTAATGCTTAGTTATAGGGTGAATTCAATACTACATAACCTGTTTGAAGTTGATCTAAATGGCTAATGTATGATCTTGTTGCAGCGGGCAATTAATGCATCGGTTTGTATAATTAGTGCATCAAAGAGAAGATACAATGTGGTTCTTACATTTGATTTCTTGATCACTCTTTTTATATGAAAATAAGAGGTTTAATTAGCAACTAGAAACAAAATGGTTCTTATTTTTTTTAATACAGTACGAAACAAACTTGGTTGTTCCTTTATATTTTATCAATGTAAACAATTGAGTATATATTGGGTATCTTTCAGTCTATTTAACCTGTTTATAGTTATCTAGCTTCTTAAATATCAGCTAAATACGTTTCAGCTGGAGATATGATATTAAACTTCTATTTAAACAATTGTTTAACCTGGTATTAAACTTCTATTTGTAGGTTGCAAGTAACGGTATAGAAGCTAAGGAAGAGATCTGGACTCGAACCCACGGATAGAGTGGAGGTGTACTTCAAATCACTGGATGAAGATCCATTTGTTCCGGCCCTTAATTTTAGATCTAGTCAAGTTTCCCTTGTTGACTGCTCGGCATATTTCTAGAGGAAGCAAGCTGCCAATTCGGAGGTACAACCCAAAATCAAGTGTTCCTTTTTTTAAAGTGAATTGTAGGAATCAAACTTGGCTTTAAAGGGTTAGTGAGTTATAAATATAATTACTGTTTTATCTGAAGTTCTTTCATTTAAGGGTTTAGTGAGTTATTGGTTGGGACCACTTAGATAACCATGGTGATGCTTTTATACTTGCAGGAGAAAGCGAAGGCAGAGGCTGATGCTACTGCAAATTATGTGCCCATACTGTTTGACACACAACATGAGTATGATTATTCACCCACATAATCCTTGGATGATTTTGAAGGTAATGCAGATGTTCTTTTGTCTATTAAGAGCATTTATTTGCTTTATCTTCCTAAATCTGCTAACGGGTTGAAATCCTGCTTATGAGGCTTAGTTGATTCAGACAATCAAACATGTCATTTCAGGTTTTGTGGACTTTTGTGAAGATATAAGTACCTCAAAATCCTAAAAGCTTTTTGGAACGGGCTTATTTAATTGCATCCATTTGAGGTACTTTAGTGCATCCATTTGAGGACGTTTAGTGCATCCGTTTGAGGTACTTTAGTGCATCCATTTGTATCATGGTAGGGCATCCAAATAATTTTTTGTTCAATATAACATATTGACATGTACAAAGTTACTCATTTTAAAAGTTAATGTCTTCATAATAAGTATCTTGCTTACACCAACAGTTTTTGTCATTATATCTGTTAAGTCCACCAATAATCAGAATAAACAAACACCAAGACATTTCATCAAACTCTGTGCTCGTGTTATATTACAATTATTTCTGTGAAGCCTGTTAATACAACTAGTGCTGTTTGGTTTTGATTCTGCAATGTAATACAACTACTAATGTTTGGTTTTGAGTCTGCAATGTCTGGTATTACAATTAATGTTGTCTAGTTTAAGTCTGCAAGTGGGTACAATCATATGCAATGTGGGTAATTTTGGTATGCAAGCTCAGTTGGTTCAGTGTGTTTCAATTGGTTTTAATGTATTAAGAATGTTTCATTTTTTGTAGCATGTGGGCATTGGTGGTCGATATTTAATTTGGGAATATGTATTCCTAAATGGGTATTGGTTGTTAGTATAGCACTCTAATCTTTAATTGTCTCGTGCAGGTACTGTTCTTGATTTTGGGGATGATTTGAGTCACACAGTCCCAGTTTATGAATGTTACGCCCTCCCACACGCCATTCTTCAATTGACTGTTTAAAGAAGATCATTACTGGGCTTGGGTATTCTTTCACCACTACAACGGATCGAGAAATTGTAAGAGACATGAATGAGAAGCTGGCTTACATTGCTCTCGACTATGAGCAGGAGCTATAGACTTCCAAAACTCGTTCTTCTGTCGAGAAGAGCTTTGAGCTTCCTGATGGGCATGTTATTAACATCGGTGTTGAGCATTTCCATTGCCCAAAGGTCTTGTTCCAGCCATCCATGATCAGAATGGAAGCATTAGGTATTCATGAAACCATATATAACTCCATCATGAAGTGTGATGTGGATATCAGGTGAAACTTGTATGGAAACATTGTTCTCAGTGGAGGTACAACTATGTTCCCTGGTATAGCTGATATAACGAGCAAGGAAATCCTCGTGACATTCTCTTGAATTCTCAAAACTTTACCGTTTTGGCTCCAAGCAGCATGGAGATCAAATTCGTTGCACCACCGGAAAAAAAAGTACAGTGTTTGGATCGGATGGTCCATCTTGGCATCACTCAGCACCTTCCAGCAGGTTTGTTTTGCAATCATCTTTTTATTCCCATTTCTAGGTAGTTATTCGTACTTTGTTCTGATTATTGGGTGTTATAAATGATGTATATGTGGATTACGAAAGCAGAATATGACGAGTCTGGTCCATCAATCGTGCACAGGAAATGTTTTTAAGATTTGCACGTATCATGCCTTTGACTTCATAACAGAAAAGGACTGCTGCTAAAGCTTAATGGAGACAAGACATTGAGATTTTGGAACGTTTTTGGAAGCCCAGAAGTTGCTGCTAAAGCTGCCCCAAAAGGCGCCCCCGAGCCATTTTGCCCACGTGAGCCGTATTCGTTGTTTCATACTTTTTATGCAGAAAGAACTCGTTGTAAATAGTACTATACGTTACTTCATGATTTTCGTTTATAAATGTAAAGATACATGATTTTTTATAAATGTAAAGATATAGGTGAGGAGAAATTAATTGTTGATTTTGGTTGTTGATTACTGAGCAAATTAAAAATTAAAAGTTAATTATTTTTGTTTTTACAGCTACATTTTTTTTGTTTCTTTCCAAGTATCGAAAATGCTCCATAAAAATTTCATGTGCAAAACATCAATATTACTAAATTCAAATAAAACTATCAATATAATCATCATCATCGATGTAATGATAAATAGTGAAAAGATGAAAAAGTTACAAAATAGTCCTTGAGAAATAAAAAATGTGACAAAGAGGCCCCTTGAGTTGGGAAGGAAAAATGAGAGGGAAGGGGAGGGTGATCTAATGGTTGAGATCACTTCTCTCACTTTTCTACCGAGATCAACTTTTTAAATGAACCAACCTATATATATATAATCTAGATAAAGTTTTAAAAATAAGAACCAATAGAAAATCAGCAAGTAGCATTTAGAGGTCAAAATTGTAGCAAATTATAAACAAATTTAAAAGGGTATTATTGTCCTTTTGAATTCTAATTTATTTCCTCCCAACCCTTTAACCTACTCTCATTCATATATCAAAAAGAAAAATAAAACCGTCATATCTCTTTCCATTAAAACCACCATTCATACTCTATTTCTTTATATAATTACCGAGTTTGATGCTCTATTTCTTTATATCTATATATATATATATATATATATATATATATATATATATATATATATATATATATATATGTCGGGTTTTACTGTCTTATAATTACCAGTTTGACGCTCTATTTCTTTATTCGAACAAACCAATATATTACAGGTTCCTGTTTCATTATTTTTCTTTGCTGCTTACTACAGGTTCTTGTTTCATTATTCTTGTCTTTGCACTTAAAAGAGTCTTGAATAAAAAAGAGACCGCATCCATATGAGTCTAAAAGCGCAATATGATACTCCCACTTCTATGCTCGCTTTAGGGCCCATTTGGTTTAAGGTATTTGATAAAAGTTAGGGATGATGGTAGAGTTTAGTTGTTTGGTTAATAAACGTGGCCCATAATTTAGGGATGAAAGCCGAATATCATCTATCTACAAATCTCATATGAGTGTCCAACTTTTGATCAAAAATTGTCCTGTAACATATACTTTCTTATACTATGTAGGGCCAATGTTGATATCTATCACCCATTTACAACTTTTTTTTTTTTTTTTTTTTTTTTTTTAATATATTCATTTATAAAAAATATATAATATATTTTAAAATGTTATATATTTTTTTTTTATCTCACATCCAAATCTAAATTTTAAACCAAATCCTAATCATAAACACGTCTACAAACAAAGACCACTAAGCTTCAAAGCACTAACCCAAAATACTTTCTTGTACGTACAACAAACCAATCAGATCCGTGACAATATGCAAAAGAAAGTTACCATGCTGTTTACAGCAAATACGATTCATTTATCATACCATGTGAACAAGAGGATGAATCCGGTTTTTTCTTTTTTAATGTATATTCCAGAATATCCATCACGAGCAGGAACATTGTGGGGCTATCATCATCATTATCCACACGTTGCTACTGCTGCTGTTGTTTGCAACAAAACGAAAGGATTTAAACAGCTAACCCATGAATAACCTGCAATTAAGTCAAACATAATATAACATAAGCTCAAAGAAAGTGATATTACTCCATAAAAAGCTGTTTTGATTCATGACTAAATCAATCATACCGATGAATTCCAACTCAGTTCATCTTCTCCTGCTGTCCCTGTCTTTGTCTCTGCGTCTATCTCTTTCACGTGAATCATCTCTTTTCTCCCTTCTTTCTGATGACGTCCCTGTGACTATTAGAACATTATATATGTATTCAACAAAAATACCAAAATGTTAACCCACTTAGAGGCAGGTAGTGGGTTCGGAATCATTGCAGTTATGGACGCAGAACCTTTGCCTTTTGACATAACACCCATTTCATCATCCACTTGATGATTGCTTCCTGAATATCCCACAGGCCGCGTATAGACATTACTTTCCCTTTGATAAGAGGAAGATTTAAAGTGTAACCCAAGTGTTTGTTGAAATGTCCGACTGAGTTTTGTGTGTTTTGTTTTGGTAAAATTGCTGTGGATTATATGTGTAAGACAAGTGTTCGATCAAATGTGTGACTGAGTTGTTTGTTTGTAGACCTTAGGTACGAGTAAATGTAGTTGTGGCAATAAATAAGAACACATTCTGAACCAAGATTAGTAAATGTGTAATGAACTCTTAACATCAGGTCTTTGTTGAGCTGTATACACAAAATGTCCGAGGCAAACGAGGTATCCAAAGACCTTAATGTTGTTGATAACAATCCAAAAGTTGAAGTAAAGGATGACCCTTCTACTGAAGAAGTCCCAGGTCATCAACAAACAGTGGAGGAAAATCCCTTGCCCTCACCAGCCCAAGAGGTACACTTTTTTTATTCCATTCCATGAGCAGTTTTGTTCTTTTGGTTAACTTTCCTATGATATAATTGTGCATTCTGACTTTCGCATTATGACTTTCCAGGAAGGAGCCCATGGGCTATCAAAGGTAATGGAACACAACGTGGTGTCGAGTGGTGTTTGTGGAACCTTACAAAGGATGGCACCCGAGCATTTTAGAGGAAAAAGTCTTGGTAACAAATAAGGTATATCATGGTATAAATACCAAACTGTACTTGTTCCATCAAATCGTTGGCATAAATTCGGGTTTATTTGCGTGCCCATATATTGCAATCAGTCCATGGGAATTATCATCAAAGGTGAAATTCAATTTGTGAAAAACGGTTTCGGGTCAAAACCCGAGTCAATGTGAAGAACCAGGTGAAGCAAGATGACCCTTGAATATTTGAAGATTGTTAAGACTAGAACCCAAGCTTATGGACATAAAATACTTGTTTTTCTGTTGGCATAATGTACGAATACGTTTATTGGATTGTCATGATTGTTCCCTATGACACAATAGCGCGTACCTTACTATACTCGTCCCGAAAAACATAGTTTCTGAAAATTGCATTTATTTACATTTTATGTGTACGTCCACCTTTCACCTGACCACCAGCTCTATAATTCATCATCAACATCTGGCAACCAGAATATTCCTCCAACTACCACCACTTTTTCACTGGTAATAACTTTCGTTATCTTTTTACCACCTATCATCACTCTTCTATCATTTTCCATACCCATTTATTAAAAACCGCCTAATTTCAACTTCCACTTATTAAATGAGTTTGGTTCAATAAAGTTCAAAGAAAAACTAAAGATCAAATAAATCATTCTCAACCATTCATTTTTAATCAAAAAAATCGGGAATTGATACTCACACCACACTTTTTGATTCATGCACCACTAGTTGTGCATTACAGTATTGTACAGTACAATACTGTAATGCACAACTAGTGGTGCATAAATCAAAAAGTGTGGTGTGAGTATCACCTCCCTAAAATAAACTATCATCTTCATATTCAAAAACTAAATATCTCACAAACCATTGATCCTTAGACGACACTAATCATACCACCACGACAAACATAAAATTACTATTAATTTGATATCTTACATCATATATTTTCGACTATTTTTTTTTCTTGACTTTTTTGTGGGTTTAGGGTTTACGGTTAGGGTTTAGGTGTGGGTTTAGGGGTTTGACTTTTTTGGGTTAAGCTTTTTAGGGGTCAAGGGTTTAGGTTTCTAACGGTTTAGCGGATAGGGTTTAGGTTTTTTGGTTTAGCGGTTATGGTTTTAGGGGTTTAAGGTTTCAGAGTTTTAGGGGTTAGGGTTTTTTAGGGTTTAGGGGTTAGGGTTTTTTAGGGTTTAGGGTTTTTATGGTTTAGGGTTTGTAGTTTAGGGGTTGTGTTAACACAAAAAGAGTATTTTTAAAATTTTCATTTATAGTGTAGTATATCGAACCCGCAAAAAACGATAAAAAAACAAGTTCATCGAAAGTACACAATATTGGATCTCTATAGAAAAATAATTTTATTCTTTTCGCAATGGTATAATTAGTTTTATCTAACTATTAACGGTTTGTGAGATACTTAATTTTTAAATATAAATGTGAAAGTGAATTTAATTAATTTGATCAAAAATAGATGATTGAGATTTATCATTTTAATCTTTAGTTTTTATGTGATCTTTATTGATCTCACCCTTATTATAAATATACTTTTTATCGTTGATGTGTTTAAAGGCTTATTTGTGGTATTACAATTGGTAGTATTTACTATCCATTCCATAATTTTTTTAATACAAAGTTATGAATGAATTTGATAGATTGAATGATGGAATGTGGGACTCGGTTCGGCCTACTTCGGCTAGGACATATCAAAATGGTGCGTACATTCGAAGGGGGTTAAAGCCTTGTCAAAATGGATTCAGAGACATTGGATTATGGTTTCTACAGGTACGAACAAAACATTGTCCATTGAGAAGTCAATGTTTTTGTTAAGGGCATGTGGAAATGGAGGCTACCGTTCATTTGGAGCTTGTTAGAAAAGGTGTCAATCTCGATTCTATTCTTTCCATGTTGTGGAAATGCGGTGGAATATGTCAATCATCGTTTTGTGTATGAATAAGTTGATCTTTATTTAGTGGGGAATTGTTAGAATTTTTGCTTGGTGAGGACTTGGTCTCAGAAACGTGTCCCGTGGGTTATGAGGACTAAGATGATAGGAAGACTATTGGTGTGAGTTTGTACACCAGATTTTAATTTGGTAGTCTATTTAGATGGTTTAAAGGTGCCTTATGAAATATAGCACGAGTGACTTATTAAAGCTAGCTGAGATGTTATAAAATAACATGTGTTTAGTAATATTCATTAGTTAGCAAAAAGTTTCAAAGTTTACATAGCAAAGTTTCAAAGGAAATAATGAGCACACCAGCAGTTTTTAAGAAAGACTTAATGAAGCTCGATCCATATCAGGTCTCAAAAGAAAAAAGAAAAAAAATACAGGCAAAAACCTCGCCTACTATATTTATGACTTATTCATGCTTTGTGTGTCCCCTGTATGATCTCTGTTTTCTTATTATGCCGAGTTAACTACAGTGCTATGTTAGGACAGTTTTAACAATGATATTTTTTTTTGCGGCCAACTATATAACTGTAATATTAAAAGTCGCTCGGGCAACAAAACTGTAGTAATGAACAGTTGACGTTATAGCTAAAGAATGATATGGATTTTGCTATAGTTTTCAACTGGGGTTCGAAACAGTGTGTGACCCCGCTTCAAACAGCTTGTGTTTCCTAATGAAGTGTGAACAACTTAAAAATGTACGCATGTTCAAAGGCTTATCTCAATACGAAATGTGTTTGAATGGTAATGAGAATAAAATTGGATAGTATGAATAATATCACCTTTATTTTTTATTGTATGGTTCATAATGAGTTTATATTTACAGAGCATAGAGTAATTCATAATCTTGATGATGTACTTTTTACATATGTGACTACCTGAAAAGGCTTAAAGTTGAACGAGCCAAGTCAATCTCGAACAGAGAAAGATTTAAGCTTAATTTTCGATCTCTGATAGCTCAAAAGGATCAACTTGAACTTTCGATCACAGTTTTTTGCCTTTGTCGATTGTTGAGTTCTATGATTAATTAGATATCAAACGTATTTGAATAATCCGCAATCATTATAAAATTTAAACTTCTTTGATAACTTTATTTACAATTTTACATAGTTAAATTGCATAAATATAGCTGTATCAGAGGCCTACTAATTAAATTGATGTTTCTGTTACATTATACATACTGAAATAAAGAATGTTTATCCATAATTAAGTTGTGAGGACGAAAATGATGGGAAGACCATTGATCATCATGCATTGACTTTTCAACACGTTAACTTTGTCAAATGTTGCAAAAACGTATAATAGTAAGACCGGACCGAACCGGACTGAGGACTAAAACATGAGGTAAAGTGTGGACTGTGTTGATGCAAAATTATGTACCAAAATGCCTCATGATATGACTGAATAACTGTGATTTTCTCATCATGTTTGTAGGTTTGAACAATCCGCAGAGTCGCCCCCCCAATCAAGTCCAATTCGTGCCGAATCATCTGGGCTGAAGAGCCAAAGCGCGGAGCCTGGGACATCTGGGGATGCGCCCATGGGGCAACTGGTCGATGAGCTGGTCTTACTTGCTTCGCGGCTAAAGGTAAAGTATTCGGGAGAGACTAGCCAAGGTGCTGAGAAAGACCAACGAATTGCGCTGCTGGAGGCGCAATTGGCTAGTGCTAGGGGTGAAGCAGAGACTATGGGATCGTATGTTAGAAAACTCGCCGAAGAAAAAATGGCACTGATGTGTCAAATAAATCAAGAACGTGCAGAGGCCGCGGGATATAAGTCTTCCTGTCGTTGGGCCATGAAATATTTGTAGAATGGTAAAGACTCGCTGACGTCCCAGCTTGAAGACTTCGGCGCTACTGTAAAAAGCGCCCTTGAAACTCAGGAGGAGAAGTTGCGCGAGTTAAGCCTGGAATATGACGAGGAGTTATATCCTCAACTTCTAACGACCATTGCTGAGCGCAGATGGCTCATAATCCATGGGCTCCGTCTTGCGGCGTTAAGTACCCTAGAGTCGCAAGAGGCTGTTGACTCCTTCGGGGATGTAGTAAAGTGCGCGCTGGAGCGTGGGAAAGCAGAAGCCATTGAGAAGCTGCATGAGGCCGAGCTTCTAAAGGTACCCGTTGAGCAGGTACCTAACTATGACGCGAAGGCTTATGATAATCTGGTCGCTGCCATGAAGAAGATGAGGGATTTGGAACTCCCCAAGATTGCTGAACTGGAGCGTGATCAAGACTATCCGATAAATGTAATTTTTGCAGGTCTGACTCTAGCCCGTCATCTCGGTGGAGAAGCCGTTGCGCAGCCAGACTATTATCTTAGACCCGATGCATCCCAACTGCACGTTCCTATATTCGCGCGCCCTAGGGATATACTGTATCCTTTTGTCCTGGAAAGGGAGGTCCCCTTGAAGCAAGTTTTGGAAGCGCATGCGACGAGGCTTGCTGAAAAGAAAGGTATTAAGGGCAAGGCTGTTATGTGTGGTGTTGGCGCGCCCTCGGTCTGACGGGGTGCCCGTGAGTGTTGCCACTGTGGCTCGTCGAGACGCGGATTTGTTGCAGGAGCTGAATAGGGTTGGGAATTCTACTAGCCGCGTGGGTAGTTCATCCTTGAAGCGTAGTCATAGTTTTTAGATTGTCTCTTGTGCTGTAACTATCTTTGAGAAATAACTCGTAGTCATGAAATAAATCTCCTTTTGTTAAGTGTTTTGTAAATATATTTTTCAATTCGTGATGTACACACTTATCTGTTTGTCTTTGCGTAAAAGAAGTATTCGTTGTTACCTGTATATGCAAGTGTGAATAGTATAAGAAATCCATAATCATGTATGAAGATCCTAAGATACTAAAAAATTGTCAAGTAACATCATAATCGTGTATGTTAATGATATGCAGCGTACTGTAAATATCAAATTAAGGAATCAAGTGTCTTGGTTCCAAAGTTGTTAAACGTGCACATGTGCGTTGTTGCGCATCCTTCGTGGGGTGCGCACAAAGCTTATTCCAACGTCTTGAGAACAAGGTGTTTAACAAGGATACGTGATCCGGCGTTGATGGGTTTGCAACCCTCTTACTCAACAAGTTGTTTATTAGGTTAACTTATCCTTTTACCATCGTGGGTTTATATATTGCATGCACGCCATGTAGGCAAAAATAAAAAGTTGTTAAGACATACAGTATATGAAAGTAACAAATTGAAATATGTCACGAAGTTAGCTAGAAACCGCAACGCTTTATTAATACTTGCAAGTGTTTTTGAGAAAATAAGACATAATACTAAGGAAATAAAATAAAAAAAATACATAGTTGTCTATTGAGTACTCTAGCAAAATGCCTGAGCGTCTGTGCGCTTGGCCGTAGCCATTCCTATAGGTAGCATCTTTTGAGGTTGCAGATGTTCCATGTGCGTGGCAATTCACGACCATCCAAACCCCGTAGCTTGTACGCGCCTGTTCCTAGTGCTTCAGTAACCTCATAGGGTCCCTCCCACTTCGGTCCAAGCTTACCTGTGTCTTCTGCGTGGCTTGCATCATTAGCGCGATAGACGAAGTGACCTGGTCTGAATGAGACACCTCTCACCTTAGCGTCATAGTATCCCTTCATTCTTGACTTTGATTTTTCTTCACGTATAGCTGCGCGTTCACGCCTTTCTTCCAGCAGATCTAGGTCAATACGTCGATCGTCGTCATTAGTTGCCACATTTATTTCAGCCGTGCGGATAGTTGGCATACCGATCTCGGCTGGTATGACGGCTTCTGTCCCGTAGACTAGAGAAAAGGGAGTATCTCCTGTGCTGGTTTTGATTGAGGTGCGATGCGCCCACAAAACATGTGATAGCTCTTCCACCCATCTCCCTTTGTGCTTGTCCAGGCGTGTTTTAATTCCTTCGCCTAAGCTTCGATTCGCCCGTTCCACTAGGTCGTTGGTTTGTGGGTGTTTAACTGACGCGAAGTGCTGTGTGATGCTTAGCTTCTCACACCAGTCCTTGAAGGGGTTGTCACAGAATTGTTTTCCATTATCTGAGATGATTTCCCCAGGAAGACCAAAACGGCATACAATGTTATCCCATACGAAGCGCTTCACTTGGTTGCCAGTGATTGTTACCACTGCCTTTGCTTCGATCCATTTGGTGAAGTAGTCTATGGCGACTATGAGGAATTTTAATCCCCCAGCTGCGACAGGAAAAGGGCCTGCGATGTCAATACCCCACTTGTAGAATGGCCATGGTGATGTTATTGGTGTTAGCTCATGTTGTGGTTGGCGCGGGACGGGCCTATGCACTTGGCAATCGTTACACTTCCTTATTAAGTCCCGCGCATCGCGGTGCATGGTAGGCCAGTAGTATCCTGATCTCATGGCGCGTGCCACAACGGATCGTGGTCCTGAGTGCATACTACATGAACCTTCATGGATCTCTCGAAGCACATAATTCTCCTGTAAAGGGCCTACACAGCGGAGCCATGCTTGCAGGAAGGAGCGTCGGTACAGTATGTTGTCTCAGATTTCAAATCTCTGCGCTGTGCGCCGTATCCTGCGAGCTTCCTTCTGCTCCTGGGGTAACATTCCTTTGTTTAGGAAGTCCGTTATTGGTGTCATCCATGTAGGACCGTCCTCCTCTATGATCGTGGAGATTTCCATCTGTGAGATTGACTTGCTTTTTAGTGTTTCCACTAGAACTTGCTTTGATAGGTGTGCAAAGCTTGTCGAGGCAATCTTGCTTAGTGCATCTGCCTTGCGGTTTTCCTCTCTAGGAACCTGTTTGATGGTGAACCTGTCAAAAACTTTGATCAGTGTCTTGGTCTTGTCGAGATACGGGATCATATTTTCTTCCTTGTCCAAGTATTCGCCCAACACGTGGTTGGCCACTAGCCGGGAATCCACGTTTGCTTCTAGGTTATGTACACCCATTCGAGCTGCAATGCGTAGTCCAGCAAGTAGAGCTTCGTACTCTGCCTCGTTGTTTGTCGCTGTAAATTCAAAGCGCAGTGCGTAAGTGAATTCCATTCCCTCTGGATTTGTAAGGATAAGGCCTGCTCCTGAACCATCAATGCATGAGGATCCGTCTGTAAACAAGATCCATGGATCATGCCTTTCCGTCTTATTTGGTGTGGGTACCTCGTCGGTGTCCGGCTTTTCGATGATGAAGTCTGCCAGAATCTGTCCTTTGATTGCCGTGCGTGGTCTGTAAGAGATGTTGTGTTCGCCCAGCAATACACTCCACTTCTGGAGTCGGCCTGATGTATCAGGTTTAGAGATAATCTGCTTGATTGGTTGATCGGTGATTACTGCAATCGGGTGCGCCTGGAAATACCTGCGTAGCCGTTTAGCAGCAAACACCAATGCAAGAACTAACTTTTCCATGGCGGTGTAGTTCATCTCCGTCTTCTTTAGCGCTTTGCTTACAAAGTAGATAGGGGTTTGTACTGAATCCCTATCTGTTAGTAGTACTGCGCTGATTGCTCCATCAGTTGCGGACAAGTACATGATCAGTTCTTCCCCTGGTCGGGGTGCGACGAGCGTTGGGAGCGTTGCCAGATGCTGTTTAAGCTGAGTGAAGGCTTCTTCTGCCTCCGTAGTCCACTTAAAATCACCCTTCTTTATGCACTTCTTGAGTGTTTTGAAAAGTGGTAATGATTTTTCTGCTGATTTGGATAGGAACCTGTTTAGGCCGGCCAACTTTCCGTTGAGAGATTGGACTTCCTTCAACGTGCGTGGTGAAGGAAGTTCGATGACCGCTTTTGTCTTTTCTGGACATGGTTTTATACCGTCAGGTTCAATCAGGTATCCAAGGAACATGCCTTCAGTAGCGCCGAATGTGCACTTTTTGGGATTCAGCTTCATGTTTATCTCTCGTAGAGTTTTAAACGTCTCCTCAATGTCGCGTATTAGCTCATCTTCAGTATGGGTCTTGATGACTAGATCATCGACATATACTTCTAGGTTGCGGCCCACCTGTTTTTCGAAAGCGTTATCCACCAACCGCTAATAGGTGGCACCCGCGTTCTTCAAGCCAAAGGGCATTTTTGTGTAACAGTAAACGCCTTGGCCTGTGTGGAAGGCCGTCTTTTCTTCATCCTCTTTAGCCATCTGAATTTGATGGTACCCTTTGTACGCATCTAGGAAACACTTCAATGGGTACCCACACAGAGACTCTATTTTCCAGTCTATCTCTGGTAATGGATAGCAGTCTTGTGGGCACGCTTTGTTAAGATCAGTAAAGTCAACACACATTCGCCAGCTACCGTCGCTCTTTTTGACCATTACTGGGTTAGAAAGCCAGTCGTGGTAGTAGACTTCACGCATAATTCCCGCATCGACCAACTTGTGTACTTCTGCCAGGATCGCTTGCGCGCGCTCTGGGGCTTGGCTGCGCTTCTTCTGGCGGATAGGCGAGTATCCTTGTCGGATTCGCAGTTTGTGTTCTGTGATTGAGCGCGGTACTACAGTCATGTGTTTTGGCTCCCATGCAAAAATGTCTAAGTTCTTTTGCAGGAGCGCACACACAGCTGATTTGCCATTGTCCGATAGTGACCCTCCGATGGCTATTTCCTGTTCTGGGTATTCTGGGTGAATCGCAACCTTCAGATTTGGAACTTTGGTTGCATGCTGTCCTGGGATTGATTCCGTGTCGCATGTAATCGTGTTACATTCTCTCTGCGGCACGGTGGCATTATAAAGAGTAACTATACCCCCTTCGACTGGGAATTTAAGCATCCCATGCGCCGTTGATGGCACTGCGCGCATAGCTGAGATCCCGGGTCTCCCGATAATGCCGTTGTATGGCGAGGGAGATTTGATCACCATGAACTCCATCCAAGCCGTTGCGGAGTGCTTTTCGTTTCCGATGCTGACCGGTAATCGTATTTTCCCCATAGGCCATATTTTTTCCCCCGTGAAACCGGTCAGTGCCGTTCTGACTGTGGTTAGCCGACCGCGTATTTCCGGCCGCAGTTGCTTGAAGCAGTGCTCATACATGATGTCTGCCGACGCCCAACCATCAACATACATGCGATGGATGTCGTGACCCCCCGCACTAATCTCGATAGTGAGCGGCTCGATCACTGCGTTGTCCGCAGTTAAGGCTGGGAATGATATTTCACTTCCTCGAGAAAACTCCTGACTGACCTTCTGTCGGGTGACCCGCTGCCATGATTGTATCATGTAGATGGTGTCGGCCTTCTCCTTGGGTGTCTCCTTCTTGTTTCCGCTTTTTGACCTATCTTTCCCTTCCTTGATATTTTTGACTAAATGGTCTAATCTGCCATCTTTAACCATTTTGTCAATGAGCTGACGCAATTGGACACATTCGTTAGTAGTGTGGCCCTTTTGTGCGTGGTAATCACAGTATCCACTCCCTACACGCCGGTCCTCTGGAGTGCGCATTTGTGGTGGTCTCGGGAAGTTAGCACCCTCTGTTGCGAGTATTTCCTTCAGCGATTTGATAAGCGGGGTGTATTTGTCGTTGTCGCGACCATTCCCTTGGTTGCGATAGTTCCTGTTACGGTTACTATTTCGGTTTGTGGATTGTCTCCCAGGTTGTTCTTGTGACCGGTAGTTTGAATAGCTTCTCTTGCTATCTGCCGCAGCAGCTTCTCCTTGTACAAAGGACCGTGTGCGCTTCATAACCTCATCGAAGGATTGGGGAATCCTGTCATTCAATCTTTTAATAAGTTCTGGGTTGCTGATCCCATTCATGAACCCTGAAATTTTGAGTACTTCGGGACATGCTTTGACTTGCATGCACTCATCCTTGAAGCGCTCCATAAAAGCGCTTGTGGATTCCCCTTGGCGCTGTTTAACTCTAGCGAGTTCAATGGGGTTTTTAGCACACTTTTTTCGTTGAGTAAAGTTTAGGCGGAATGCCTTCCTCAACTCTTCAAAGCCATTGATGCTTCGGCGTGGAAGCTTGTTGAACCAGTTCCGCGCATTTCCCACCAGTGTGGAATTGAACATGTGGCACCATATAGGTTGTGGCCAGTTTTCAATGGTTGCGGCTGATTCGAAAATTTTTAGGTGATCGTCAGGGTCACCTGCTCCATCATAGGTTTTAACATTAGTAGGCATGCGCCTCTTTTTGTTCTCTGAGAAATCACTGATGCGTCTAGTGAACGCATCTACCTTCTGACGGCGCCATGGGAGAGACATATCCTCCTCTTCTTGGTCACGGTTTTTTCTTCTGGATTTCCAATGTCAGTCTCACTGTCCTCGTTGTCTGAGGAATTACTAGAGGATAGTTCTTCTCTCCTTCGTCGTTTGCGCCGACTGTCTCCAGAATTTGTGCTTGGGGGACTCTCACTTGGGGAATATCGCTCCCCCAGTCTATCTTGTATTCTGCGGCTACCAAGTCTAGTGTGGACATTGGTGCGCCTCTCATCTTCCTCACTTTCGTCCATAGGCTGTGAGTCAGATGTGTCATCTTCCTCGACTCTCCTTCCGATTCTATTGAACACTGGGGGTCGGCAATTATCCCTCCCGCGCTTCTCCTTCTGACGACGCGGTGGAGATATCTCAAACTCCGGGCTAAAGTCGAGCCGAGCATGCAGGCTCCGACCTGGTCTTTTCTTTGCGTCTTCTTGCATGAGGATAGCTAGGGCTTCGTAGTTTTGAGAGACAAAACTACTTGGCTCTAATTCCGGAACGACACCCTCTAGGACAGGGGTATCCGTTTCTATCAACACGCCCTTGTTCTTATCGGGTGCGTCGGGTGCTTTTGTGAAGTTAGCTTCTAGCACCGATTGGAGTGGGGTAAAAGGAGTGCGCGGCGGATCTCTGGCACTGGTGGTGGTAGTTGTTGCCTGGGTTGTCCCCGAGAGTGGTTCCACCAGAGGGAAGGCCGAATCCTGGCCTGATCCCTGATTTTTAGCAGCACTGGTTGTCCCAGAGATATGCTTGGGAGTTGACCCGCTGTGCATCTTCTTTCCAGTAAAGTCTGATTGCGATCGCTTCGTCATTCTAGTTCTTGGTTCTTAGTGAATGGTCCCACGGATGGCGCCACTTGTTGATGCAAAAGTTGGACGTTCCTTGTTTGGAGCTCCGGTTCCAGCACCAATTGAGAATCGTTTCTTGAGACCTGCGCACTAAGAGACAAAAGACACCGTTAGGCTTACCGTGGGATTGTTTCCCACGATTATCCTCCGGCGTGAGAGTAAGTAATCGGTTTAGGGTTTAAGGAGAATTAGGGTTTCAGATCGTACCTTAAACGAGGGATGTGATTCCCCTTATATACGCACGGAATCCTTGTTGGTTCCGTGTTCCTCAACCTTCGGCGTATCCCGCCTAAGTCGGTTGGGGAATGATTATCTCTTTAATTAAGAGATATCCGATATCTATTCCGTAAATAGATTGGTAGTTGGGCCTTCGTGGGCCTAAACGTTTAGTTGGCTTAGCCCCATTCGTACCGGGCCAAGTTAGTATTGGGCTTTATTCGGATCCATGACCCGGATATAGACTATACGTCATCAGACTGAGAACCAGACTGAAATAGGTTAGGTTCGGTCCGGTTTGAGCCTGTTTCTCGATTCGGTCCAGCCCACGGTCCATTATGCTCGCCCCTATTTCAACTTACGAAATTGTACCAAATTTTGTCATACTATTAAGATATTCATTCTGACGCACTTCATATAGTGAGCTTATGTTCCGTACCGCGTTGATGGCCTTTTCCACATAAATCAATGTTGTAGATCTTTTACTCACGGTACCGTGGCCGAATTATCAAAAGTGGAGCCGATTGGACGTTTTGCACGTGCACACATATATGGTTATGTATATTCGTAAACACATTTACACTTGTTATGTGCACAACTTGCTTGGAAAAAATATTGTAGATCTCTTTATCCCGGTTTCGTGGCCGCTTGAATCATCAAAAGTAGAGTTCTCATGAAGGACTTGTGGCCAAAACAATACAAGTATGTGGCTCAATTTCGAGAATTTCATTGTTTTATGCTACTTATACTTATGTAACACTACATATGCGCTCACATACACATACATTTGTTTATAAAACAAGTTTTAGTAAATCACTAGGAAAGTCCTAGGTGACTGCGGTAGTTTTCTAGGGATTTCCGACGAGTAATATTATTTATTTACAAATTTAATAAGACCCGTCGGAAGTCGATAAGAAATTACAACCATCACCTATGGATTTTCTAATTATTATTATTATTTTTTTTGGTCAAACGGTTAAAAAAACACCATTGATGACACGTAACTAGTCATTGATGTCATGAAAATAAGTGAATTAATATCGTTAAAGCCGTTCATGATCTATAAATTTGTAGTGTTTTTACATAATTTGAACCCTAACTCACTTTTTTTTAGTCGTCGTATAAACAATTGCCACAATACTATAAATACATACGTATAACAACAAATGTTTTCATTTTTCGTTGCGCCTTTTTAAAAACAAAACATGTATAATGTACTAAGTTTATTTAGACGAAATGCTAAGTCACTTATTATTACGACACCAATCACAAAAAGAGTCATCTCAATTTAAACACATATGTAAAATATACATTGTGTTCATTTTTTTTGAACTACTTTTTTTGATAAGTTACTAGGAAATCCTTATGTGATGGCTATAATTTACTTAGAGATTTCCTAGTAATTATTACTGATAAGAAATCCTTAGGAAATCCTAAGGAAATTCTGACGGATTAGCTAGGGCTAATATTTTGTCACCAATTGCTAGGAAATCATTAAGAAAACTGTCACTAACATCTACGCACATAATTTGTGGGAAAATTGTAGAAATTCTCTAGGAAATTTCCTACGAAAAATTTTCCGAGAAAAATTTGTAGGTGTTGCCCTTTTTTCTTGTAGTGTAAACTATGAGGACCACAATATTTGAAACTAATATTATTTCATTTATGAAGATATTACAGCCAGAAAAATAACAAATGACGTGACATGTGTTGTGTTGGAAAATTTAGTGCACTTGTGGGATGGTTCACACCTTGTAATGGGTTAGGAGGTACGGAGTGTACACCCATAAGGTCCATGAACACCCTGACTCTAATAGTGGTATGTATTGGTAGTGCTTGGTGAAAGTACTGTTGTGGTTAACACTGATTATCAGTGTTTCCACTGAAGCAGTACTTCAGCAGGATCAGTGTTTCCACTGAAGTTGTGTTTACACTGAAGTAGTGGCGTTTCCACTGAAGCAGTGTAACCACTGAAAGCACTATGAAAGTACTGATATAAGTACTGATAAATGACAGTTACAACTGCATCATTATGACCACGTTTAATTGGTCATGTAACCACTAACGGCTATAATGGGGATAATTATGAGGCTATTAATGAGCCGATTAATACTCATAATTCCATTGGAACAGTCAAGAGAAACCTCCTATAAATAGGAGATCTGAACATGCATGAAAGACACACAGAAAACATAAACACTTATTAGCGAAAGGGTTATAGAATTGTGCCTAATTCTCTAACTGCATTTGGTCTTATCCCAAGTAGATATTCGTGATACCCAGGCATTAGGGTCGAATAGTTTACTTTGGAAAGTGATCACACGATTCCAAGTGATATCCGGTAACCACCTGGTGGTATCTGTTACTGCTGACTCTTTGTTGTTTCTGCTGAACAGTTGAGCATTTCTGCTGAAGTTGATTATCTACACCCTGCTTTGGGACGAATAACCACCAACATGTTGGACGCCAAGTTTGAATACGGGAAGGGTAAAAAACTTAAAATGGACAGAACATATGTTCAACATTTTTGTAAGGATTACATATCAAACATGAAAGCAAGTTGGATCATCAACTAAAGTATCCACATTTTTATCATTGGCTGATGAAACCTTGTTGCTAATTTGATTATTTTGTTTTTGTGAGGGGTTGGAGTGTGTATTAGGAGCAGTTGAGGGGCTGCATGGTATATATCTGTTATTGATTTTTAGAAGCTTCAAAGTTGAATGTTTAGGGTATGAATTAAATCATGTGGGGTTGGTGTTGGGCAAGTGTGATGACCAACATGGCAACAAGCAGGCAGACTCATTTTTATATAATCAAACTCTATATTTTTACCTTTTCAAAGCTAGATATTTTCTTAGGGGGGAGGGAGTGGGTTCGGGTAGCCTGATCGGTTTGTGTTACCCGATCGGCAACACCGTCCCCTCCTCATCGGGTAGCACGATCGGGTATGTTGTTCGGTTTGGGAGCCCGAGCGGCTTTGGTGAGAAAATTTGAAAAAAGTGACCGTTTGGGGGAGATCTCAACGGCTAGTTTGCCAAAAATAAAAAAAAATAAAAATTTTCCCTTTAAAACCAAAACTTTTCAACTAATTTTTTCAAAATAAAAATACACAAAACACAAATAAAAACACACACTAATCTTTCAAAAACACAAAACCATGGATCCAAGAAGAGGTAAAAAAACTTCCACCTCGCGTCAAGGTCAGTCTCAACCCTTTCAACCGCAACCACAACAAACTCCGTTTCCAAACCAATTTTTTTCTCAATCATCCCCGAATCAATTTTACGTTCCACAACCCCCATATCCACATCAATTTTACCAATATAATATGGGTCCTCCTCAAATGAATCCACAACACTACAACATCACTAATACTACAAGTGAGTTCTCCCCGTTCGAAAACAATGACGATGACGTAGAGTACGTACCCGAAACACAACAACTACCAAACGAAGAAGACGAAGATGAGGACGTTCAAGAAGTCGATCCGAGAGGGAAGAAAAAAGCCTTCGGCGGGAGGAGGCCTCGTGAAGTTTGGTCGCCGGCACAAGAGGAGGCTTTGGCGAAAGCATGGATTCAAATCTCCGAATGTGGTGTTGTCGGTAATGAACAAAAGTCCAACGGTTTTTGGAAACGGATTCTCAAGCATTACGAGGCAACTATGGGTTCGAGTTCACGAACTTTTCATGCGTTGAATACCAAGTGGAAAACAATGAACACGGCCATGGGTATTTTTAACGGCTACTACCTCCAAGCGGTACAAGCTATACTTTTTATTTTACATAATCTATACTTTATTATTTACAATTACATTATTTTGTTTAAGCTATACTTTTTATTATTTTGTATATAATGTAGAAACGTGCTAAGGCTAGTGGGTGCAACGACTTGGATGTGGTGAGGCAAGCTGAGCCGGATTACTATACAGCAAAAAAAAGACAATTTACTCATACCTTGGCGTGGGAGGTTGTCAGAGGTCATGACAAATGGACGGAGCAAGAATGTTTTCAAGATATTGGCGGTGCGACAAGCAATTCTTCAAAAAGGAAGTCGGGGGAGTATGAATCGGCAAGCAACACCATTCCCGACATGAATAAAGACCCCACCCCTCCACTTGAATCAAGAAAGATGAAAAAGAAGCAAGGCCCATGATATGTGTCTAAATACACATATATTTGTATTATATAAACCCACAAAAACAACCAAAAACACACAAATGACTTTCAAAATGATACAAATTCATGAAAATGTGTTTTTATGTGATTCAGGTACAAAAGATTGAAAAACAAGTGAAAAATGATCAATTTCACAACAATTGTCGTTTTCAGTCCCTGGAGTTACACAAAATGTCAAAACTAGTCCCTAAAAGTTTTAAATGAATGAAAAGTCAACTTAAGTCCTTGGGAAATCAAAAATGTTCACAAAACATCCCTGGACAAAAGTTTACACAAAATGGCAATTTTTACCCCTCAAGTTACAAAATTGGCAAAAATGGTCCCTGGGTATTCTAAACTTGGAATTTTACAAATAATACCCTTGTACTATGCATGATTGAAAATTTGGAACATTTTGATAAACTTTTGGGAAATTACACTTTTAGTCCCTCAAAATCCAAAAAATTACAAAAATAGTCCTTGGACCTTTTTAAATGAATTTTATGCAAAAGTGGTCCATGTACTATTCATTTATGTCATGATTGGTCCTTGTGAGAGTTTGGAAAAGTTGCATGATCAGTCCTTGAAGTTTGGTGTAATTGCAAAATTAGTCCTTGTTGTTACCACTATACCAAACGGATCCTTTAATATCACTAGGCCCAAAATCCAATCCAAACCCAACATTAGCCCAAATCCCTTGGCCCTTGACCCTTGGTCTTGGACCTTGACCCCCAGTCCAAATGCAATTCTGACTCCAGCCACAACCATTTTGGACCCTTTGTTATTAAAAGCTTCAGTCAACGAAAGTCAAACCGAAGAAAAACGCGCCCATATACCAGACACTGTAGCAGTGTCTCTCCTAGCACAGAAACATCAAAACCAGAGGTGGTTTTCCACTCTTTTCAACCCCCCTCCCATTCCATGTCCCCTCCAACTCCTATACACTCCAAAAACTCTTAATTGAATCAACCAAACCATTTAATGATTAAACCTGCTTTGAAGACTATTTTGGCGCCAAAAAGTAAAATGGATGGTTCTGATTATTTAGAGCAATCCAAGGGTTCAGATATGGTGGGAAACAATCAGAGTACAAGTGGGGAGATGTTTGGGTATAAAAGAATGAAGAAAAGCAGAAGAAGAGCACTTTGGCCGTAAGCCTTAGTCACGTAGTCATAGTTTTTTACTGCTTTCTTAGTTTAAATGTCTTTTAAGCTTTCAAATGTTGTATTTTATCTTAAAGTAGTGTAATGAAACCTGATTTTCAGTTTAATTCCAGTTTAATTTCAGTTTTAAGTTTTTGCTCAATTCTCTTAATTTTCATGTTATTCAAATTCCAGTTTACTAGTTGTTTATTGGATCCTTTAAGCTCAAAAAGCTCTTGACAACAGTTTTAAGGCTTTTAGATCCATTAAATAGACTTTTGTCTTTTAAATTAGAAAATGCTTAAAAAATCAAGAAAATCAATGAAAAATCAAAAATAGTGGGAAAAGGAAGAAGATGATGAAGCAGGGTTGAATTTGGAGTGCTTTGGGTATTAGGAGCTTATTGGTAAGCTGATAGGTGTAACCTTGTCCATTTGTTCTGGATCTCAGTCCTCTTCTCATTTGTAAGCCATTTTTACAATTTTTGCAGTTTACTGTTGTACTGATTTGGTTGCTTTAATTTTCATGTTTTCATGTCTCTTTGCTGTTCTTTAGTAATATTAAAGCTTAATATTAGGTTATGTTGCCTTGAATTGGATTGTGGTGTGAATTGGCATGTTGACTGTTAAAATGTCAATTTTTGAAAATCCTAGACCTAGGCTGGTTTGACATCTGGTTTAGGTTGAAAAAGTTCCACTTTGACACTCTGGTATCTCTGGATTGGATGGAATTGGGTTAGGCAGTCATTTGCTTTGAAAACTGCAAAACAATCTCATTTAAGTATGTTTGGATTTGCTTGCTTAAACTGTTATAGGTATTGTTTGAGTTGTTGTTTGTGCTTACTCTGTGTCTCTTTAGTGTTTATAAACTCATTTCAGTCAAGAAAACCAGTCTTCATTTGTGGGAAAGTCAAAATCTCTTTTGATCATTTCTTGGTAGCTCACTGTTGGAATTTGATGAACCAAGATCTTGATTTTGTGTTTAAAAGTTGTCAATCTTGCTCTAATCAGTCTTAGTTCACTTTATAACATCATAATAAGTGTTTAAGATCTGTTTAAATCTCACTTTGGTCAACTCTTATGTTCTTGTAAAAAGTCAAATTTCTTAAATAGTCGTTTTTAAATAAAATGTATAATTTTGTGTAGGACTCTGTATTAAGTTTAAGCTTATGCCCTTTTGGGATTTCAAAATTTAGCTGCTTGACTAAATTGTAAAAATATTAGTTTGCCATCTCTCAGCCTTTTAAGTGCTTATTTACTAGCTTATTTTTAGTCCTTGGTCTGTACCCATGCTCTGTGCACAGGTTTAGGAGTCAAATTTACAAGCTTGCAAAAGCTTGTGGATTTGACCTTAGCCTGTGTACTTGGCTTATTTGTGTTGCCATTATGGTCTTTTATCTATGTGTATGGTTATTTTTTCAGTTTTTAGCTTATTTACCTAGCTTAATCTCCCAATCCTTTTTGTCCCATTTTGCCCACTCAACTGAAGCAAACAGTTGAGTGGGGCTTATCAAATAAGTTCTTATAAGCTCCTTAATGAGCTTGAGATTGTGATTCTTGGCTTTGTGAGAAGCTAAGCAGTCCATCTCAATGTCTCAGTTCAAGTTGAGCTTATTAGAGCTTATTTGATAGGTTCAAATGAAGCTTGTGTTTGCCTACTCACAACATAGCACTGAGCAATTCAGTGGTCTGGGACCATCTTCATAAGCCTCTCAAAAGCTCATCAGTGGGTCCCACTTGATGAGCTTTGGCTTTTTGGAAAGCCAACCAGCTCAGCTTGCTGCCCCATGTCCTATTTTGCCATTTTGAGCTTATACTCTTAGCTTAATTTTCAATTCAAAAGGTATGCAGGGCTGTTTGGATCTGTGGTTATTTGGATTTGCTTATTAGCTTATTTTGAGCTTATAAGTTAATTCCAGTGCATAAGCTTGTTCATATATGTACATTATACTTGTACATTCATATTTCATCTTTTACTTTTTAAGTATGGAGCTTATTACAGGTTCTTTGAAGCCTCCATTCCATCCAAGTTTAGCTTAATAAGCTAAACTGTCTAAACCATAAGCTCGTACTTATAAGCCCTTCTCAGTGATTATTTTTGTTCATATATACCTATTATACTTGTGCATATATACATATACCTTTTGTTTTATCTGTATAGCTTATTTTGAGCTTATCATGAGCTTAAGCTCCAACAGTCAAGCCAAAAGCTTAACTGTTGGGCTCATAAGCTCATGCTATGCTTATTTTTTGGTTTGTATAGCTTATTTTTCATCACATATGTATAATATTAGTACTTAATAAGTCCAGAAAACAGAAAAGCCAAAAAGAAGTCCTTTTTAAGCTTAAGTGATAGCTTATAGTTATGAGCTTTTGCCCATTAGCTTATTTTTGTACATAAGCTGCCATTTTTATACTTTTCCTAGCTTCTTTTATTTATTTTAGAATTTTGTAAAAAGTTTAAGATTTTTCTTTTACTGTTTAGTATTTTTAATAAATAATATTAGTTTTTAATACTTTTTAATAGTTAATAATTATTAATAATTAGTATAATTGTATAATAAATATATTTTCTGTTTTAAAATTAGTTTTATCATATTTTAGATTTTTCAAAGTTAAAATTTTATTTTTCCAGTTTTATTTTATATTTTCTAGTATTTAAGTGTATTTTATAATAGTAAATAATTAATAATAAGTAGAATAATTATGTAAAAAATACATTTTCAGTTTCTAAATTTATTTTATGATATTTTAGATTTTTCAGATTCTTTATTTTATTTATTAAAGTTAATTTTAGATTTTCTTATTATTTAATTCATTTTTAATACATTTAATTCATTTTTTATTTATATTAATTAATTTAATAGTGTAAAAATTTATTTTTCTTTTCTAATAATTTTCTTATCTTTTTAGGATTCTAAAAATATAATTTTCACATTTGTGGGAGTTGTATTGGACTGAATTCACGTTTTTATTTTGTACGTTTACGTAATATTTAGTAAACGTAAGTTTTTAGATTTTAATCGGTAAACAATTGTAAAAATAGAATTAAAATGACTTCAAAATTTTGATATTTTTTATATTTCCTTAGTATAATTATAATCCTTTTCTTATTTCATTTTTGTTACATTTGTGTAATTATTATATATACATATATGTTTTAATTTTTAGTTTTCTATACTTTTATAACACTTGTAAATTATAGTTTAACATTTTATTTTATTTAATTTGCATTTAAGTCGCTTAGACATGCAAATTTCTACTATAGTTATAGTCGTTTTGTTTTTAAACGTTTACGTTTTAGTAACGTACGTTTGTATATCTTTTGCGTTTTTAGGTTTCTGATTGTACGTTTTTAACGACATAGCTGTGACAGAGCTATTACTATTCACATTCCTAGTGTTAGTCAATCAGATTCCTGTTTTTGTACATTCTTGATCATATCATTATATCACACAGTCGTTGTATTCAGGATATCATACCTCACCAGGACATAAACGATATAAGGTTATTTTAATCCTTGGTAAACTTGCATTTCTCTCCCGGGCTGTCGCCCTTTTTATCATCGGTTACGGTTGACCGTTCGCAAGCGGTTGATAAGTGTGACGGAGAAATAAAAGAGGGTGGTCCGGGAGTGAATCAAATTTTGGCGCCGCTGCCGGGGAGGTGTGCTGCGTAACGTACTTGTGTTTTATATCTATCCCTTGTATAATATATATATATATATATAATATCATATTTTCATTCCAAAAACAATATAAAACACAAAAACATTTTTTCCTTTACACAACTTGCCCAGTTTGATAAGTCCCTCAGTTACAACATTTGGTTGTTGGCTGTTTACAGTTGCTGAGCTCTGTCAGACCCAGATTCCCTTTCGAGGGGCGGTTGTTAGGAATTTCTTTTGTACATACATATATAAACTTAAAAAAATATACAAAAATATTTTCCACTTCTTTTTATAAAATCAAAAATCAAAAGATTCTTCTCGCCTTTTCTGAGTTTCTTTCTAAGATTCTTAGACTCATCTTAAGTGATGAATATTCATAATTCTGTGAGTGGCAATCCCACTCCAATTTCTCACCTAATCTTTGAGTGGCAATCCCACTCAGTTTCCCCATGAACCATTTAATTCGGGGTCAAGTCAAGCTAGTGACTTGGTTATCAAAAACAAGCCACACTATATGGGTTTTCACCCATATTTCTGTCTTTTTCCCCTTTCTACCATCTGAGTGTGGGGGTAATAACCCACCTGTTGTATATATAAAAACTTTGAAAATTGTTGGGAATTAAGGTAATCTTCTGTTCCTGCCGAAGTGTAAACTACTGATTCTGCCGAAGCATCTGTCGAAGTGATTCTGCCGAAGAAGAAAGGATTCTGCCGAAGTTATACTTCAGCAGAAATGATAAAGCAGATACTGGGTTGCTGCTGAAATTGGGAACCACGTAGGAGAGATAAGCTCAGTTATAGAGTAAAAGTCAGCGCCGTATTTAATATAGGTTGGCGCCGTTTCAAGTAGAGCTTACTCAGAATAAAACACGATGATTAACAAAACAATATGATTGTTGCATGCTTGTCTAGTTGCATGCTTAGTCTAGTTAAGTAGTAGAAGCGTAATTTGTCAACGCTTATTAGGATTTCTTGCCTATATAAGAAACCATATTAGATTGTAATAGAAAAGCTTTTCAAAAGTTTCTCAAGTCTTGTATTCTATCCGAAACATAGAGTTTCTATAATCAAAGATCCATAGAGGATCAAAAGTGTTCTTAGTCACTATAACTTGTATTTATTTTCCGCTACCATACCAAGTTGTAGAGATCTTCTATTAGTTTGCTTGTGATTACATAGGCAAGGCTAACAATCCCCGAGTGCTTAAGATCTATCAAGGTCTTGTGTTCTACAAGTGGTATCAGAGCCTCGGGAAGTCTCTACGATACTAAGAACCTTTCTCACCCCCATACAATCAAACATTCATTCACCATGCCTGGATCCGATAATGAAACCGAAACCACCAATACAAACAACACCAACACCACTTCCATGCAACAACTCAGTCTCACAAACAGCAATGGTAAATTTCCTTATTTAAAGAGGGAAGAATATGAACTTTGGACTATGAAGATGGAAAACTGGATTTCAAATATTGATTGGAATCTGTGGGAAGTAGTGAAGAAAGGAAATAGTCTAAAGAAGATGATTCCTGACAGAGATGGGAAATTTATCATGGCTCCACCAAAGACTGCTGAAGAAGTGCTGGCCATGCAGAGAGAGCATAAAGTGAAGACTATTCTGCTTCAAGCCATTCCTGAAGATCATCTGTGTGATTTTCACCATATGGATGATGCTAAAGACATATGGATGGCTCTCAAGGCAAGGTTCGGAGGAAATGAAGAATCAAAGAGAATGAGGAAGTCCATGCTAAGACAACAGTTTCAGGACTTCAACATATCAGAAGAAGAAGGTATCCACAAGGGATACGACAGGTTCCATAGGATCTTGAGTCAGCTGAATCAGCTAAATGCTAAACCAGACAATGAAGATTGCAACTCAAAGTTCTTGAGGTCCTTGCCACCATCATGGTTGCATGTTAGTATTGCACTCAAGGCTAAAGGAGGGTTGGACATGTTCACCTTTGATGAGCTATACAACAGACTCAGAACTCTTGAACCAGATGTCAGGACTCCCTACCGTACATCTTCTTCTAACCATGCAGCTTTTGTTGGGACATCTCATTCCAACATGATGGTACAAGCTCCCAGCTCCAACTATTTTCCATCATCTCCTAGCTCCAACTACTTTCCATCATCATCCTCAACTCCCCCTGCACCACATAACCCTCGTCCCACTCCACCAAGTTCTCAAGCTAGGTCTAGTAGTGTGATGGAGGATGTTCTTCATTCGTTTGTTGCTGACTATGATACTCAGCAGTATCTTGCATATGAAGACTTTGATCAGGTGGACCCTCTTGATATGGAGGAAATGAAGCTGAAAATGCAGGTGGCTTTGCTGTCAGTGGACATCAAAAGGTTTGAAGAGAAGGCTGGAAGGAAGTTTGTTTTCAAAGGAAAAGAACCAGCTCGCTTTGATAGGGGGAAAGTCAGGTGCTACTCTTGTCATCAGATGGGGCATTTCTCTAGAGAATGCAAGGACAGAAAGAATGGAGATGGAGCCAAATATCTTTCCTATCAGCAGAAACAGCAGGAAGCTGGAGCTTCAGCAGCTCTCCTCACCATGGATGAACAGGTCAACTGGACTGCACATGAACCTGTTAATGAGGAAGCTCATGATACTGACAAGCTTGGACTGCTTGCAAGGTGCACTTCGGATGAAAGGCATGATCAGTTTGCCTTAATGGGACTATCTCAGGTACACAATTGTATTTTTGGCTGTAGTCTTAGATACAATGAACTTAAGGAAGAATTTGATGCTATGAAACCTAAGTTTGATGCATGTTATATTGATAATGAAGCTCATAAACTTGCATTAAAAACTGTAGAAAGACAAAAAGTATGGTTTTAGAAGAATCAAATTGCTTATGAAGAAAAGATAAAAGTGTTACAGTTTGATCTAGAAGTTGCAAATAATTACTTAAAACTGTCTGAGAAAGCAAAGGATGAAGCTGTGTCTGAGAACCAAGAACTTAAGGCAAAACTAGCTGAGGAAATTGATAGGCATAATGAATGGCAAATGTCTGGTAAAAGCTTAAATAGAATCATCTATACTAGTCAATCTCAGACATGTCCTATAGGATTAGGTTTTCAAAAATATGTAGGTCCAGAAGCTAAGTATGATGGGCGTAAACCTACATCAGCAGGATTAGCTAATTATGTTAAAGAAGGTATAATGCATGCTGTCCCTGGTCCCATTAGAGGTGAGTTCATGCCCACAGACCTATCCATCACTGTTGACTTTGATGGATCACATCACTTGTATGGCAAAAAGTCAAAAGACTTGCCAGACCCTGATACCTCATCTAATGACTTTGTCTCTTGCTCTGACAGTGACAATTCATCGGATCAAGGGTCTACTTCCTATGAAAGCTGTGATTCAAATGAGAAGTCTGACCTTCCCAAGCCTGAACCAACACCCAAGCCTGCACCCCAGTCCACTTGTGAGCCCTCTAGGGAAGCTGCTGAGGAATCATCTTCCAAGACAGTTTCTCCTGAAGACTTATCTTTTAAATGTTTGAATAATCAGTCTGTTAAAATCAAGTCCTTAAATGTATCTGTTTTAAGTACTTCTGCATGTAATCCAACATCTTCCTATTTGAATAAAACTTCTAAGAAGAAGACATGTTTTGTATGTGGCAGTAAATTTCATTTAATTAAGGATTGTGATTTTTATGAACAAAGATTGGGTGCATGTGCTACTCAACACAAACACAACTGGACCAATGTTGCTAACATTCCACCTTATGTCCCACAAGCGGCTAACACTGACTCTCATTGGAGAAATTCAGTTACTAGACCTTATGGCCAACCAACGAGCTCATACTTTAAACATGACTATTGGCCTAC
The DNA here is from genome assembly GCA_019973895.1 of Chrysanthemum seticuspe. NCBI lineage: Eukaryota > Viridiplantae > Streptophyta > Magnoliopsida > Asterales > Asteraceae > Chrysanthemum > Chrysanthemum seticuspe. The sequence goes on from BPTQ01000001.1 coordinate 37,010,845, forward strand.
ATATGTTGACTCCATGTATGCTGGGATGGGATATGGGAGCACTGCTGTGAAGCCCTCAGCAGGTTGTTCTTGGACTAACAAGGGACCACACTATCAATGGAGAACCAAGAACAATAGTGGATCCTCTAAAACTTCATGCCCTAAACCTGTGATCCACAAGGCAGGTTCAAGTCAGTAATGACTTGAGCCTCCTCTGAATACTAACTGTTTTGTATATATTTTTGTTGTTGTTTGTAGGATCATCCCCTTAAGCATAAGAATATTGGTATTGTTGATAGTGGTTGTTCCAGAAGCATGTCTGGAAACAGGGATATGATGCATAATTTTGTCCCTATAGAAGGAGGAGGCAATGTGACTTTTGGAGGAAGTGATGGAAGTATCACTGGGAAGGGCACCATAAAGACACCTCATCTGGATTTTGAAAATGTGTACTTTGTTAAAGAACTTCAACATTTCAACTTGTTCTCTGTTTCACAAATCTGTGACACTAAGAACAAAGTTCTCTTCACTGAGAATGAATGTCTTGTGCTGTCTAAAGACTTCAAACTCCCAGAAGAAACTTCAATCCTGCTGAAGGTTCCTCGAACTCACAACTTATACACATTCAACCTTAATGAAGTTCAACCAGGTGGTGATCTCACTTGCTTGGTAGCTAAAGCATCTCTAGATGAGTCCACTAAATGGCATAGAAGAATGGCGCATGTGAACTTCAAGACCATTAACAAACTCTCTAAAATGGGTCTTGTTGAAGGACTTCCCACCAAAGTATTCACAAATGATCACAATTGTGTCGCTTGCAACAAAGGAAAACAACACAGAGCTTCTTACAAAGCTATCAATGCTATGAGCATCATTACTGAACCTCTTCAGTTGCTTCACATGGATCTGTTTGGTCCAACCCAAGTCAGAAGCATTGATCATAAGTTCTTCTGTTTGGTAATCACTGATGGCTACAGCAGATTTTGTTGGGTTTTCTTTCTCAGAACCAAAGATGAAACATCTCAAGTGCTGACTGAATTCATCACCCTTGTTGAAAATCAGTTGAACAAAAAGGTTAAGGGAATTCGGTGTGATAATGGGACAGAGTTTAAAAATGCTGTTCTTATAGAACTCTGTGGGTCAAAAGGCATAAAAAGGGACTATAGTAATCCAAGAACCCCGCAACAAAATGGGGTGGCTGAAAGAAAGAATAGGACCTTAATAGAGGCTGCTAGATCCATGCTTGCAGACTCTAAACTGCCCACTATGTTCTAGACTGAAGCTGTTGGCACTGCCTGCTATGTGCTAAACAGGGTGTCCATTACCAGACCACAACTCAAAACCCCATATGAACTTCTCTTTGGAAAGGTTCCTGTCATTCACTACCTAAAACCTTTTGGTTGTCAAGTGACAATTCTAAACACAAGTGATCCGTTGGGAAAGTTTGATGAAAAGGCTGATGATGGCTATATTGTGGGTTATTCAGCTCATAGTAAGGCATACAGGGTGTACAACTTGCAAGCCAAGAAGATAGAGGAGACATTGAACCTGAGATTTTTGGAAGATAAGCTTAATGTTCAAGGACAAGGTCATTCGTGGTCCTTTGATCTTGATTACTTAACTGATTATTTGGGTTACACCAGACATTTGGCTAACCAAAATGCAGGTCCTCAAGAATCTCCAACTAACACTGCAGGTCCCTTAAATGATGACTCTGAAAATGAGTTTGAAGATGATGAGCAACCCATACTTGTGCCTTCTTTCTCTCCTAACAATATTGCAGGTACCACCTCCAAGGATGCTGCTGATTCGAGTGATGAAGATGACTCTCACTATGCTGAGGACCTCGCTAGGCCTCAAACTCAAGAATTTGCCGCCAAGCTTGAAGCAGAGAAACTGAAAGAAGGGGTAGCTAATGAAGGAGTCAGCAGAAACAATGTGTCTGCTGAAGTTGACTCTGTCACACCATCCATCCCCAAATCTGCTGAAGGCTATGCTGTTCCTTCTCGAGTATCCTTAGACTTTGGTGAACCCTATACACGCTTTCCAAAACCTTCAGATCTTGGAAATCATCAACCCAAAGCTGGCATCTTCACCTCACCCTCTTATGATGCTGAATTTGAACCAACCATCACTAATCTTGATCCATCCATTGAAGTCAACCCCACTGCTACTCAGAGGATCAATATTTCTCATCCTCAATCCAACATAATCGGTGATCTTCTGGCACCTGTTAGAACTCGAAGGGCTATCACAAGTCCTCAATTTGGACAGATTGCTTTTCTCTCTTATGTCTCCAACCAACAAAGAGACAATCACACAGACTTTAAACATTGTCTGTTTGCTTGCTTTCTCTCTCAAGTGGAACCAACCAGTGTATCTCAAGCTCTCAATGATTCAAGTTGGCTAGAAGCAATGCAAGAAGAGATGCAACAATTTCACAACCAGCAGGTTTGGATTTTGGTACCACTACCTGATGGCAAATATGCCATTGGGACAAAGTGGGTTCTGAAGAATAAGAGAGATTCTCGGGGTGTTGTGATTAAAAACAAAGCAAGATTAGTAGCACAAGGCTTCAGACAGGAGGAAGGAATTGATTATGATGAAGTGTTTGCCCCTGTTGCCAGAGTTGAAGCAATTCGCATTTTCTTGGCTTATGCTTCTTATATGGGGTTCATGGTGTATCAAATGGATGTCAAAGGTGCTTTTCTGTATGGTGAGATTGAAGAAGAGGTTTATGTCTCTCAACCAAAGGGATTTGAAGACCCAGATCACCCAAATCATGTTTACAAAGTTGTTAAAGCTCTCTATGGCTTACATCAGGCTCCAAGAGCTTGGTATGCTCGGCTTTCTTCATTCCTGCTGAAGCATGGCTATAGGAGAGGAGCTATTGATAAAACTCTGTTCCTCAAGAAGAATTACTCAGACATCATTCTGGTGCAAGTGTATGTGGACGACATCATATTTGGTTCCACAAACGAAGCTTGGTGCAGGGAATTCGAGGAACTTATGAAGGGTGAATTCCAAATGAGTGCTATGGGAGAACTTACTTTCTTCTTGGGTCTTCAGGTTCAGCAGAAACAAGATGGCATCTTTATCAGTCAAGATAAATATGTGAGGGACATTCTGAAGAAGTTTGGTATGGAAGGTGTTAGGACTGCCACAACACCTTATGAAGCTCCTAAGGCTAAAGCAAATAATGAACCAGATCTACCTGTGAATGTTCATCTGTACAGGTCTATGATTGGTTCATTGATGTATTTGACAGCTTCAAGACCTGATATTACATTTGCAGTGAGTGTTTGTTCTCGACATCAAGTCACTCCTCTTGCTTCCCATCTCAATGCTGTCAAGAAGATCTTTAAGTACCTCAAAGGCCAACCTCTCTTAGGTATTTGGTACCCAAAAGAATCTCCTTTCAAGTTGGAAGCATACAGTGACAGTGATTATGCTGGTGCAAATTTGGACAGAAGATCCACAACTGGGGGCTGCCAGTTCCTAGGCAAGAGGTTGATTTCTTGGCAATGCAAGAAACAAACCATTGTGGCCACCTCAACTACTGAAGCAGAGTACGTTGCTGCTGCAAATTGCTGTGGACAAGTCCTTTGGATTCAGAACCAACTGCTGGACTATGGGTACAACTTTATGAACACTACAATTCATATAGATAATCAAAGTACCATCTGCATAGTCAAAAATCCAGTTTTTCACAGTCGAACGAAACACATTGAAATCAGGCACCACTTTATAAGAGATGCTTATGAAAAACATTTGATCAAAGTGGCAAAAATCCATACTGATGATAATGTGGCAGACCTTTTAACAAAAGCATTTGATGGACCAAGGTTTCAACACCTTGTGGTCAATATTGGCATGCTAAACCCTTGACTGCATAGTTTAAGGGGAGGCATAGGCCTCAGGGGAGGATTTATGCAAACTCTGCAGATTTTTATTTGTTTTCTGCAGATTTTTGTTTGGTTTTATATCTTAGTTTGTTTTGCTAACACTAACTTCTAATATTTCTCTAGTTTATTTGTTTTTGTTGTTGTGTATGTTTAGTTTGTTTGTTTGCAGTTGTCTGTACTGCATTTTGTCTATTCCTTCTGGATTGCAGTTTATATATCTCATGATCAAGTGTGGCTCATTAGTACATGGTCAGATAGCTGAAAGGATGTTGCTTGTTTCTTCTGATAACAAAAACTGAAGCATACAATTTGATTCTACTGAAGATGAACTTGGTCCTAATCTAGTGAGTGAGGAGGAAAGACTTGGTCAAGCAAGTAGATGGGCAGAGTTTGAGAAGACAAAGGAAAGTGTAGCATTGGCTAAACAACTTGGAACAGAGGAATTTTCATCTCTAACTCCTGAGAGAAGAAAAGAACTAGATGAATTGAGGGTTAAGATGCCTGCTGATCACTGGGATATCCTCACCCAGCAAGTCATTTCAAAGCCTTCTCTAGCTCAGAGTATATTGGGTGAAGATTTCCTCAGTGACAACTATGTGGAGCGAATGATGGCTCAGGGAAGACAAAGGAAGCAAGAAGCAATTGCACAAAAGAGGGCCATTCAAGCTCAGAAGGCCAAAAACAAACCTCCCACTAAAGATGAAATGAGAAGGGTGGTGAAAAACCAATACTCAATGTCCAACTCTGGCCTAACAATGAAACAAGTCAAGGCTTTTCCTGATTCTGTCCTGTATCGCAAGTATAACCAAATCATGGAGGAAAGAAGATTAGCTTTAGCACGTTCTTCCAACTTAAAAAGAATTTCAGAGAATGAAGCTGTTCAAACGACCAAAAGACTCAAGGCTGGTGATGCTCCAACCAAGGAACCCTCTCCAGTCATTCCTGCTGAAGCAACCTCTGAAGTTGCTTCCTCTGCTGACAAGGACCAATCTTCTGAATCACCCTCCATTCCTCCTGAAGCACCTAAAGCATCAGCTCCCTCTCCCTCAGTAGCACCTATTGTCATACTGGAAGATTCTGAAACAAAAGAAGCTGATCTCTCAGAAACTAAAACAGAGAGGGCGATAAGTATATTCCACAGGATGAAATCACTACGTGCTCCAACCAAGTCTCCATCTACCATGTCAAGTCCCACTGCAAATACAGAAGATGAAAATGCTCCCTCAAGGGATATCTATCAGCCTGGCAGAAGGCAGAAGAGAAAGGCCAAAATATCTCCTTTGGATCTTGAAGCTGATGACTCAGCCTTCATTGTAGAAGGGTCTGCTGCTGATTTTCCTGATGGATACTCAGAAGGGTTGATAGGGTGGAACTTAAAGGAGGATGAGCTGAATGTTCTTCATCGAGGGGACTCCATTTTAATGGAATTTACCTTTCTAAAGGAAATTCTGCACTTGATTGACAGAGCCGACTTACTTTCTCTGTTCACTCTAGTTTCCACTCATTACTGCGACAAGGAACCACAAGGTTCTGGGATGTTCCTACCAGGAGATCTTCAAGTCCTGCTAAACTCCCACATTCCCAGGAGTAAAGCATCTTCAATTTGGGACAACTCACATCGGTGGAAGCTTACATCCTGGAGATTCTATCCTCACCCTCGTATACATGTACTTGAAACGAAGGGTGGAATTACTGTGTGCATGTTGTCTGAAAGGAAGTATCCTCTGCCTAAACGACTTCTGGAAAAGATGCTGCATCAGAAACTGGAAATTCCTCCAGATCCTGTGGGAAATGAGAGACAGTCTGCTTTAACTCTGGTGGGATTGATCAAAACTCAACTCCAACAACTGCAATGACCTCTTCTTCATCCATATCAGGACAACTGGTACTCACTGCACTACTTTGTTTTGTTCATTTTAATCTGCTTTTCTGGTGTTATTTGCCTATTTCTGTCCAATTTTTTCAAAAGTAAACGACTTTCACTAATTCACAAAAACATCATTTTAAAAATAGTGATAGCGTTTATTTAATAAAAATTAGGTCTAAAATTTTCCTCTTCCAATTATTATTAAGCTTTTTCAGTTTTGTAAAAATTTTTCTTACTTAAAAAAAAAAAAAAAAAAAAAAAAAAAACTTTTTGCACTAATGGTTTTTAGCTCACCAGATATACCTTATGTATGTCAAAGAGTTGGCTAGTCCAAAGGGTACAGCTTTAGTAAAGACACATCAAATCTGTTGATAGCTGTAATGGTTTGCTCAAAATCATAGGGTATGCAACCACCCATGCTTCACTGCTGAGGTTTGTATGGTCATCAATTCACCATGGTCTATTCCTTTTTGGAATCCAAGAATTGGCTAGTCCACATGTATATGGTATGTGGTAAAGACAACTGAATCCATATTTGGTTTTCAATTCACCAATCCTAAGAATTGACTAGTCCTGAGCTAACGGCTACAGGTAAAGACACGACAAATCCGTTTATATGGTTGCTGGTTTGCCAATAAATCAGATGGTTATCCATGTACCATAGTTTTCGGACTCAAACATGTGGCTACTCCAGTAGTAATGGCTATTGGTAAAGAGACTTCAAATCCATTAAATTCAATGATTCACCTCTCACAGGAGTTAACACACCTGGAAGTGATGAGAATAGTATTGAACTTATCCGTTTTGATGTACATAATGTCATATGTTGCTGCAACAGACCTGGTGCTTTACAGATTAACTCATCTCATTGTTCAAACAACATTATGGTACAATCCTCAAGGAAGCCGTTACAATCCTCAACACCAGTATCGATCTATCAAGGAAACTGGAACTTAACCTAGTCAAATTCCAGTTTAGGGGAGGATTGTTGGGAATTAAGGTAATCTTCTGTTCCTGCCGAAGTGTAAACTACTGATTCTGCCGAAGCATCTGTCGAAGTGATTCTGCCGAAGAAGAAAGGATTCTGCCGAAGTTATACTTCAGCAGAAATGATAAAGCAGATACTGGGTTGCTGCTGAAAGTGGGAACCACGTAGGAGAGATAAGCTCAGTTATAGAGTAAAAGTCAGCGCCGTATTTAATATAGGTTGGCGCCGTTTCAAGTAGAGCTTACTCAGAATAAAACACGATGATTAACAAAACAATATGATTGTTGCATGCTTGTCTAGTTGCATGCTTAGTCTAGTTAAGTAGTAGAAGCGTAATTTGTCAACGCTTATTAGGGTTTCTTGCCTATATAAGAAACCATATTAGATTGTAATAGAAAAGCTTTTCAAAAGTTTCTCAAGTCTTGTATTCTATCCGAAACATAGAGTTTCTATAATCAAAGATCCATAGAGGATCAAAAGTGTTCTTAGTCACTATAACTTGTATTTATTTTCCGCTACCATACCAAGTTGTAGAGATCTTCTATTAGTTTGCTTGTGATTACATAGGCAAGGCTAACGATCCCCGAGTGCTTAAGATCTATCAAGGTCTTGTGTTCTACAAAAATTGTAAAAAAAAAAAAAAAAAAAAAAAAAAAAAGAAAAAAATAATTGTTGTGTTTCCATACTTTGAATATTGAGGACAATATTCATTTCTAAGTGTGGGGGGGAAATTCTGGCGAATTTGATCATAAATGTGCCCTTTTTAGTCCCTTTTTCCCCAAAATGGCCAAATTTTAAAATTTTTTTTTAGTGGAAGTACTATGTACTAAACACAACAAATGGTAATCAGTCCACCATGTTTGATAAACAAAGGATTGGCTAATCCAGGAGCAAACGGCTCTTGGTAAAGATATCTCAAATCCGTTTGTAGTTGACAACTTGCTAATAAGTTGTATGGTAATCAACTCACCATATCCTAAAAAGTGAAGAGTTGGCTAGCCCGCAAGGTTATGGCTTGTGGTAAAGGCAGTGGAAAATCCATAATTGGTATTCAGCTCACCAAAGATAATCCTGATAATTTATCTAAGAGTTGGCTAGTCCAGAAGGGTACGGCTTCTGGTAAAGACTAATCAAATCCGTTTACAGCTTATGATTTGCTCAAAATCATTTGGTCATCATTGTACCAAGGTTCTTACTTGAACTGAAACATTTGGCTACTCCAGAAGTGATGGCTTTTGGTAAAGAGTTTTTCAAATCCATTAAAGTTTTAAAAGATTGCTAGGGACTAGCAATAGTTCAGTGTGGGGGATTTGATATGTGTCTAAATACACATATATTTGTATTATATAAACCCACAAAAACAACAAAAAACACACAAATGACTTTCAAAATGATACAAATTCATGAAAATGTGTTTTTATGTGATTCAGGTACAAAAGATTGAAAAACAAGTGAAAAATGATCAATTTCACAACAATTGTCGTTTTCAGTCCCTGGAGTTACACAAAATGTCAAAACTAGTCCCTAAAAGTTTTAAATGAATGAAAAGTCAACTTAAGTCCTTGGGAAATCAAAAATGTTCACAAAACATCCCTGGGCAAAAGTTTACACAAAATGGCAATTTTTACCCCTCAAGTTACAAAATTGGCAAAAATGGTCCCTGGGTATTCTAAACTTGGAATTTTACAAATAATACCCTTGTACTATGCATGATTGAAAATTTGGAACATTTTGATAAACTTTTGTTAAATTACACTTTTAGTCCCTCAAAATCCAAAAAATTACAAAAATAGTCCTTGGACCTTTTTAAATGAATTTTATGCAAAAGTGGTCCATGTACTATTCATTTATGTCATGATTGGTCCTTGTGAGAGTTTGGAAAAGTTGCATGATCAGTCCTTGAAGTTTGGTGTAATTGCAAAATTAGTCCTTGTTGTTACCACTATACCAAACGGATCCTTTAATATCACTAGGCCCAAAATCCAATCCAAACCCAACATTAGCCCAAATCCCTTGGCCCTTGACCCTTGGTCTTGGACCTTGACCCCCAGTCCAAATGCAATTCTGACTCCAGCCACAACCATTTTGGACCCTTTGTTATTAAAAGCTTCAGTCAACGAAAGTCAAACCGAAGAAAAACGCGCCCATATACCAGACACTGTAGCAGTGTCTCTCCCAGCACAGAAACATCAAAACCAGAGGTGGTTTTCCACTCTTTTCAACCCCCTCCCATTCCATGTCCCCTCCAACTCCTATACACTCCAAAAACTCTTAATTGAATCAACCAAACCATTTAATGATTAAACCTGCTTTGAAGACTATTTTGGCGCCAAAAAGTAAAATGGATGGTTCTGATTATTTAGAGCAATCCAAGGGTTCAGATATGGTGGGAAACAATCAGAGTACAAGTGGGGAGATGTTTGGGTATAAAAGAATGAAGAAAAGCAGAAGAAGAGCACTTTGGCCTTAAGCCTTAGTCACGTAGTCATAGTTTTTTACTGCTTTCTTAGTTTAAATGTCTTTTAAGCTTTCAAATGTTGTATTTTATCTTAAAGTAGTGTAATGAAACCTGATTTTCAGTTTAATTCCAGTTTAATTTCAGTTTTAAGTTTTTGCTCAATTCTCTTAATTTTCATGTTATTCAAATTCCAGTTTACTAGTTGTTTATTGGATCCTTTAAGCTCAAAAAGCTCTTGACAACAGTTTTAAGGCTTTTAGATCCATTAAATAGACTTTTGTCTTTTAAATTAGAAAATGCTTAAAAAATCAAGAAAATCAATGAAAAATCAAAAATAGTGGGAAAAGGAAGAAGATGATGAAGCAGGGTTGAATTTGGAGTGCTTTGGGTATTAGGAGCTTATTGGTAAGCTGATAGGTGTAACCTTGTCCATTTGTTCTGGATCTCAGTCCTCTTCTCATTTGTAAGCCATTTTTACAATTTTTGCAGTTTACTGTTGTACTGATTTGGTTGCTTTAATTTTCATGTTTTCATGTCTCTTTGCTGTTCTTTAGTAATATTAAAGCTTAATATTAGGTTATGTTGCCTTGAATTGGATTGTGGTGTGAATTGGCATGTTGACTGTTAAAATGTCAATTTTTGAAAATCCTAGACCTAGGCTGGTTTGACATCTGGTTTAGGTTGAAAAAGTTCCACTTTGACACTCTGGTATCTCTGGATTGGATGGAATTGGGTTAGGCAGTCATTTGCTTTGAAAACTGCAAAACAATCTCATTTAAGTATGTTTGGATTTGCTTGCTTAAACTGTTATAGGTATTGTTTGAGTTGTTGTTTGTGCTTACTCTGTGTCTCTTTAGTGTTTATAAACTCATTTCAGTCAAGAAAACCAGTCTTCATTTGTGGGAAAGTCAAAATCTCTTTTGATCATTTCTTGGTAGCTCACTGTTGGAATTTGATGAACCAAGATCTTGATTTTGTGTTTAAAAGTTGTCAATCTTGCTCTAATCAGTCTTAGTTCACTTTATAACATCATAATAAGTGTTTAAGATCTGTTTAAATCTCACTTTGGTCAACTCTTATGTTCTTGTAAAAAGTCAAATTTCTTAAATAGTCGTTTTTAAATAAAATGTATAATTTTGTGTAGGACTCTGTATTAAGTTTAAGCTTATGCCCTTTTGGGATTTCAAAATTTAGCTGCTTGACTAAATTGTAAAAATATTAGTTTGCCATCTCTCAGCCTTTTAAGTGCTTATTTACTAGCTTATTTTTAGTCCTTGGTCTGTACCCATGCTCTGTGCACAGGTTTAGGAGTCAAATTCACAAGCTTGTGGATTTGACCTTAGCCTGTGTACTTGGCTTATTTGTGTTGCCATTATGGTCTTTTATCTATGTGTATGGTTATTTTTTCAGTTTTTAGCTTATTTACCTAGCTTAATCTCCCAATCCTTTTTGTCCCATTTTGCCCACTCAACTGAAGCAAACAGTTGAGTGGGGCTTATCAAATAAGTTCTTATAAGCTCCTTAATGAGCTTGAGATTGTGATTCTTGGCTTTGTGAGAAGCTAAGCAGTCCATCTCAATGTCTCAGTTCAAGTTGAGCTTATTAGAGCTTATTTGATAGGTTCAAATGAAGCTTGTGTTTGCCTACTCACAACATAGCACTGAGCAATTCAGTGGTCTGGGACCATCTTCATAAGCCTCTCAAAAGCTCATCAGTGGGTCCCACTTGATGAGCTTTGGCTTTTTGGAAAGCCAACCAGCTCAGCTTGCTGCCCCATGTCCTATTTTGCCATTTTGAGCTTATACTCTTAGCTTAATTTTCAATTCAAAAGGTATGCAGGGCTGTTTGGATCTGTGGTTATTTGGATTTGCTTATTAGCTTATTTTGAGCTTATAAGTTAATTCCAGTGCATAAGCTTGTTCATATATGTACATTATACTTGTACATTCATATTTCATCTTTTACTTTTTAAGTATGGAGCTTATTACAGGTTCTTTGAAGCCTCCATTCCATCCAAGTTTAGCTTAATAAGCTAAACTGTCTAAACCATAAGCTCGTACTTATAAGCCCTTCTCAGTGCTTATTTTTGTTCATATATACCTATTATACTTGTGCATATATACATATACCTTTTGTTTTATCTGTATAGCTTATTTTGAGCTTATCATGAGCTTAAGCTCCAACAGTCAAGCCAAAAGCTTAACTGTTGGGCTCATAAGCTCATGCTATGCTTATTTCTTGGTTTGTATAGCTTATTTTTCATCACATATGTATAATATTAGTACTTAATAAGTCCAGAAAACAGAAAAGCCAAAAAGAAGTCCTTTTTAAGCTTAAGTGATAGCTTATAGTTATGAGCTTTTGCCCATTAGCTTATTTTTGTACATAAGCTGCCATTTTTATACTTTTCCTAGCTTCTTTTATTTATTTTAGAATTTTGTAAAAAGTTTGAGATTTTTCTTTTACTGTTTAGTATTTTTAATAAATAATATTAGTTTTTAATACTTTTTAATAGTTAATAATTATTAATAATTAGTATAATTGTATAATAAATATATTTTCTGTTTTAAAATTAGTTTTATCATATTTTAGATTTTTCAAAGTTAAAATTTTATTTTTCCAGTTTTATTTTATATTTTCTAGTATTTAAGTGTATTTTATAATAGTAAATAATTAATAATAAGTAGAATAATTATGTAAAAAATACATTTTCAGTTTCTAAATTTATTTTATGATATTTTAGATTTTTCAGATTCTTTATTTTATTTATTTAAGTTAATTTTAGATTTTCTTATTATTTAATTCATTTTTAATACATTTAATTCATTTTTTATTTATATTAATTAATTTAATAGTGTAAAAATTTAATTTTCTTTTCTAATAATTTTCTTATCTTTTTAGGATTCTAAAAATATAATTTTCACATTTGTGGGAGTTGTATTGGACTGAATTCACGTTTTTATTTTGTACGTTTACGTAATATTTAGTAAACGTAAGTTTTTAGATTTTAATCGGTAAACAATTGTAAAAATAGAATTAAAATGACTTCAAAATTTTGATATTTTTTTATATTTCCTTAGTATAATTATAATCCTTTTCTTATTTCATTTTTGTTACATTTGTGTAATTATTATATATACATATATGTTTTAATTTTTAGTTTTCTATACTTTTATAACACTTGTAAATTATAGTTTAATATTTTATTTTATTTAATTTGCATTTAAGTCGCTTAGACATGCAAATTTCTACTATAGTTATAGTCGTTTTGTTTTTAAACGTTTACGTTTTAGTAACGTACGTTTGTATATCTTTTGCGTTTTTAGGTTTCTGATTGTACGTTTTTAACGACATAGCTGTGACAGAGCTATTACTATTCACATTCCTAGTGTTAGTCAATCAGATTCCTGTTTTTGTACATTCTTGATCATATCATTATATCACACAGTCGTTGTATTCAGGATATCACACCTCACCAGGACATAAACGATATAAGGTTATTTTAATCCTTGGTAAACTTGCATTTCTCTCCCGGGCTGTCGCCCTTTTTATCATCGGTTACGGTTGACCGTTCGCAAGCGGTTGATAAGTGTGACGGAGAAATAAAAGAGGGTGGTCCGGGAGTGAATCAGCCCATTATCCTCGTCGGTCTCAAGTATTGCGGATGAAATCAACTCCTACACACAAAAGAAGACGCAATATTTGGAAGAAAAACGCGAGAAGGATGCGTTGGCAAAACAATTGTTGGCTACACAACTCGAGGGGGCGAAGTTCAAGAATACACAACGGGAGATGAATTTTTTTTGGAGCCTCATGATCACATTCGCGATCCCGCTATGTTGGAATTCGTTCTTACCAAAAAACGTGAACTTGCGGCCAAACACGGATGGGCTTGCAATTTTTAAGTTGTAGTTTCAATTTTTTTTTTTAATTTCAACTTATGTAATGTTTTTTTTTTAAGTTGTAGTTTCAATTTTTAAGTTGTAGTTTTTTTAAGTATTATGTAATGTTTTTATTTTTAATGAAATGGTATGTTTTTATTTTAAATATTGTATGTGATTTTATGTATAAAAAAAAATGGGGTACTAGGGTACCACTCCCTCCAAATCGGGTAGTGTTATGGTAAAATTGGGTAGTTTTGAGTTGGAGAGTTTTTATTTGATAGAGGTGATGTGGCACATAAGGTATTAGGGTACCACTCCCTCCCCCTTAGAGAAATATAAGATTTTTGTGTGATTGTCTTTCACATTAAATCCATGAAAGGCCAAGTCAAGTAAAATGACATTACATTTTCTTTCCTTTGTACATAACTAACATGATACATTTTAATATTTTATTACAAAAACTATGGTATGTTATCATAAAGAGTAAAAAATTATACAAATGGTCACTGCATAAATTGTAGTTTGCATTGATTGTTTGGGGTTTCGAATTAAATTCAAAACTAGTCTTGTCCACAAAAAGATGCAAGTTCATTATCCAAATTCCATATCTGGAGCTTACCACGTCGAAGGTGGACTATTTTCTGTGGATTATAACTACTACGGCTACTCATATAATTTGATGAAAATACCTATTATGTATAAGAATAGCATGGCATATATATGCATCACGAACAAGATACCATATGATTATTGACTGGGCTCGTGGTAGTTAACTAAATCTTTATCTGTTATTTCTATGTTAAGTATTCTGATTATGATTCGGTATGTTCAAGTGTTTATAATTATGTGTTCGGCTTATTATATGTTATTGTATGTGTTTATGCTTTTGTATGTTTATGTGACTACCGTCTGCTATGCTAGGATATGATTAATATGTTTAAACATGATTCGCATGCTGTCATCTGATATTATGTTAGTTTATCGTTATGTGAATTCGTTGATCTGTGAGATGAATGTGCTAGTGTGAAAGTGAGTATTCTGTAAGTTTAGTATGTATAATTTGTTCAGTTAATTTTGTGAACTTTGCCTATACGTTAGTGTTTTTATCTGCTTATGTTTGACCTGCCATGTTAAGTTCTGCTTATGCTAATATTTGATCTGGGAAAATGGTTTAATTTATAATGTCTGGCCTGTTAACTTACTATCTGCTATGTTATGCCTCTAGTTCATTTAATTATAGTTTTTGTAAGGTGTTCTCATTGGTATGTGTGACTACTATGTGTTGACTATTGTTTTTCCGCTGCTACGACACTGGTTAAGTTTATTAAATGTAACTTATCTGATTTGTGTGAAGGACATGTTTACTTCTAGTAGTTGTTTCTGCTAGCTTTCGGTATTTCGTTTAGCTTATATGTGCTTAAAGTGTATGATTCATTAATTTCCTGTTGATTATGATGTGCTTCAGTTTGTGTCATCAATGTGCTATGTGTTTGTTCTTGATTGCTATTTGTTCTTCCGGATTTCTGTATATTTGTGTTTCTGCAGAATCCTCAATGATTCATTATTCTCGTTTCGCTACGATTTTGTTATTCGTTTCTTTGTTCAATTCGTATTTATGTTTTGTTTAGTTTTCGTTTTTGTTATATCTGTTCACTGGGCTTTGTAAGCTCAGCCGCATTTTCTTTTCCTGCGGCAGGTATTAAGCGTTCAAGATGAGATTATGGGATAGCTGATTTGGGTTGAGAGTAGAGCTGAGAGCAAGATTTGACCATAGAGATCTTAGATTTATTTTGAAGTTTAGCTATCCGAAACATAGAGTTTCTATAATTTTCAAAGTTTTGGTGGGAATGGTTTGTGCAGTTTACTCTTAAATTGTTAGAACCGCATATGGAGCAGGGGGCTTTACAGGTAGACAACGTTTATGATCCCGCTGCGCAAGGTGCTGCACAAGTAGACACATTGGATATGGAGGTTGAGGAAACGGCTATGGAAGGGGCTGATACACAACCTGTTGAAGTGATATGCCTTGATTATGAGGATGGGCAGGATGTTGTCAAGGTACATTTATTTATCTTATTTATCCTAGTTTCTGCTCTCTTATTCTCACTCAAGTACAATCCCTTAAGACATGACAAAAATAACTTGAGCAAAGACATTATTAGCAACAAACAAGTCTCTGCTGCATTAATACATTAATACATTTGATTACTATATAATTATGATTTAGTAATTTTTTGCAGTAGATTTTAATACTATGATGCATTAGTTTTACACATAACTTAACTTAAACTCATATGCCACAAAGAAGTCTCTGCTGCATTAATACATTTGCATAGATAGCACATAAACACACATTAAAACATAAATGACCATCATCATAATCTACATTTTAGTTCCAGAGCTCTCTCCCTTGATTTTCTTATTTGCTTTTAGTCGTTGAAACAGTATTTCAAGACTACTAATCCTATTTTCCAAATTATAAATATTTTCAAATAATGTAGGATTATTCACATGTTGCTCCACTTTGTTTTTATCATCTTCCTCAGTTTGTTGCACCACCTCACTTTGAAACTCTTCCTCTACCTCATTTTGCTGCACTATCTGACCTTGCTGCACCATTTCACCTTGCTGCACCACCTCACTTTCAGCCTCCTCCTCATTCTCTAGATCTTCCTCATCTTCATCTTCTTCCTCCTCTTCCCCATCAAGTCCATAAATCTCATCCCAGTAGAAGTCTTGGCGACGCAGCCAAGTAAGGATATTTGTCCTCATCCACATACTCACTTGCCTATATGAACCATATTCTGACATTGGTTCTTCCCCAAAAGCATCTAACACTGCGTCAAAAAGCAAATAGTTGTTTAAGACAAACTCATACTCTTCTTCATCATTTTGAAAGTTTCCATTTGGTGCTGCCATTGTTCTTGAGTGAGAATAAGAGAGCAGAAACTAGGAAAATTTTATGTAGTAGGATATGGAGTAGAGAGCTCTCAATTTAAGCAGTAACAAGAATCTTATCTTTTACATTGTGCTGTACTTGAGTTAGAATAAAATATTGTCTCAAAGTATACTGTCAAAAAGTAAATTGTATAACCAGTACCAATACTTATCTTTTACACTGTGTAAAGAATCTTATCTTATCTTTACAATGTGCTACAGGTGATATAATTATTAAAATATAAATTTTGCTTTTTCACTTACTTGTATTTAATACATTAATACATCACTTTTACAAACTAGGAAATATCATTACACTTGCGCAATATGGTTGACTTGACTGTTTGAGTCTCATTCGTATTCAGTTGCTTCCGAACATTAGTTTTACGGCTACTAGGACCAACATCTTGCGCATTGGGTCCCAACCTTTGTGATTGCTTAGAGTTACCACCGCCAGTTGGTTCTTTAACTTCTTTTTTTATCAATATCGTATATCTCTCTTCTTATGTCTTCTAGCACTTCAGCTGGTAATCGGTAACTAGCTTCAGCATTTGGTCCATATAATTCATATATCTTAGGAAACATTACCTCTCTTGCTACCTTTATCGACCACTCCCTTACATCGTGTTTTTTTTTCTCAAACCTAACTCTTTTAGAACTCGACATAAATCAATTAATGTGATGGAAATATGGTTATGAAACTGAAAATGAATAGGAGCAAATATTTGATGGAAATATGGTGAACAATTAGATAATGGTTTCGCTATTAAATAGACATCACGTGCTAAGTCACATGTAAACAGTTAAACATACATAGTCAACTTTGCAGAGGATTTACTTTTGAAAATAATAAAGGGCCCTGAACAAACAGTCATGATTTGTTGTACATGTCCTTAAAATAGACACCACATGCTTAGCCATAGAATATCACATTTCCACTTTACTTCAGTTGAGTATTGAAGTTATTTAATTGTTGGATAGACGAGCTGTTTGTTAAAAGATGAATCGTTTTTTTTTTAGGCTGCAAATATCATATTAGTTTTCAACTCGCTCAAACGGAAGAGGAAGCCAGGGAGATATTGCACCTCACCCTATACTACTCCACCAGCCACTACTCCAAAGAGAAGGCGTTCAACACGGATTAATTGTCAAACCCCATCCCCTCCTAACGCTCCAGATTTTGATGATACATTGGAACCGTTTGTGGAGGTATTTGACCCAAGTTATGAAATCTGCTTTATCGGGAGGTCCTGAAGATGCTCATCATTCCAACAATATAATGCAGGTGGATAACAAATTTGATTGTGCTGCCTTACCAAATTTGAATGATGAGTTCTCAGACATTGCTTATGATGGGTTTGATCCAACTCCTGTTGACGTACGTATATATATATATATATATATATATATATATATATATATATATATATATATATATATATATATATATATATATATATATATATATATATATATATATATATATATATATATATATTGTATTTTTTCCCCTTCTTTTACTTTTTTCTATTTGAATATTAAACCCACATACCCTTTATCTAGGAACCGATGGATGTGAATGGTGCGGATATAGAAAATGACAGTGCGAAGGGTAAAGAAATTGTTGTGTGGCGGCCAACTCTTTGGTGGGAATGGTTTGTGCAGTTTACTCTTAAATTGTTAGAACCGCATATGGAGCAGGGGGCTTTACAGGTAGACAACGTTTATGATCCCGCTGCGCAAGGTGCTGCACAAGTAGACACATTGGATATGGAGGTTGAGGAAACGGCTATGGAAGGGGCTGATACACAACCTGTTGAAGTGATATGCCTTGATTATGAGGATGGGCAGGATGTTGTCAAGGTACATTTATTTATCTTATTTATCCTAGTTTCTGCTCTCTTATTCTCACTCAAGTACAATCCCTTAAGACATGAAAAAAATAACTTGAGCAAAGACATTATTAGCAACAAACAAGTCTCTGCTGCATTAATACATTAATACATTTGATTACTATATAATTATGATTTAGTAATTTTTTGCAGTAGATTTTAATACTATGATGCATTAGTTTTACACATAACTTAACTTAAACTCATATGCCACAAAGAAGTCTCTGCTGCATTAATACATTTGCATAGATAGCACATAAACACACATTAAAACATAAATGACCATCATCATAATCTACATTTTAGTTCCAGAGCTCTCTCCCTTGATTTTCTTATTTGCTTTTAGTCGTTGAAACAGTATTTCAAGACTACTAATCCTATTTTCCAAATTATAAATATTTTCAAATAATGTAGGATTATTCACATGTTGCTCCACTTTGTTTTTATCATCTTCCTCAGTTTGTTGCACCACCTCACTTTGAAACTCTTCCTCTACCTCATTTTGCTGCACTATCTGACCTTGCTGCACCATTTCACCTTGCTGCACCACCTCACTTTCAGCCTCCTCCTCATTCTCTAGATCTTCCTCATCTTCATCTTCTTCCTCCTCTTCCCCATCAAGTCCATAAATCTCATCCCAGTAGAAGTCTTGGCGACGCAGCCAAGTAAGGATATTTGTCCTCATCCACATACTCACTTGCCTATATGAACCATATTCTGACATTGGTTCTTCCCCAAAAGCATCTAACACTGCGTCAAAAAGCAAATAGTTGTTTAAGACAAACTCATACTCTTCTTCATCATTTTGAAAGTTTCCATTTGGTGCTGCCATTGTTCTTGAGTGAGAATAAGAGAGCAGAAACTAGGAAAATTTTATGTAGTAGGATATGGAGTAGAGAGCTCTCAATTTAAGCAGTAACAAGAATCTTATCTTTTACATTGTGCTGTACTTGAGTTAGAATAAAATATTGTCTCAAAGTATACTGTCAAAAAGTAAATTGTATAACCAGTACCAATACTTATCTTTTACACTGTGTAAAGAATCTTATCTTATCTTTACAATGTGCTACAGGTGATATAATTATTAAAATATAAATTTTGCTTTTTCACTTACTTGTATTTAATACATTAATACATCACTTTTACAAACTAGGAAATATCATTACACTTGCGCAATATGGTTGACTTGACTGTTTGAGTCTCATTCGTATTCAGTTGCTTCCGAACATTAGTTTTACGGCTACTAGGACCAACATCTTGCGCATTGGGTCCCAACCTTTGTGATTGCTTAGAGTTACCACCGCCAGTTGGTTCTTTAACTTCTTTTTTATCAATATCGTATATCTCTCTTCTTATGTCTTCTAGCACTTCAGCTGGTAATCGGTAACTAGCTTCAGCATTTGGTCCATATAATTCATATATCTTAGGAAACATTACCTCTCTTGCTACCTTTATCGACCACTCCCTTACATCGTGTTTTTTTTTCTCAAACCTAACTCTTTTAGAACTCGACATAAATCAATTAATGTGATGGAAATATGGTTATGAAACTGAAAATGAATAGGAGCAAATATTTGATGGAAATATGGTGAACAATTAGATAATGGTTTCGCTATTAAATAGACATCACGTGCTAAGTCACATGTAAACAGTTAAACATACATAGTCAACTTTGCAGAGGATTTACTTTTGAAAATAATAAAGGGCCCTGAACAAACAGTCATGATTTGTTGTACATGTCCTTAAAATAGACACCACATGCTTAGCCATAGAATATCACATTTCCACTTTACTTCAGTTGAGTATTGAAGTTATTTAATTGTTGGATAGACGAGCTGTTTGTTAAAAGATGAATCGTTTTTTTTTTAGGCTGCAAATATCATATTAGTTTTCAACTCGCTCAAACGGAAGAGGAAGCCAGGGAGATATTGCACCTCACCCTATACTACTCCACCAGCCACTACTCCAAAGAGAAGGCGTTCAACACGGATTAATTGTCAAACCCCATCCCCTCCTAACGCTCCAGATTTTGATGATACATTGGAACCGTTTGTGGAGGTATTTGACTGTGTCAACTTATATGTCTCTTACTTTGTAATACAAACATTCACTAAAAGAGGTAATTTGTTCTAACTTAGAATCTGTCGAGAACTGGAATGGGGAAGAAAAAAACAAAAAAGGTAATTGTGCCATGTTCCGTTCAAAATTTTTTGAAAGAGAATAATGGTACTAGGTTTATGTTCCCATGGGGCAATGAAGACACTATTGCTGATCGCCGGTTTTGGGACTGTTTATTGGCAACGGGTGCTAACAAGGATGGATGGCTGAGGGACGAGGTGCGTATAAAATCAGTTGTTAGTATTGTACCATAATTGTTTCTTTGTGATTCTCACTTGTTTTTAATAATGTGCCCAAATGTGTAAACAGCACCTTGACCTATGGGTAGATTTGATGTGGCATTTCCGACCATCAGATGCCGACTGGGCTATGGTGGGTCCCTTTTTCACACCTCAAGTAGTTAATGACTTCGTACGAACCTATTGGGCAAATGGTGTAAAGTACCCGGTGCCTTGGGCTGATGTCGAAAAGGTATTTATTTCTTTCCATGTGGCCTTACGTATAGATTGTTCATCGGGTGCGTTCTGCTGATGTCGTAAATGATGTAGGTACTATTTCCAATAAACGAACCTGACAAGCACTGGGCGGTAGGAGAGCTGCATATCAGTACGGGTGTTTTGACATTGTATGATTCGTTTCCAGCCTTTACAAACAAACGAATTTGGTGGAAGGATACCATGCCTGCAAAATTTCACTATTGGCTGCCAAAATTACTAGACGAAACGGGAGTGTTTGCAGCAAAAGGCATAGATATCAACGCTTATCAGATTAGCTTTCAAAAATGTGTTGACGTCCCCAACCAAACAGGTCAATACGGTGACTGCGAAATATGGGCTTGCATTAACCTATATAGGCTGAGTCATAACATGCCATTAAAGTCTGACGATCCTGCAGAAACAGCTCTTGCCTATCGCGAAAGAATGTTTGAGTACCTATGGAAATACAAGATTGAGTATGCTGGTCATTGACTATATTTATAACAAGTTGTGGTATCGTTAACTCTTATTGACTAAGTATGTATATAATTGGAACAGAAAGGTGTTAGCTCATAACATGTCATTCAAGCAGCTTATTTTGCTTCTATCATAGGCATATCTACTTTGGTCTTTCTTTGTGTATGTATAATCAATTGTAGTAACTATTGGAATGATAAATCTGTAAATATCCAAAATGTTTTGTGAATGTTTGTAAATATTATTAGTTGATATTAGTATTGCTTGTTTAAATGATAATAATCACTACTCAAAACTTATTACATATAAATTATAATATTACATTTAAACCAGGTTCCAATCTTCTAAACTAGCCGTGGTTTCTTCTTAACTAGTCGTGGTATCTTCTCAACTACCCGTGGTTTCAACAGTTCTTATAGCCGTGGTATCTTCTCAACTAGCCGTGGTTTCAACAGTTCTTATAGCCGTGGTTTTGATCATACTAGCCGTGGTATCTTATCAACTAGCCATGGTTTCAACAGTTCTTCTAGTCGTGGTTTCATCATTCTAGCCGTGGTTTCATCTACTTAACCTTCCTTGAGAGTTTTATTGCCCAAGGACCTTGTACACCAGCAATCTTTTGAATCTTCAAGAGCAATTGATCTATCATTGGATTTGTTGAAATGGTTCCTTGTGGATCAAGCGTCGCTTCCAACATTTTCCTAGCAACAGTTTTGGACAATGGATAGTGTTTATCAATAAACATGAAAAACTTATCCTTAGTAGATTGTACATCATGTACTCTGGAATGCTCATAAAGCATCCATTCAACTACTTCAAATTCTTTCCAAAATTTGTCCACTTAATTAGGTTGATAATCTGCACGCTGATAATCTAACTTTAACTAAATTTATCTTTCATTTTGACTGCCCAAGGTGACCTTATTCTATCTTACAGAACAGATCCTCGTGTTCCCGGTCTTGCCGCATTCTCTCTTCCATTTCTCTTTCAGCCCTATCTTGTTCAACTAGTTGTTCCATTATTGCTTCATCTTCATGCTGCTTAGTAATCGACTTCTCACCATCAACGTTTCCATTTATTTTGTTGTGCTCATCTTTATTCTTGTCACCTCTTTCCTTGACAGACAACGCACCTTTTTCAGCTACATCCTTCTTAGATCTTTTGTTAAGTTGTTTCCTAAATATTTCATTAAGCACGTCATCACATGGTCGTTCCACTTCAAAAGACAAACGCTTACGCACAATCCCTGTTAATTATGTAAAAAAAATTAAATTTTTAATTCAAATTAAGGATCGTAAATATATTACTAAAACTAGTTATAGCATACTAACAATAGTAATGAATTTTTACCGTTAGACATTACTACAAAAGTGAAATTGATATTACTTAAACAATCTATATGTAGTTGGGATAAGTTACTAGTTTCATCCAGTGGGCAGTTGTGTCACACCCCCAAATTACATGTTTTGCAGCGGAATGGAATTCCTGGGGATTGACTGTCATAGCATCACAATCACAGTTATATTGAACGACCTAAAGTGTCGTTTGGAAAATACATCGTTTGATTTAATAAAATAATCGGAGTTACAAAGTATAGGTCCCAAATGAAAATTTCTATGTGCGGAAAGTAAGTTTAGTACAAGTCAAACGATGTTTTTAAAGTGTATAAATCCCATGTGAGACGCGTCATCACCACGACTCTATGATAAGCCCACATGCATGCCATGAAGTGAATGCCTTAGATACCTGAGATAAAACATGCTTAAAAGTGTCAACACAAAGGTTGAGTGAAATCCATAGGTTTAATTAATTCGTTTGAACACAATATTCGTAGTGTGAGTTAAATTGATTCACACTCATCGTTGAAAACAAAACAGCATTTATTTCACTAAGGTCATGACAACCAAAGCGTAAACCTCGTACCAATAGAAATTGGTAAAAATCGTTTCATCGCCGCCCTAATAGGTAAACTTGCCAATTTACCTTAATGATTCAAATATAGTGCGTTCGATTTCCCCTAACTGGGTCAATAAGAACGGGAGTGTTAATTCCAATAGGCCTATTCACAATATTCGCGCTCACTCGCAAGTGACTAATGGTGCATGATGTAGGGACTTCAAACATGGCAATTGATTACTTAGTGACAATAAAACATTTGGATATAGCATACAGTTCAAAGCATTTGTGTTCGATTAAAAATAGTTGAGCATGTATCCCCCCCAATAGTTTGTAAAACAATTAAGTAATAGAAAGTGGGGCTATGAACTCACTTGGTACAATGATGCGATGACAAAAGTGCGTACACTGAAATGATGCGCAATCTCTAACTGCGACCTATTATGATTGATATGATATATAATAAGTCATGATGTAATGTTATGCATGCAATTCGGATGATATTTATACCACTTATGAATTTTTGAAAACAATACTTCTCGTCGAAAATATAATCTTTTAACGTCTTGACTATTTTTAAATTACTTCACATGTATTTACGTTGAAATGATATCCGACGATAATCATTTAGTGATTTATTGTGAAATTATAACTTTTCGTCGTAAAATAATGTTATTGAAATTTCCATGAAAGTGACAAAAACGGCCTCTAAAAGCTAGTCGTAAAATGGTGCACGTCGAGCGTTAGGAAACAAACTCAACGGTTTTGGGAAGCTTGAATCATTATCTCAAAGTTTTAGTGTTTAAGTTTTCATCCTAGAGGTCTCGATCACGGAGAAAAATATAGGTAAAGTATGGTACTTTTGTCCAAAATGTTGTTTAAGGATAGTTTTCGCCAAAGTTTGAGTGACTATATGTTATTCGTTACAACTCCGCTCAACAAACGGTTGGACATTTTGGAAAATATGCTAAGCGAACTTACTTTTACTAGAAGACATCACGTTATAAAAAGTTCTACATCATTGTTAAAAACGTCCGCCAACATGGTCCTTTAGTTGCCGTAGTATGTTTTTAATAGAGAATATATTAATTTTGCTAATAGAATAAAGTTACGGCAACTTGGTTTATCGCGTGTAATTTAATCGTTACAAGTCCGTTTTCTACGTTTTCTACATCCTTAGATTCGTGTCAAAGTATACTAATATATTTTTGATAATTCGACACAATTTATAAAGCTTAAGACTCATTTTTGACTCGTAAAGAGTGACATTTTCATGCTGAAATTTCCAGAATTTATAGTTTTTGACGCTCAACTTGAAAAATTCATAACTTCTTCGTTATAACTCCGTTTTAATCCGTTCAAGCGGCCACGGTTTCGTTTTAAAGTGTATTTTCTAAATATCTAGCCCAAAATATTATACCCACTGTCGGATTTTCCAGAATTTAATTTTAAGAACAGACCCTTTTCAAAACGTGTCGAAATGAGTTTTTCTCGCGCCAAACCTATTCTAACCCATTCAAAACAACTCCGAAGCTATTCTAATCCTACCATACACCTTCTTAGGGTGTCATGGGTTCCTAGAGATCACCAAGAGTGATATATTACAAGGGATAATTATAGGATGACTTATATATATATATAACTCTTAAAAACAATATAAAAAGTGGTATAAACATCCATAAGACTTGCATGTTAACTCAAATATGATGAAATGACTATGAAGTAAATATGAAATATGAAAAATGGAAATGATATGCTTACTAGTTTACTTGATGAGGTTTAAAGAACAAGGGTTCCCTAATTACCCTAGGTTTTTATTTCAAAACCTTGATTAAGAGTATACTAGTGTTTATAAAAACTTGACTTGAAAACTTTTGAAGATCTCCTTCTTGATCACCAAGGGTGGACGGTTTTGGAGAGGAAAAAGAAGAGAGAAATATCTTGACTAGAAACTTTGAATTATTGTGATTGTGAATGTGTAAGTCTTTGGAGTGTATATCTATATGTGTAAGAAGAAATCTACCAACTTAATGAGTCACCCCCCCCCTTGTCGGCAAGGGGGTATATATTATTAATATATACATTTTTTTTTTATTATGTATATAAAAGGTGTAAGTAAATGTATGTAAAATGAATATAAGTAAAGGTAACTTGTAACTTTTATATACATTTGAGTATTTAGGGTAGTGTTGTCTAAAAATAAATTTTAATGGATCAAAGTAAAGTATATTGAGGTCATAAAAATTGTAAAAATACATTTCTTGCAAAATTAGAGTGAAATAATAATTATCGTGTAGCTTTTAAGAAAAACGTCGTAATAATGTAAATTTAGCAATTTATATACCAAATAAATTTAAAACACTGGGTAAACTCATAATATTATTTTTATAAACTAAATGTAAGTATAAAAATATGTCGGGAAAATTTTTGGAAGTAATGGATCAATTGTTCAAAATAATTAATTACGCGATAACGTTTATTTAATATGAAAATTATACGTTTATTGTAAAATGCAAAACCATGCATGAACTAATATGATGATAATGATGTTAATGAAATGTAGACTAAACTTAGTCTATATGAAATGTCCTCGATGATATGATCATGAATTCACAGCTAAACCATTACGGTTACGTGAATTTGATGCTCGTAAACCCAGTTTACGATAAACGATAAATGATGAAGCATGAATAATGTTTTGAAATATGACCTGAAAATACGAGTTGTCACATTCGCCCATCCAAAAAGGAATTCAGTCCCTGAATTTAGTTCGTGTTGGTCTATCGAATTTTTGAGTTTGTGATGAATAACGAGGAGAGAAGACATGAAGAGGTGTCGTTACGGTTATCGATGATTGAGAGTGTATAAAACATCATAGTAAAGAAACTATTGGATAAATCTCCCACGAGTAACACTTTGACTTTGGAATATGTGAAAATTTTGCTTGCACTAAGATTTATAAATAACTGCTCCCAACATAACATGATCCCTCCAGAATTAGACATAGTTAGCTAAGCTATGTATAATTAAGGAACGATGATGTGACGTTCGGTTTAGTTGTTATAACTCTCAATGTTTACAAAGATTTAAACTGTGTCGTTAAAATGATAGTTAAAGTAAAAAGAATTAAAATTCTCGTAAATGATATCAAATCAAAAGGAAATAAAGTACGATAAATGAGAATATTTTACAACAAGTGGTTTAGCAAAAGTAGTACATCTTAAGTCATAAGATTCGAATACGATGGAAGACATAAACTTAGTACAACATAGTACATAAAGAAAAAATAAGACTGTTAGTTTCTGAACTTCTTCAGTCTTCCGCGTTGTTGAAATCCTGTTGAGCTTTGCCTCCTTCTAACGTGTATGCATTCCCATGAGCTCCTTCAACTTGTTTCCCTTTGTTTTGGGGACATTGGTTCCGATAGTGTCCTTGTTCCCCACATCCGAAGCATGTGACTACGGCTTTACCTTTACAATCCCTGGCTAGATGTCCCGGTTTTTGGCATTTGTGGCACTTGGCAGGGCAAGGACCCGAGTGATGAAAATTACATCGATTACATAGTGGGTGTGTTCCAGCATAACCTCTGCCTTCTATTGGTGCAGCGACATAAACCATTGCAGCTTCTTGCCTTCTATTTTGTTGTTGATGATGGTTAGTGTTACGGTTTCGGTTGTTGTTATTATAACCTCCTTGGTCATTTTCCCATTTCCTTTTGTTGTTGTTAATTTGGTTATCGTCGTTGTTGTTATTGTTGTAGTTGGTGTGGTTGTTGGTATTGTTGTAACGGTTGGTGTTGGTGATGTTGCCTCTCTTTACTACCTGTTCCATGAGCTTTTGAGACACTCGAATAGATTCCTCAATTGTTTGTAGATCAAAGGAAATCACATCACCTTGAATAATCTCGGGAAGTCCTCCAATGAAAGCCTCCAGTAATTTCTCGTTATCCGAAACCATAGATGGGCATAACACGGCCAATTCTTGAAACCTTCGAATGTAAGTATCAATGTCATACCCAATAGTTACCAGTTCATAGAATTCGGTCTCTAACTTTTTCACCTCTGTACGCGGACAATACTTCTTCGTTAACAATCCTTTGAATTGCTCCCAAGTGAGCTTGAAAGCATTTTCCATCCCCATTGGCTGAGCATACGAATTCCACCAAGACATTGCCCCATCCAGTAGTGTACTCGTAGCAAACTTAACCTTGCTATCCTCAGGGCAATTACATAACAGAAACACAGACTCCATTTTCTCGAACCATCTAACCATAGCAGTTGCCCCTTCAGTACCCTTGAATTTAGTAGGATCTCCACTTTTAAAATCCTTATACGAACAACTTCTCACCCCAGACCCTCCTGCAATTCCTGCAGCAGCAGCAAGCCTAGCGGCTTCGGCAGCAGCCGCGGCCTCAGCAGCCACTGTTTCCCTTTCAGTCCTTAGAGCATCGGCTATGCTATCCCTCACCAACTTTTGAATAGCCGCTTGAGTCATTTGAGGTGTGGCTTTCTTTGGCGCCATTACTCTTCAAAACAAGAGGAAATGTGAGACGTAGCAAAATCCCATGTTAAAAATAAGCGCTCTAAAGAGAGGTGATATGAGATAATAGATTTGAGGTTATCTTTCAAAAATAAATGATGGATTCCAAGAAGATGGGTTATGAGATGTCGTAAGTGCTTCAAATGTATGATGGTTTAGTGACTTAGTGGGTGAATAGCGTGTAACTCGACATGTTAGTGGTGAAACAAAGGAGTGAGAGTGACTTTGCCCTACTTAAAGGTTTATCTCGGCATTCGACGTTATCGGTGATGAGTCAATTGATGTTGAAATTTTGATAGGGAATAACAAGGCATTCTCGACATTGGAGTATGAAGAAAGAATAATGGAATGGGCATTTAAAGGCATCCATGTGACAATCGATGTGAAATGAAAGTAAATAACTCGCAAAATGTACGTATAAACCACATGTAAAGTGAATATGCACTTATGATGAAATGATGAGATGCTATGATGATGTAGTTATAGTCTAGGGTCAATGATGCAACCTAGTTCTCTATAACTGAAGCTCTGATGCCAATCTGTCACACCCCCAAATTACCTGTTTTGCAGCGGAATAGAATTCCTGGGGATTGACTGTCATAGCATCACAATCACAGTTATATTGAACGACCTAAAGTGTCGTTTGGAAAATACATCGTTTGATTTAATAAAATAATCAGAGTTACAAAGTATAGGTCCCAAATGAAAATTTCTATGTGCGGAAAGTAAGTTTAGTACAAGTCAAACGATGTTTTTAAAGTGTATAAATCCCATGTGAGACGCGTCGTCACCACGACTCTATGATAAGCCCACATGCATGCCATGAAGTGAATGCCTTAGATACCTGAGATAAAACATGCTTAAAAGTGTCAACACAAAGGTTGAGTGAAATCCATAGGTTTAATTAATTCGTTTGAACACAATATTCGTAGTGTGAGTTAAATTGATTCACACTCATCGTTGAAAACAAAACAGCATTTATTTCACTAAGTTCATGACAACCAAAGCGTAAACCTCGTACCAATAGAAATTGGTAAAAATCGTTTCATCGCCGCCCTAATTGGTAAACTTGCCAATTTACCTTAATGATTCAAATATAGTGCGTTCGATTTCCCCTAACTGGGTCAATAAGAACGGGAGTGTTAATTCCAATAGGCCTATTCACAATATTCGCGCTCACTCGCAAGTGACTAATGGTGCATGATGTAGGGACTTCAAACATGGCAATTGATTACTTAGTGAAAATAAAACATTTGGATATAGCATACAGTTCAAAGCATTTGTGTTCGATTAAAAATAGTTGAGCATGTATCTCCCCCAATAGTTTGTAAAACAATTAAGTAATAGAAAGTGGGGCTATGAACTCACTTGGTACAATGATGCGATGACAAAAGTGCGTACACTGAAATGATGCGCAATCTCTAACTGCGACCTATTATGATTGATATGATATATAATAAGTCATGATGTAATGTTATGCATGCAATTCGGATGATATTTATACCACTTATGAATTTTTGAAAACAATACTTCTCGTCGAAAATATAATCTTTTAATGTCTTGACTATTTTTAAATTACTTCACATGTATTTACATTGAAATGATATCCGACGATAATCATTTAGTGATTTATTGTGAAATTATAACTTTTCGTCGTAAAATAATGTTATTGAAATTTCCATGAAAGTGACAAAAACGGCCTCTAAAAGCTAGTCGTAAAATGGTGCACGTCGAGCGTTAGGAAACAAACTCAACGGTTTTGGGAAGCTTGAATCATTATCTCAAAGTTTTAGTGTTTAATTTTTCATCCTAGAGGTCTCGATCACGGAGAAAAATATAGGTAAAGTATGGTACTTTTGTCCAAAATGTTGTTTAAGGATGGTTTTCGCCAAAGTTTGAGTGACTATATGTTATTCGTTACAACTCCGCTCAACAAACGGTTGGACATTTTGGAAAATATGCTAAGCGAACTTACTTTTACTAGAAGACATCACGTTATAAAAAGTTCTACATCATTGTTAAAAACGTCTGCCAACATGGTCCTTTAGTTACCGTAGTATGTTTTTAATAGAGAATATATTAATTTTGCTAATAGAATAAAGTTACGACAACTTGGTTTATCGCGTGTAATTTAATCGTTACAAGTCCGTTTTCTACGTTTTCTACATCCTTAGATTCGTGTCAAAGTATACTAATATATTTTTGATAATTCGACACAATTTATAAAGCTTAAGACTCATTTTTGACTCGTAAAGAGTGACATTTTCATGCTGAAATTTCCAGAATTTATAGTTTTTGACGCTCAACTTGAAAAATTCATAACTTCTTCGTTATAACTCCGTTTTAATCCGTTCAAGCGGCCACGGTTTCGTTTTAAAGTGTATTTTCTAAATATCTAGCCCAAAATATTATACCCACTGTCGGATTTTCCAGAATTTAATTTTAAGAACAGACCCTTTTCAAAACGTGTCGAAATGAGTTTTTCTCGCGCCAAACCTATTCTAACCCATTCAAAACAACTCCGAAGCTATTCTAATCCTACCATACACCTTCTTAGGGTGTCATGGGTTCCTAGAGATCACCAAGAGTGATATATTACAAGGGATAATTATAGGATGACTTATATATATATATAACTCTTAAAAACAATATAAAAAGTGGTATAAACATCCATAAGACTTGCATGTTAACTCAAATATGATGAAATGACTATGAAGTAAATATGAAATATGAAAAATGGAAATGATATGCTTACTAGTTTACTTGATGAGGTTTAAAGAACAAGGGTTCCCTAATTACCCTAGGTTTTTATTTCAAAACCTTGATTAAGAGTATACTAGTGTTTATAAAAACTTGACTTGAAAACTTTTGAAGATCTCCTTCTTGATCACCAAGGGTGGACGGTTTTGGAGAGGAAAAAGAAGAGAGAAATATCTTGACTAGAAACTTTGAATTATTGTGATTGTGAATGTGTAAGTCTTTGGAGTGTATATCTATATGTGTAAGAAGAAATCTACCAACTTAATGAGTCACCCCCCCCCCCCCTTGTCGGCAAGGGGGTATATATTATTAATATATACATTTTTTTTTATTATGTATATAAAAGGTGTAAGTAAATGTATGTAAAATGAATATAAGTAAAGGTAACTTGTAACTTTTATATACATTTGAGTATTTAGGGTAGTGTTGTCTAAAAATAAATTTTAATGGATCAAAGTAAAGTATATTGAGGTCATAAAAATTGTAAAAGTACATTTCTTGCAAAATTAGAGTGAAATAATAATTATCGTGTAGCTTTTAAGAAAAACGTCGTAATAATGTAAATTTAGCAATTTATATACCAAATAAATTTAAAACACTGGGTAAACTCATAATATTATTTTTATAAACTAAATGTAAGTATAAAAATATGTCGGGAAAATTTTTGGAAGTAATGGATCAATTGTTCAAAATAATTAATTACGCGATAACGTTTATTTAATATGAAAATTATACGTTTATTGTAAAATGCAAAACCATGCATAAACTAATATGATGATAATGATGTTAATGAAATGTAGACTAAACTTAGTCTATATGAAATGTCCTCGATGATATGATCATGAATTCACAGCTAAACCATTACGGTTACGTGAATTTGATGCTCGTAAACCCAGTTTACGATAAACGATAAATGATAAAGCATGAATAATGTTTTGAAATATGACCTGAAAATACGAGTTGTCACAAGTTGGCAAGTTTAGGCAACTTAATAAATTTTTCACATAACACAAATAAATGTGTATCTTCTTAGTAAATCTTAGGCAGTTGGCACAAGTACAACATTAATAATAAACAATCACAAATTGGTGGTTCATACTTAATACAGTCATTAAAGTGTATCTTTGTTGATACACTTATTTTGGGCAACCTTAGAAATTTTACATTGTTGGGCAACCTAAGTAAATGCACAAATACAAAGGGTTGGTAATTTGCACTTGGCTTACTTAAAAGAGTTTACTGTATGGTCCAAGAATTATTTCCACCTAAATTTGTTCAAAACACAACCATGGATTACGATGACAATTCTAATTTTAAGGTTTATTTAGTGCATCCTTCATCTAAATATGGAGTTAAACTACCTAAAAATATCACTTTCAATAAACTAGTGGCGTATGTCAAGAAAAAGGTTGACGTTGTGAAAGACACACCAAATGATAGAGTCAGGTTATCTTACAAAGATGGTTACATGGAATTGGACGCTGTTGATGATGAAGACGTCCAATTCTTCATTCATGAACTATGTTGTAATAATGAGCAAACTCAAGCTCTGTTAATTTCAACAAAAGAACCACCACCTTCAGAGGTAAAATCATCTTCAGCTTCTAATCATTTATCATTAAACCTAAATTTTCCGCTGATTCACAATGATAGTTATCATGACACACCAAAGGTCGAGGATACCTTTTTTCACCAACCTGATCATTCACTTCCTCCGTCGCAAAGAGACTCATTTAAAAATATGCCCACACCACCAACTGCACCACAACCAGAATTAAAAAACGTCGATTCCCAAAAAACCGATACCTTTTTTTCAAACATAAAGAATTTTATAATAAAGCAGAATGCATGTTTACTATTGGAAAGAAATCATTAATTGAGCACTTTGAATACAAAGTTATTAAATCTGATCCCACGAGGTACAGCGTGAAATGTATAAATGAAGGCTGCTCATGGAACATATACACCCGTAAAAAAAAACTGGATAGCACATTCTTTGTTTCTAGCATCAACAATGTCCACACATGTTCAAGAACTGCATTACATCCTAATCATCGTAATGCGACAATGAAATTACTTAGTCAGTTGCTAATCAAAAAATTGAAAGATACTCGGAGGGTATACACTGGAAAGGACATACAAAGAGATCTGAGTCTTGAATGGAAAGTAAACGTTTCTTACAAACGAGCTTGGGGGGGGGTAGGAATTTGGCATTTGAGGTGTTGAACGGTAAACATGAACAATCGTTTGAGCAGTTAGCTTTATATTGTCATAACCTGAAGCTGAAAAATGAGGGGACTGTAACACACATCGATACAGACGAAGCTGGAAGATTTAAGATGGTTTTTGTAGCATTTGGTTTTGCGGTAAGTTTCGGGCACATTTATATTAATTGTTAGTATTAGTATTTTTACTATTATTATTCTTATACACACATCTTATTATTATTATTAGTATATTAAGCTTTAACATATACTAAGCACTAATATATACTTAACGATACTAGATTCGGAGTTTTATAGCCTTCATGCGGCCATTGATTATAATTGATGCTGTGCATCTGAAAGGGAAGTATCTAGGAACCAACATGCTTGCTGTTGGTATGGACGGAAATAATCAGATTATTCCAATCGCTACCGGGGTCGCACAGGGTGAAACCGCTGAAGCCTGGACATTGTTTTTGGGGTGGTTGAAAGAATGCATTGGTGAAGTGCCTAATCTGGCGATTATTTCAGACATGCATCATTCAATAACAAAAGCTTGTGACACAGTTTTTCCAAATTGCTTTCATGGTTATTGTTATCGTCACTTGATGATGAGTTGCAATATCACCCGTAAAAAGCATAAGGCTTTGTACTGGAAGGTGTGCAAAAGCTATACAACTGAAGATTTTGATAATGCAATTTCCGAGCTTCGTGCAAAAAAATCAGAAGCCGTCAAAAAACTTGAAGACGCCGGGTACGAAAAGTGGTCAAGGGCATATTGCAGTGGAAAAAGATACAATTATTTGACGTCAAACAGTGCGGAGTCAATAAATTCATTAACAAGGCACGTTCGAAAGGTACCAATAACTATGCTCTTGGAGTACTACAGACGTCTTCTACAAGATTGGTATTTCGAACGTCGCGAAAAATACTACGGTATAACTATATATTCGTCGTCTCACATTTACTTGTTCGATAAATGTTACCTGATGTATGCTTATTTTGCAGACGCACCGGAATTTGAACTTACAAAATGGGCAGCTAGGAAGGTTGAGCAGAGAATGTGGAAGAGTGCTAATTGGGAAGTAAGAGGCATTGCCATGTGTGTTGTGTACCAAGTTATAGACAATCGTCATAGTCATATTGTTGATTTCGTAAAGAATGAATGCAGTTGCAGGTACCTGCAATATACAGGTTGTCAATTACGGTAAATGTTGTTTATTCGTGTATGGTTTTTGATTACGAAGAACGTGCATGAAATGGCAACTTTCGGGACTACCATGTGGTCATGTGTGTGCCGTGTGTAGAGAAGAAAAATTGACTAACTGTAACAAATGGGCGGAAACATGGTTTACAAAAACTGCACTCAAAGGCACATATCATGAAATGGTTTATCCTTTGGAAATAGAGTCAGAATGGCATGATCCGGGTAACTTGCAAAAGGTTAAATCGCCGTTGATGGACAAGAGGCAGGCAGGAAGACCTAAAAACAAAGATCGCTTCCCATCAAAAAATGAGGAGCCAAAAGTTAGAAAATGTGGGAGGTGTGGTACCGTAGGGCATACCCGTGCAGCATGAATGGAACCAGTGCCCAAAAAACAGGTAACCTAGATTGTTCATTCAAATGTATATCTAATATTGTTTTTTAGTATTCTGACAAGATAGGTTGTATTTGTTGTCAGAAAAAAATGAATAGCAGGACAGACAATGGTAAAGAAGTTATGCAAGAGATGGCACCTGAAAAGGGAACGCGTAAACGTAGGTCAGGTACTCATTTTCAATTGAAAGATGACCAACAATCGCAAGTGGATGACGAGTATTTTCAAAATGGGAGAATTTACCAGGATTGGGATGCCGTACGTTGGGATGGTGAACCAAGTAACATCGGTTGGGAGGGTTAGGTAGATAATTCTGGCATTAACCTAAACTCACTCCCTGAATCATCAAATACGTATCACTTGGATGATTTCAATAACATGGATAATTACTAGGTCAACGTTCTCTTTATTTAACTAAGTATGTGTATGGTTAAAGTTAAACACTACTGCATATGGTTGTGTGGTTTGATTGTGGTTCCAAGATTAACTTACTGTATCATTGATTGATGTGTTGCACTTTGATAAGTGTTAGAAGTAATAGTTTTAACCAAGTATATGTATTTTGTCATGAATAAAACGTTGTGTTTGTTTATGAATGTTTCTTTAATTTTTATGTTCAAGGGCATGCTAAATAATTGTGAAAGGTTAGTCAATGCAAAAGGCCAGTGCAAAACCAGCTATAATTTTTCCTGTTTTGGATGTTTGTTCAGAAATAGTAAATCTTGTGAGCATGTGTAAGTGAAAAAAAACAAATATAGTGACAATATGTGGATGGGGTTTAAAGCATTTGAAACGCTGTAATTTTTTTTGGATGTTATTCAATAATAGGGGAGCAGCTGTGCATCATGTGACAAATGCTATATGAGGACATGGATTGGTTTCATGATAATACAAATACAGTTAACAGTAATGTATGTATTTGCTGCTTGCCTATTTAAAGACATCAAACCCACTTTGTTATTTAACCAGTTTATTTTTTTTAATTTGTGATAAAGTATTGGGATAAGGAAATGTCTAGATTTCCTAGGTGTGATAAGCTTAGAGCCGATGCAAATTCTAACAACTGGCCTGATATGTTAGTATTCTATTGCTACCAAGCCTCTGGCGAAGAGGTTCGTATGGCACAACAATTGAATGCGCTTGCGAGGAGATTGCTTCAAATCACTGAAGAAAGACTTATCTTCATTCAAGAATTGGAGAGTGTTGGAAACAGGCATGCTCAAAAAACAGCAGAATATTTGAGGGGGGTAAATGGTAAAGATGATCAAAAGATCATGCAGATGCGTATCCTTTCACGGGAACTGGAGCTAAATTCTACGAACAATGGCATCTTTATCGAGAAACTCAGGGGCTTGAAGGATCTCTAAGTGTTTGTCTTTTCAGTGTGTTCTATGTTGTTTGTTGTTTTTGTAGTAGTATGTGTCCGTTATCTTATTTTGATGTTCTTGTAGTGCTTGTGTGTGACCCATGAAATGCGATTGTAAGATATTGAATTGAATAAAATGGGTTGTTAAAATAGTGTTCTTGTAGTGCTTGTGTTATCTTATTATGAGTGTTCTTGTAGTGCTTGATGGATCTCTAAGTGTGTGTCTTTTCAGTGTGTTCTTGAATTGAATGAAATGCGATTGTAAGATATAAAATTTATATGAATTAAATTTTTTTCCATTCGCACTTTTATTTTAAATTGTATTTTGAAGTGGTTACCATAACAGTGTGTGTATATTAAGTATTGTTTGATAGAATTACCTCACAAGTACTAGTTGCAGTGGTTTGTGTTAAAATAGCAGTGGTTTCTTCTCAACTAGCCGTGGTTTCTTCTGAACTAGGTGTGGTTTCTTCTAAACTAGCTGTGGTTTCTTCTCAACTAGCCGTGGTTTCTTCTGAACTAGGCGTGGTTTCTTCTCAACTAGCCGTCTCAACTAGCCGTGGTATCTTCTCAACTAGCCATGGTTTCTTATTAACTAGCAGTGGAACCACGGATATAAGCATTCTTGAAACCACGGCTAGAAGGATCAAAGCACTGATGAATATGTCATTTAAAAATATGTTAACAAGAAAATTAATAAGTAGTTAACCTAAATTGGCCACCATGAAAAGGGCACTTATCTTGCAAAATGAGAAGAATTCCATCGACTACATTCTTTAACTTTGCAGCAGTTGTTTCTTCTGAACATGTAGGGGATACAGCAACATACAGCAAAATGAAAAGCTTTTCATTATTTAAAGATAACTTAACAAGAAAATTAATAAGTAGTAATAAAAGGACACCATGAAAAGGGCACTTATCTGTCAAAATGAGAAGCATTCCTTCCGATAAAATCTTTAAATAGAGCTCGATACAAAAAACGCAACTATGCGAACACTTTTAATGACAACGATATTAACAAAATAATACATCCATGTTTGGGGTTCACATTAATTAAAGTAGTTGATACATCAGTTTAGCTACTACATACCCTAATACAAAATTCATCCCTTGTTACAAACAGTTACAATTACAACCAAATATGACAACAACATGTCTACCAAACACATACTATGTGTTTTAAACAAAAATTAGCCATATGCTCACGATATGCAAGGGCAGCCTGTGCAGGGTTATCGACGGCCAATGACTTCCCATGTGAAAGTCTGTATAAGAATATGCATACCCAGATACTACAATCTGTTAGATATTAGTTTTTACATACACATCAAACCATAACAACAAGGTGGCATATAAGTGGAATTCTAGAGAGAGAAAGTTAGAGGTTTAGGGAACTTAGTGAGAGAAAGTGAAAGATATTATTATGAGCTCCAACTCTCTACCTTGGGAGGTAGAGAGTATTTATAGTCTTACATAAATCGCCACACATCGGGCTGTGGATCAGGCATACAGTGGGTAAAGACCCGTCCGTCCTCCATGGTGTTACTTAACTAAATACTACTTAACTTAAAAGAACTACGACTACGAGCTTTCTAACGATTACATATACTTGAGGTGACTGACTCTTTAATACCTGGAATTTCTAATTCCTAACAATCTCCCCCTAATGGAGGTCACCTCATTCATGTACCAAAATTACATTGAATACAACTAGATAATACATTAAAATTGATCTTGCATTCTTGATGTAGTCCTTTGCTTCTAAGCTCGTAGTCATTGATTCTTCACATTGCATGTTTGGTTACTCCAAGTGGAGGTCTTTTACTGATCCACGTGATAATAATTTTGAGCCATCATTTGAGATCATCAGCTATCAGAAATCTCTGTGACATCCTTTGTGATGTTGTGACTTTAGGACCGACATGCTCACATTCTGGATCATGATATCTTCTCATCAGAGTAGCGGAAGCTTTAGTTGATTCATGATATTGGCAGCAGCGTAGCAGAAGCTTGGAGTGAAGATATCAGAGTCATTGATGCACTAATCATGATTTCTTTGAGTTGAATGTGTTAAGTGAGCATGCGGCTATGGATTGACCGCTTCATTCTGATCAGCTGCAAACGTCGGGTGTACCTGCATACAACAGTTAGCAATAAATCGCACGAAAGTGTCTTTGATCACTTTCGTTGAATTGAGGTACACGGCCCACGGTTCCCCGTTGATCAGTACAAGTACTGCCTGTGATCAGGTATAATTCCGAAGAATTTCCTTGACAGGGTTTCGCAGCTGTTCTAGCTGTTCTCAAACCGGAACGTCTCAAAGAAGACAACACGGAGTGAGTGAACCAGCGAATTTTAAGTCCACTGATTGATGAAAAGATATTTGAAAAACAATCGTGTATTGCTCAATGTAAATTGTTTTTGCAATGCAACGAAGGTTTTATTGAAAATCAATTATCAATCTTAAAAATACCTTTTGATTTGAAAAATGAGTACACGGTCGATGTACTGAATAAAATAGTTGTTAGGCACAAAGACCGGTCTTTCAAAGGTATCCGTCAATCCATAACCTGAACCAGGATTGATTCAAGAGATTGAATCGCCCCATTGTTTCTGTTCAGTTGTCACATGGTTGATCCATATAATAGATCTCACATGCCACCTACCAGGAGCTTGTTTGATGTTGGCTCCAGAAGGCTTTCCATCTTCATTGTGAATATGTATAACACATCACTCAGATGTTCTGGCAATACCACAAGGATAATGCGTAGGACTCAAGATATAATCTCTCTTTCCACATTGTGTGAAACAGAGAGTCTTCATTGAAAGTGTCCTAATGAGATTTATTGATGATCTCGTGGCTCTAGACTCAATTTGTGCATGTTTGGATCCTGTGCCGGAGACTAGGGAGAGGGTCTCCTTCTTCAATATCAACCATCTCTAAGAGAAAGTCGATAGATAATGCCGGTTCCCTGTGAGAATGAAACAAGCCCTTTTAAGAGGAACTTGAGTGGTTTGGAAAGTTGAAGTGCAGTGCGTCACTGGGTCCATGACGTCTTGTCTTCAATACCGATGTTACCATTAGTAGCATATGAATTGAACCCGGTTTCTGCCCTAAGGTTGAATAAATGGAGGGCTATTTGTTTTCACCCTTTTATCATTCAATTCTTTTTAATTCTTCAACCCCTTCAATGCTTACCGAGACTTCATAGCAAGAACCTTGTTGGGTTTGTTCCAGTTCATGCTCAATCTCAGTCCGCACTCTTCCCATATCTCACTTTTCTCCTTTTATTATCATACCTAAGGACTTCTACACTAACTAGTGGATTGTCCCTGGGTAGATCCCTCCGGCTCTGGCGGATCATGGGAACACATACCTAACCTTATCATCCTTATATCACCGTACATAAAGTAAAGTTGGTCGGTCTATTTGGTATTGTTCGTCTGCCATTGGATCCAATTGAAAACCATTTGAAAATCAATTCAGATACTTGTGATATATTATCAAAGCATTTTGTACCTGAATTGTTTTTGATATTTTTAGAACGAGAACTCCCCCTCAACATGTGCATCAAGTATTTGAAAATGTTTAGCACACGGAGGCAAGAGGAAGAATTAACTTCTTTGATTACCATTTTCTAAAAGATATCAACATCACTTCCCATATCAAATCAAGTAGATATCGCATTTCCGGGAAGGATGAGGTTTCCATAAATTTGGTCCCCCTCAATATGTGCCTCGAGGTTTGAAAAGAGTTTTGCACATACTAGAGGGAACTTGCACATTGGGTTAAATGATCACGTTTCAAATCATAGGTTTAAGATAGATGCTCCCCCTCAACATGTGCATTGAAAATTTGAAATCGTTTGTCACATGTGGGAAGGGCAGCATGTACGTCCTTATAAAACCATTTACCGAATAATCAGTTTAAATCCAATTTAAATCACGCATTCTCCCCCGATCACAATTATCAAATCATTTGAGATTTGTGATCTCTTATAGATTTAAATTGATTTTGAAAGCTTTTAAGGAGAATTGTGACTTGATTATGAAAGTGTTTTAACTGATAAGGATCGGATTTTAAGACTTTAAACTCCATTGATAAAACATGCATGTATATCTTTTGAAAACAATTTAATGCCAAATAACTTTTTAATTTAATTGAAATCATTCTCCCCCTCAATCAATGACATAGGTTGTTGATTGAGAGATAGAGATTTTGACAAATAAGTCCTGATGATTATCAAAAATAGAAACCGAGTTATTTTTTCAAAGCATTTGGTTTTCAGCAGATAAGTGTTTATAGAATCAGAGCATGGAATTTGAAGACATGATAAAACATGGCTCTGTTCTTTCTTTTAAAAGCGGGTTACTGCCTGAAATGACAATAAACCATTGTTTCTCTTTCTCCCAAAAAATATTTTTTGATTTTTTGAATTTTTTTTTTTTTTTTTTTTTTTTTTTTTTTTTTTTTTTAAGAATTCGAACAACATCTAAAGTCCCATGTCATTCTTTGAATGACAGCACAAAGACCGTAGATATAATCGAACCGAGAAGGAAAGAAAAAAAACAAGACAAAATGACAATATTTTTTGAAGATTTTTCGAATTTTTCAAATTTTTATGGATTTTGAAAGTTTTATATTTTTCTATTTGATTTTTGAAGGTTTTATAATTTTGTATTTTGTTTTTCGAATAGATATATACAAGAGATAGATAAAGATAGACCTTTACTCCTCGTCTTCCTCCTGAAGACATTTGAGAGTTTCTGGTTGAAGGCTTTTCAAACCAAGTCGTGGAAGAATAAACTCAAAACGTTCTCTTGGAAGAGCTTTGGTGAAGATGTCTGCTAACTGATATTCAGACCTCACAAAATATAGTTCCACCACACCTTTTTCCACTTGTTCCCTGATGAAATGATGTCGAATGTCGATATGCTTTGCTCTTGAGTGTTGAACGTTGTTGCATGAGAGAGCAATAGCACTTTTATTATCACGGTACAGAGGGATTTTGTTGAATTCAAAGCCATAGTCAGATAATTGAGATCTCATCCATAAGATTTGAGCACAACAAGATGACATGGCTATGTATTCAGCCTCTGTAGAGGAAATAGAAGTACTCATTTGCTTCTTTGAAGACCAGCTCACAAGCTTATCACCCAAATACTGAGCACCTCCTGACGTACTTCGACGTGTATCTTGACAACCTGCATGATCAGCATCTGCATAGGCCGTTAGTGACATACCGGTGTCCTTCGGGTACCAAAGACCCATATTGATGGTTCCTTGGAGATACCGAAAGACCCGTTTAACTGCTTCAAGGTGCTTTTTAGTAGGCTTAGCCTGGTATCTAGCACACATGCAAACAGCGAACAAGATGTCTGGTCTACTAGCAGTGAGATACATCAGGGATCCAATCATACTCCGATATTTCGTTTGGTCAATCATGATCCCTGAGAGGTCCTCATCTAGTTTGGTTCGGTCAATCATGGGGGTGTCAACAGGGTCACATGAATCAAATCCAAATTTCTTTAAAATCTCTGTTGCATATTTAGATTGATTTATGAAAATGCCTCCGGGACTTTGTGAAATTTGTAATCCCAAGAAAAATGACATTTGTCCCATCATTGACATTTGAAACTTTGAACTCATTTCATTTGAAAAACGATCACATTCCATTGGGTCTGTCGAGGCAAAAATAATATCATCAACATAAATTTGAACATGAATTAAATGTTTGCCTGACTTCCTGGTGAACAATGTAGGATCAACTGCTCCTTTGATGAATCCGGTTGATAGAAGAAACTTTGACAGTGTATCATACCATGCCCTTGGAGCTTGTTTTAAACCGTAAAGAGCCTTCTTCAAACGATAAACGTGAGTAGGATGCTCTTGATTCACAAATCCTTCAGGTTGGCTGACGTAGACGACTTCTTTAAGATCTCCGTTCAGAAATGCCGTCTTTACATCCATCTGATAAACTACCATGTTCTTACTAGCAGCATTAGCCAGAAAGATTCTGATTGCCTCGATTCGAGCAACTGGAGCAAAAGATTCTTCAAAGTCTATACCCTCCTCTTGACGATATCCTTTAGCAACTAATCGAGCCTTGTTCTTCAACACATCACCATGCTCATCAAGTTTTACTTTGAAGATCCATTTGAGAGCTATGATCATAGCACAGTCTGGAGCAGGTACTAACTCCCATACATCAAGACGATCAAACTCATGAATTTCATCTTGCATGGCATTTAACCAGCTATCTTCATTCATGGCAGTTTTAACATCTTTTGGTTCGATCTTAGATAGTACGGAGTTGAAGAAGCACCATAAGGCATCGGTTGCGAGTTGTTTCCGGGTTGATACAGGACGAGAGGGATTTCCAATGATGTTGTCTAAGGGGTGATCGTGAGTCCATTTTCTGAGGTGTTTATGTGGCAGTTGTTGAGGAACTGAGGTAGCTGAGTCGATGTCTCCTGTAGAAGATGGTTCTGATGATGATTCAGGAGTAGCAAATATGTTTTCAAATGGAGCATCTTCAAGAGTCGCAAAGGGATTAACTTCATCATTGATGCCAGAAACATTTCCATGATGTACATTTGAAGAATGATGATTTGTTGATGAGACTGAAGGATCAGCAGCAGGTGCTTCTTGACTTAAAGATATTGAGACTGAGGGATTGACTTCATTCACAGGAATATAAGCATCCTCTGTTGTAGGAATCAGCACCTCATTAGTAATTGAATCATATAGTTCATCAAACATAGGATCAAACAATTTCTTTACATCATCTTCAGATGGAGGTACATATGGAGTTTCTTGAGAAGAGTTTGGAATAAGGGATGAACCAATGGGAGTGTTTTGAAGTGCGGGTCCTGAGCTGGAGTGTCCAGGAGCCATTTGACCGGTCAGCTCATCAAACGTAATGTGAATTGTTTCCATGATATTTCGGGTTCTTTTGTTGTAGATTCGGTATCCCTTTTTGTTTGGTGCATATCCTACAAATACTCCAATGTCAGCTTTAGCCCTAAGTTTGCCCAAGTCTTGACCCTCATTAGTTGGATAGCACAAGGCACCAAACACACGAAGGAAAGATAGATTTGGTTTTCTGTTGTGGACAAGTTCATATGGAGTTTTTCCATGAATAGTGTGAATCAGGGAACGATTTTGTGTGTAGCATGCAATGGCAATTGCTTCAGCCCAGAGAAACATTGGAACCTTTGAGTAGATCAGCATTGTTCTAGCGGCTTCAACAAGAGTACGATTTCGTCTTTCAACTACACCGTTCTGTTGAGGGGTTCGTGGAACACTTCTTTGATGGCTGATTCCAACGCTTTCATAGAATTCACTAAGTTGTTTGTTGACAAACTCAGTTCCATTGTCTGTTATGATAATTCTGACTGTTTTGTTTAGTCGAACCTGCAGCTGTTTGATGAGTTTGATGATGATATCAGGAGTTTCATCCTTTGTCCTTAAGAACTTGACCCAGGTGAATCTAGAGTAATCATCAACCACAACTAACACCTCATAGGTTCACATAAATCCATATGAATCATATGAAGAACTTCTGTGAAAGAGTTAGTAGGTTTGGGTTTATGGGCATACTTCTTGCTTTTTCCCAATTGACATGCTGAACAAAGATAATCCTTTTCATACTTTAGTCTAGGTAAACCTACAACTAAGTCCTTTCTGGAAAGATCGTTGATGGTGCCGAAGTTTAAGTGATTGAGACGACGATGCCATAACCATGACTTTGTTTTTGAAGCCTTTGATAACAAGCATATTGGAGAGGCCCTCATCATGTCATCGATAGAGATGGTGTAAAGATTTGAGCCACGAGTTCCTTTTAACAGTTCCTTACCATTAAGATCTCTAACAAAGCAGGTATGTTTTCTGAAGGCTACTTCTAGATCAGAATCACAGAATTGACCAACAGAGAACAGATT
Organism: Chrysanthemum seticuspe; assembly: GCA_019973895.1. Taxonomy (NCBI): domain Eukaryota; kingdom Viridiplantae; phylum Streptophyta; class Magnoliopsida; order Asterales; family Asteraceae; genus Chrysanthemum; species Chrysanthemum seticuspe. The sequence continues at coordinate 37,054,133 of BPTQ01000001.1, forward strand.
ATGACCTAAACCTTCCACATAATACACTCTAGAGATGACACTATCACCAACAACATAATCTCCATAACCCATAATAGCACCGAAATTATCATTACCAAATCTAACAGTCCCGATGAATTTGCTCACGAAGTTCATGAGCCGCGACCGGTCTCCAGTCATATGCTTGGAACAGCCTGAGTCCAGGTACCACAGAACGATTTGAACGATCTGCAGTTGAACACAGACAAGAATGGATAACTGGATAATTGGGATCCCCATGCAAGAATGGTTTCCATTTGGTTAGTTACAATGGTTGGAACACCCACATCAGAAATAGAAGCATTCATATCAGAAAGTGAGGCAATGGAATCATTGTGAATAGATGCAGTACTAGTGTCTGTATTAGCCCTGTTCACAGTGTGGTCACTTCTTAAAGGAATAGTTCTACCAGTAGGCATCCATTTTATAGTGGGCATTATCTGATTAGTCTTATGACCAACAGGTATCCAATAGAAGCCTATTTTACTGAATGTTCTTCCTGTGGGTTTCCACTGTTTTCTAACTTTCTTTCGTTTTTGCCATTTAGCCTTCTTAGCATGAATTTTAGCTTTAACAATATTAACTGGACAATTAACATCATTAGGCAGAACATTAACACCACATTCATGATTAGAAACAGAATTCAAGCAGTCATCAGTACAAGGTTTGCAAATAGTATCAGAATTCGAATTAATTACAGTACGCCTATGGCTAATACTAGAATCAACACGATTCATTTTATTCGATTCAAACTTAAAGTTCCTAGATTGTTCTTCTACTCTTTTCCAGTGCACATTCTTAGCTTGCGAGGTCCTATCATTCCTTGTATTGTCTTGAGACTTTGACCTGCTCCCTTTAATGTCACTGATTACTCCTGTAGAGGGAATGGGAACATTAGTTTGTTTTACTACTCTTTGCACCACCTGTTTAGATGTGCTGGGATCTGAACTACATGCAGGTGCACTAAGGTTCACTTTCTTAAAGCTAGAGGTACTGAGATTAGTACTCCTAGAAGGCATCTTTGAGTTCTCTCTCTTAGCATTGACAGATCTAGAATCTGAACTACTCAAGGGTACACTACGGTTCACATTCAAGACATTGGGAATCGAGTGCATATCATATTTGGCATTAGGCATCGAGCATGGAATCAAAGGGTTAACTCTCTCACCTAATGACTTTGGGCATATTGTGATCAAGCATTCTAAGATTTCTTGAGATCGTTTGGCATATAAGCACGCATGTCCAATTGCATTATCATGAGGTTTCTCTAACTTATCTTCTTCAACAATCTCACGCAGACATTCTAGGCAATCCTTAAGGGATGAGAAGTATGTTTGAATAGCAAGTTTGTTGTTCCTTAGATGAGGAGGGACATAAGTCACAGACAAAGTATGTTTATTACAAGAGTGAACCTTTGATCCACCATTCTCCCCATTGGTCATTGGCATTTTCCCTTTTACCTGACTCTTCAGATTCTCAATTTCCTTTTGCAATGAAGCTATTTGTTTGTTGTTTTTGTTACGAGTGACTTTAATTGATTCAAATAACTCATTGAAATGACGTTTAACCTTTTCATTTTCTTCTAGAAAACTTTCGTTTTCCTTTTGTAAAGCATTTACTAGGTTTTGAAGATGAAACGTTTGAGAATTCTGAGAGTCTAAAGGAGGAGGCATTTGGGAGCCTGTCATATTGTTCGTTTGACCCTTTATTTGAGAGATTTGGGCTTTCAACTTTCTGATCGTGTTGCACTGAGCTTGAATCTGTTCATCACGTTTGTTAATTTGAAAAACTGCATCAAACTCTGGAGCATCTGAAGATGTCTTGACATTTGAAGTTTTGACATTTTCTTTAAGATGTTGATATTTTAGTTGTAAATTAAAATGCTCAACTTCTAGTTTAGAAAAATGTTTAACGAAATTGTCGTGATCATCCAGTTCAATTTTCTCGTTTAGTTTAGAATTAGTTTTTTCAAGCTCAATGACACGATCATGGGAGACTTTCAGGGCCACAGATAGTTCATGAAATTTGGAAGCATTAATAGAGCAATTTGAAGCAGTGAAAAACACATCTTGAGCAACACATTCAGTAATAAGATTCTCATTTAATGTATGCAAGTTCTTTCTCTCAATCTCATTATATTTCAGTGCACGCTCATTGTCACTAACTTCAACAACCATTGCATCAAATTCCTTTTCCATTCCCTTAATATCAGTTTCTATCCCCTTTTTAAGACTCTCAAAGTGATCTTTTAGAAGTTTAAAGAAGGGCATGACCTCAGTTAAATAACATTCTTTCATTTGTTCAAAACCCCTTTCTCCTTCAGTTATACTAGTGGGTGTGATCCTTTTCTTGCAAGTTTTCTCAAAATCAACAAATAGTTGAAATATAACGTATTGGCTAATTAATGTCTTGCTTTTAGTGGCAATTGTTCTAGGTACAAGATGCATTGGTGTATTAGGAGGATACACAGTCGCTCTAGGCATTTTCCAAAGGGGAGGGTTTGTTTAAACAATATTTTCCGCTTTCTGCTTATCTAAATCCTTTTTCCAGAAGACTTGTTCGGGAGTCAACAATGTCTGAGGCTTAAACTTGTTCAAGGAAATCCAGTTTTCCTTCTTGTAATCATGAGGAGTGATAATTATGTTTTTCTCTTTGCATTTGGGATCATTTTGTTTCTTATTCATCTTTTCCCTAGTGATTTCATTTGATTTCTTATCTTCCTCAGTGCACTCAATGCAACTAGGTTTCTGCCTAGGCTTAAGGATTTCATTACCATCATAAAGCACCTTATGAGCATTTCTAGCCTTTTTAATTACCTCTGGATTTGGTTCCTCAACAAGGGGAATGCTATGCTTATCGCTTAAGACTCGATGTTTGGTGACCATGTGAGCAGTCTGAATGGTGTTTCCTTGTACGTACAACTTGTTTTCAAGTTTGTTTTTCAAAGTTTTCAAATTAGAAAAATCTCTCAAGAGTTTTGATTCCTTTGCATTAAATTCTTGCTTAAGCATTTTCACATTTTCTTGAAGTTCTTGTTTTTGCTTAGCTGTTTTAGAAAGTTTTTCTTGCAAGGAATGTAATTCTTGTTTCAATACTTCTTCTCTAAACTTACTTTTTCTAATTACTGTACTCACTTGGTCATCCATTTCCTGCTCACGAGTGGTCAACTCAAATTTTGCACGTTGTTCATAAATAGCAACACGTTCCTTATAGGCATTTAGTTCAGAAATAACGGAATCATCAGGAGCACATGCAGTGTATTCATCAAAGACATAGTCATTGTTGACTGCAGAAGATGCATCACTTGGTACAACTTCACTTTCACTTTGTTTCACGTATTGATCGTATGGGACAATATTGTTATTACCCATATTTTCAACATTTGATTCAATAGTTTCAGTTGGTTGTACTTTGTCATGCATCTGTTGCACATCAGCATCATCGTATAGCTTTAATACCTCTGAGATGAGTTTGTCCTTGGATGGGCCAGTTTGTGGTGAAGAAGAGATCTTGGGAGAAACCATTGGAGAGATGCTAGCCATAAAAATTGTGTGTGCAGTAGGTCCATCATCTACATCAGAGTCGTATGCATCACAGTCAGCGACTTGAAAGGCATTCTGATGATTGTGACCTATCTCCTGAATAGGCTGCTCATCCACATCTGCATCATAGGTCTTGGCATTGCCCTCAGCAAGAAACAGCAATTCCTCTTCATCCAAAGCAGCACCATTGTCCTAAGCTTGTGCCAGCAGCATTTTATCTCTGAAGTAATCAGCATTCTGTGGACGCTTTGGAGATGTGCAGTTCCTTGCAATGTGTCCTTCACCACCACAGTTATAACATTTGATTGGCTTAGCTTGACCTTGGTTACCATTTCTTCCTCGATTCTGGTTGCCAACATAACCTCTCCCAGCTCCACCTCTTCCCTGATCATACTGTCTTTCCTGAACTGGTTGCACCATGATTTTTCCATCTTTAACAGTGGCTTGATTGTATGGGTTAGATGCAGTTCTGAGGTTGTTGTTGGTTTGTGGGAGAGAATTCATGTTTTGACTAATGAGAAGAGCTAGTTGATTAATGAAGTTACCCACGTGAGCATCAGCATCAGCTTGTTTGAACATAGGATCAGGAATGAGTTTGTGATTACCATTACCCAAGGGTATGACTTGTGATGCTTTGGTTGTGATTCCTATGTTTGAGTAGAAAGCTGTTGAGTCATTAGACGAGCTTGTCTCTCCCTGGTTGGTTTTGAACTGATTGAGAATCAATTTTTCAAACATAGCATGTCTCTTATTCTGAAGGAGGAAGGCATAGAGTTGCTAATAGTTTGTATTCTTCAATCCTTTAGTGAGCTTCACAGCTGTGACAAACTTGTGCCATTCGGGATTCATGTTGTTCACAAATTTTGAGTTCAGCTGAATGTTAGGCATAGTCATTCTGATGTTCCTCATGTCATTCACTAACTTATGAAATCTCACATAGTACTCATAGACACTCTAATCTGGTTTCATCTTGAAGTGCTCAAATTCGTCATAGAGTTGGGATTCTCTGTCTTCCATAGTTAATTCTGAACCTGAGAGAAGCATCTTAACATTATCCCAAACTGCCTTTGCTTCAGTGTTATGATTGATCAGCTTGTAGATGTCTTTAGGAAGACCTTGAAGAACAATGTTTGAAGCCCTGATATCTGCATCAAATCTCTTTTTATCCTTATCATCAAGCTCATCATACATCTTAGGTCTGTCCATTCCGTAAACAGGAGTACCATCTTCATTAGTATCAAGTATGTCTCTAGTCGTCTCAACTCGATATGGTCCTTCATCAATGGATTTGAGAATATTGACACCATTTTCCTTTCCAAGGCAATACAATCTGATTCGTTGAGCCCAAGAATCATAGTCAGTTCTGTCAAGCATGGGTGGACGAGTATCTGAGCCGGCTGCTTGTACATCCTCGGCAACAGTGGAGATGATAGTAGGGACGTTGGTAGACATGTTAACAGTTTATACGGGATTTTATAACTCTATGATTAAACCGGGAAATAGATTCTTTCACGGGATTTTACTAAATCAAGAGAAAACCGTAAACAATCACTCAAGTCGCTAGAAGATAATGCACTAAGTCGCTAGAAGATAATGCACTAAGTCGCTAGAAGATAATGCACTAAGTCGCTAGAAGATAATGCACTAAGTCGCTAACCCTTAATTCGCTACACCCCTAAGTCGCTAGAGTCCCAAGTCGCTAGACAAAAACAAGTCGCTAAGTAGTAACTCGCTAAGCCTCAAGTCGCTAGCAAAATTTTGGCAGCAATTCGCTACTCAAGTCGCTAGAGATACAAGTCGCTAAAGAGCAACTCGCTACAGACCAAGTCGCTACCACCAAGTCGCTACCCGTAGTGGAGAGTCCACTACTTGTACTGTTAATCGCTAGGTCTAAGTCGCTAGCTCCAACACTGTAACTCGCTAAAAAATTGTGAAGCAAGTCGCTACGAAGAAATAAATCCGTATATCAAGTCGCTAGCAAGAATAACCATATAAACATCACTTTTTAATCCAAAAACAACCCAACCAAGATGATTCAAGCTTACCAAATGAAAACCTAAACACTTGTGATGATTCTAAACATAAAAGTACTAACACAATTCAAACTTTAACACTAGAAATCAACCAAATGATGCAAAAACCACTAAACTTTTTCAAACTCAAAAACCACCTAAAAACCACTAGAAATCCAAAGATGTGCAAGATATGATCTAACCATGGCTCTTGATACCAATTGTTAGATATTAGTTTTCACATACACATCAAACCATAACAACAAGGTGGCGTATAAGTGGAATTCTAGAGAGAGAAAGTTAGAGGTTTAAGGAACTTAGTGAGAGAAAGTGAAAGATATTATTATGAGCTCCAACTCTCTACTTTGGGAGGTAGAGAGTATTTATAGTCTTACATAAATCGCCACACATCGGGCTGTGGATCAGGCATACAGTGGGTAAAGACCCGTCCGTCCTCCACGGTGTTACTTAACTAAATACTACTTAACTTAAAAGAACTACGACTACGAGCTTTCTAACGATTACATATACTTGAGGTGACTGACTCTTTAATACGTGGAATTTCTAATTCCTAACACAATCACCAAACAGAGTCCCCTGATCTGGAACGTTGGGTGCATTCTTGAAGGTAATTGCATATGTTGTCGGATTTATACCTTTCTTCTGGAAGACACTGGCTTTCTCTAGAACGATCGGTAGTCCAGCCTGTATATACATCCAAACATATTTTGTTATCTTACATACCAACTTAACACAATACATAACAACTTAAATGTTTACATCTGACACACTGAAGCTACAACATCCACTGAAAACGTAAAATACACCAAACTACAATGAAACCAGACATCCTAATAAGCCGCCATATCACGATCAGTCTACAAAATAAGTGATTCACGTAACGGTTTTAACAAAAAGGACTCAACATCTCCCTCGATGCCCATGTGCTGGAAGTTCCCAGTAGCAAGCTTGTATAGTACAATGGTTGCGTTAAATCCTTCCTGGTTTCCAAGTTCAAGTACAGGGTCGTTGTTGTCGTCAAAACCAATTAATTTGAGTGTTATTGGAGTGGTGATGATAAGAAGTTGTGTAGCAGATGCTATCGTTCCACCAACAACCGTTATAACCAATATAGAGAAAACAGAACTGACATCCCCATGAATGTTTCCAGAAACCACAAGATCGTCTCTTAGGTTTGAAACATAGAACGGTAAAGGGAGTTTGCCTATTAATTCATCAGGTATGTCCAGGACTTGGAAACGGTGGGTGAGCAAGTCAAAAGAAACAATCAAATAGCTGTCGAATGTGGTACCATCGTTAGCATACAACCATTGATAACCACACCAATAGATAAAACCCCCAACATTTGCTTGACTTGCTTTTTTGATTATGATTGTGTTAGGAAGCAAGCAATGCTGACCTAACACCATCCATTGTTTTGAGGAGAATGTGAAAATTAAGACAGTGCATGGCTGTGTTGGATTGAATGGGTATGAAATTTTTAGGAAGGTCGGATCAAAATTGTCAGGACGAATCCCAAAAGCCAAAAAGCGTTTTTCATACTCCTGTGATGTGTTCAAATAGGGGACAAACGTGCCGACTGATTGGTTGATGGATGGGTTCCAAACGACCGCCATGGTATCACGGACAATTGGTCCATAGGTAAAACCCCAAACTCCATGTGACCAACCAATTGGTTTGACGTCAGAAAAAGAAATGTTTGAGGAAAGAGGGTTCACATCAAAATTTTGATCTACCAAACCAACGTAACCTTTATGACTCTGCCTGTACAACAAAAGGTATGAAACTGGTGGATTGATTCGAACACCATAACGGACGGTGAAATGCATGTTGTCTATGCAAGACTTCCAAGCCTTGCAGACACTGCGACATTGAGCCACACACCTCACTGAGAGCCTATTAACTATGTCCATTTGAACTTCAATTGGAATGGTGTCAGACATCGTGAAATTTTAATGGGCAACTGTGAAATTAATTAAGATGGGCAACTTTCACAAGAATTTTGTGGGCAACTATTAAACTGTAAGTATGTGTTTAGTGTTGTATGGACAGTAAGAGTATTATAAATAGAACAATTAGAGCATTCATATCTAGGGACCAACCCATAAGATATGCATTTAAGAAATAGTACTTGTATTAAATGGTTAAACAGTTAAGTTGGAGTTTAAAGAGTTGACTTGTGCTTAGTACTACCATCAAATTAATGAACAAGTACAAGAGGCAGGTTCATATACACTTGAAAGTGTATGTTCCATAATTTATTATAGTTGGGCAACTATGACGCATGGGCAACTTAGTCAATAACTAGTTTGTTTGTAACTACTAGTTACAAAACTGTATTTCCTTTTCATTGATAGGCAACTTAGTCAATAACTAGTTTGACAAACTTTTAACAATTAAGAACTTAAAGAAATGGTACCTGTAAACATGCCCGCATCTCCTTGTACCAAGGACGCCACTCAGCTTCAGGCTTATAGCCACTATCATAAAATGCTACAACCCCCGTCCTAATATGGAATCGAGCCAGAAACCAATGTTTTTCCTTTTCATTAATAGGCATATAACCCTGTCGTATAATACCAAAGGCCAGGTTAACAAAACACATACCAATATATGTATAAAGGAATGAACACAATTATTACCTGTTCAACATCAGCCCATTGGAGTTTGTACTTTTCCCCGTTAACATACCAAATGGGGATGGAGTCTTGTAAAAGCAGCTGAACAAAGTATGCAGTAACCATAGCCCAATCAGCGCCATCGGGTCTGAAATGCAACATGTATTCCACCCACAACTCTATGTGCTATAAAGCAACAATAAAAAATGATTAGGGTATAAAAGCAACAATATAAAATGAATATACTATCGGAGTGAAAGATATGCGTGACTGTTACCTCGTCCATAAGCCAACCTTTCTTAGGAGGGTCTAAACACACTAAGGATTCCCAAAACCTCCGATCCACACTAACTTCTTTGGACCAAGGAAACATACATCGAAGGGGCCCGGGGCCCCTGCTTTCCAAGAAATTCGTCGTACTCATCAGTAAGATGTACTTTGTCGATAGCCTTGTTCCTTTGGGAAAGAACCTAAACACACATTGTTACTAACACGTAAATTAAAAACAGTTTAAAAAATTATAAATGTTAAAAGTTGTTTTTCATACCTCAACCCAAGGTTTAACATTTTGTAACTGTGCGGTCATATCTGGATCCCGGCACCCATAGGGAGGTGTTCGATTCTTTTGAGATTCCACAAATCTTTTTGACCAGTAATACGACGACTCAGCACCATCTTTTTTACTCCTCTTGTCAGGTGTTATGTCTGCCTTGGCTCTTTTCCAATGGTCTGAATTATAGAAAGCTATAGACCTCTTTTTCTTTTCCTTGTCAATCTTCAACAACTTTGCCTTTTGCAACCTGCGATTCTTCTCCTCTATCATCGCCATTAGAAAATCCTTTTCCATCATCTTTTGTTCTTCCATCCTCCACCGTTCTTCCTCATCTTTCCTCAACCTTAATTCCTCTTCCAACAGATACTCCTGAGTAACAGGTGATGCATTTAAAATACATTTAATACTATACTATGGCAAAAGTGTACATTTGGAAATCACATTACCAGAACTACATCATCCTCATCATCACAATTAGCCGGCTCTGAACGACTGCTAGAAATAAGAGAGTCAACCAATTCGTAGAATTCACGATTTAGTTGGTCTCGAAACTCATAGCTGAGGTGGGAAAAGGATGCAGTAAAGTCCAATTTATCCTGTAAGGGAAATAAAGTTCATTGTAAAACAAACGGATAGTTTAAAGAAATAAAGATAATATATCGATGAACTGGCCTACCCGAAATCCGCAAGTTCTTTCACATGCAAGGACCTACAAAGAAATAAAGGGTATTATCCTTAACAATAATTCTAATATAAACGTATAGTTATGATTTAACATTGACTAGTAAATAACCTGAATAATAGCCTCGAGTTTGAAAACACGAGAATTCAACTCTTGAATGACACACTCCTTGAGGCTGATTTCTGTTAGAAGACTACCGGTCTGTACCCTAGACACAATCGGTAAATACTTTTTTTCTGTCCTACCACGTTTCCGTGCAGCAGCCAACTTCTGTAGATACACATCGTAATCATGCGGTAATTTTGTTGGAAGAGTCCTTGGTATGTAGTGCAGGTAAAATTCCCTAAATTGAATATACCACTCCGATTGGTGCTCGTCTAATGTTGGTTTCAGATCATAAATTATCTTCGAGTCCTAAATAACATCATCAACAAGGAAATTAAATTGCATATACCAGTCCGACTGATTAATCGTATAATGCATTGAAACATTTGAATGTGTTTTACCTTGCCAAATAGCAATCCATAATCCGATCTTGTAAACATTAGTTTCCTTGACCACGATACTACCCTTGGTATGACATCTGGGACTTTATTCCACCAACGACTGCTTCTTTCAAACGACTCAAGAATCCATATCTACAATAATAAAGATGCATTACTCTCATACCTTGGGTTCAATAATAATACTAACAAAAGATAATATAAATAGGAATAACCTTGAATGCCCAAAAAAATCCAGCAACCGTGTATGTTGGAACATACTTCCGGTCTCTTTCCAAACCCTTTAGGTGTTCCCACTTGTGGTTTGATACAACGTCTAGTATCTGGTCGTACAAGTGCCTCCAAATGTGCTCCCCCCATGGAAAGGAATTCCATGCATCTAGGTCTTCGACCAAACGAAGGAGTGAATCATCCACCTCTTCAACCAATAAGCGACCCATAAAAATAACCTCTAACGATAACAATAGACACACACGGACTGCGTCTTCATCAGTTAATTTACCGAACAAATCTTCATCCTCAATAACACCAAGAAGATCTAAGTTGGAAAGTTTTACCCCTAATTTTTTTGGAAATACCCTCAACTTAAATGTTAAATCCCCTGAACTATATAAATCAAAACTTGTTGTCCCAAAACGAAAGCATGTTATAAGAGAAAACTCAGGTCGACCAAAATGTAGATTACGACCATCAACAGTATATATAAGGGGCATGTCATAGCTTGTTTTATCCACAAAACCCTGTTTTTGTAAAACATAATCTAACATATGTGGTTCATGGTCAAAAAAGAACATATCCAGCAACCCTCCAAAACAGGTTGTCCTAAACAATTTCCTTCGAGTATGATTCAACTTTTCTTTAATTATTGAAAAGTATTTCAATTTTCTCCTAACGATGACATTGGCTTCGTATTCCTTAGACGGAAAAAAAACAAGTTAACAACAATTAACAAGTATCTTACGACAACTACAATCAATAAAAAACGTATACAGACTTCCTAATACTGCAATCATATTTAACAAATGAATTATTTGTATCATACTCACACCAAATAAACAATGGCCCAATTTTAGATGTAACGCCCCGACCCGCCAAGGGTAAAGGAATCACAAATAATGGTGTCATATCAAAGCAAACACAAATAACCAAAAGAAGTCTTAACATAAATGCGGAAATAATCCAAGTCAAATGACTTCAATACATAGGTCCCAGCGGAAGCATAATAAACTTCAAACATAAAATCCGAAATAAAATAAGTCTAAATGGCATCATAAGAAATCAAAGCTAAAATCTCTAAGGTAAGTCCACTCAAGCACTCATCCCAAAGCAACCCAGCTTCCAAATGCTTAGATACCTGCCGCGGAAGAAAAGAAAAGTGCGGCTGAGCTTCAAAAGCCCAGTGAACAGATATGAAAGCAAAAGCGAATACTAAACGATAACGGATACGAATTAAAGTGAACGAGCAATAGCAAAATCATAATCATTTTATAAGCATAAATCGTAATTTCAAAAGATATTTATAGTCAACTACCACGAGCCCAGAACTTATATCAGATCATATTCATATTCACATAAGGCAACATTTGTAGGGGAGACCTACCAGAGTTATGAAGGACGTGCATGCACGCAGCATCAATCATCAGATAACATATAACAGATCTAGGATGCATCCATATGCCCCTTCCTACATATTCAAAAATATGCTTCACCATCCAGAGACGTGGCAGAACATCACTCTACTGCCCTAGAGTCATATCAGAAGTGCATCACTGATACGGACATGGAACCCCCATGACTAGTTAAATATTTGGCTCGGGTGTCAAACTATCTTAGGTCAAATCAGAATGTCATAACTGACACAGATCATATTTTATCAGAAAATCATTCATATTTCCAAAATCATAGTTTTCATATCAGATAGTTCAAAAATCAGATGTTTCATAATTCAGAAATCAGAGTTCAGATAAGCAATAGCTCAAACAAATCAGAATGGGTTCATAGCAAAGGCTTAGGAAACCCTAATACGAAAGAAAACATTAAGAGGAAACCTCTACCAAAAGGTCAGAATATCTGTACCTTATTCCAACGCAAAGATCGAAAAGCAGAAAGACGAAAAGCAAAGGATTACTCCCTCTTCACAGAACCTATAGACAGTAACGGTCGTCCAAGTTATTTATGATTCCATAATCGTCAAAATGGTCTTTTAATATTTAGTATTCATACTTTAATGATCTTCATACTTTTAGGGTTTATTAATGAGTCTTAAATATTTTATAATTAATGTTGTAGATTAGGGTTCGTTATATCATTTATTAAAGTCTAGGTTTAAATGTGAAAATAGTTTTATAAGTCATAACTCACACATGAAATAACAACTTACTATATTTAGCTCAAACCCTAATCGACTCTTATGTATGTTCTAGGGTTTCCTTATTCTTTAATTCCTCATTAATATGCATTTACTTTATATGTTACGTCTTAATGACCTTCCACTTAACCTAATACGTAATTAATAACCTTCTTTACTTTTACGCTTTACCATATACGTTTATGATTTCATGTGACCATAAGTTATTAGGGTTTAGTATACTTCATACGCTTTACATATTAAAACTAGGGTTTATGTCTACGTGACCCTTACATATTTATTACACGTCCAAAACTCTTGTATACATGTTCGGTTCAACTAGGGTTTTCGGCTAGCATGTTTTACGAAATACCTAGTTCATCTAAACATGTTACATAATCAAGTTATAATGTTTTAAACCTTATTCGAAAGTCATGCATGCCTCGGTCCAAACTCATGCATGCCTCGGCTTAGCTCAACTCGACACAACCAAGACCCGATTCAATAACACTTATCACTTTACATGATCCTTATTAATTACAAGTTAAATGGATTAGGGTTTCTTGTTTTCTCGGTTAGCATCTCTCGGCCACAAACAAAAGAAAACAAAACGCGACTAAACAAAGTATATCTTGACATATACATGCAAGGTACGTTAAAGGAAGATGAATAAACGTTATACCTTAACTTGTTGAAGCAAAATCTCAACACCAATGGTGGTATAGGTCTCGGCCGAGCAAGAAGAAAGAGAAAGAATAGGCAAAGCAAAACTAGGGTTTCAATTTAATGAATATGTGATGTATTTATAGTAGTAGCAATTAGTTTAGGTTTAGGAAAGGTTGGGTTTGGGTTGGCTTGGGTCCAACCGGTCACAAACAAACACCCCTTTGGGCTTCGGCCCCTTGGCTCACACGAACACAAACAAACACCCCTTTGGGCTTCGGTTTGGCGCAAAACAAAAGAAAAGAAACGAGTCCATTTAATAATCGAACGGCCCAACATATTAGCGAAACATTTACGTCCTTCGTCGTACCAAAGAACCTCACGAAATTATATTTGTTAAGTTTTGTTTATTAGGTTTTTAATTTCGTACTTTATTATAAACGTATTTTACTATTCTTGGTTCCAAGGGTATTTTAGTCTTTATATAGGTTTTAGATTTTCGGGTTTTACATTAGACAACTTTTTAAACATTTGAATGAGGCTCAGATCTGTATAAATCAATAGTTTACAAAACATCAGGATATAACCGCCATGGCTGCAATAGTATAATCAATAGTTTACAAGTATAAACTTGCATAATTTAATAAGATACATGTCGTCACAGCCTCATACACAAACCTCTTATGTATACATGCTCCTGTGTATTGTCTTACCAAAAACATAATTATAGTTTCGCTAGATTCTTGAAAAAAGTTAAGGAACAATATGATATACTTGCGGATTCAAACGAAAGTTGAACATACCAATGTGGCCGCGTTATTTTGTACATGTGTATGGAATTTCAACTTAGTGAACCCTTCTGAATCCCCCTACAGTACCTTTTGTCGTTTCAACTCCCTTTGGGCAAAGGCCTGCACCAGGCGGATTGCTAGATCGTTGAAAAAACAAAAGGCACTGTTTGGGAATTAAGAATGGGTAGCTATGCTGAAATTCCCTACTCATGTACAAAGTAACGTGGCCACCTAGAAATGTTCTACTTCCCTTTTAATCTACAAGTATATCATATTGATCCTTAACTTTTTTTAACAACCTATCAAAAGTGTATAACAAGTATATCAGACTCAGATAAACTTCCAAACTGAGTGTGCATTATGATATGCATTATCAAGGCTCAGATCTGTAAAAAACTTGGATAAGCACCGGAACATCAGGATATAACCGCCATGGCTGCAAATTAATGTAATACAATTGCCATGCCAACGTACGGTAAATTACATCATTTGCATATCAAATAAGATAATCGTCATCACAGCCTCTTGCATATCACAAATACACACTTGTGGACAAAAGGAAATGTATGGAAACTGAAAAGGGTTAATTATGTTTTTTAAAATCATAAATATAGTTTTGCTAGATTGTTAAAAAAAGTTAAAGAACAATTTGATATACTTGCGGATTCAAAAAGAAGTTGAACATACCAATGTGTCGCGTTACTTTGTACATGTGTATGGAATTTCAACGTAGTGATCCCTTCTGAATTCCCCTACAGTACCTTTTGTCGTTTCAACTCCCTTTGGGCAAAGGCCTGCACCAGGCGGATTGCTAGATCGTTGAAAAAACAAAAGGCACTATTTGGGATTAAGAATGGGTAGCTATGCTGAAATTCCCTACGCATACACAAAGTAACGTGGCCACCTAGAAATGTTCTACTTCCCTTTTAATCCACAAGTATATCAAATTGATCCTTAACTTTTTATAAAAACATAGCAATAGTCTATAACAAGTATACCAGACTCATATAAACTTCCAAACTGAGTGTGCAGTGTAATATGCATTAGCAAGGCTCAGATCTCTAAAAAAGTTGGATAAACACCGGAACATCAGGATATAACCGCCATGGCTGCAATATAATGTAATTAAATTGCCATGCCAACATACGGTAAATCACATCATTTGCGTGTCAAATAAGATAATCTGTCATCACAGCCTCTTGCATATCACAAATACACACGTGTCCCAAAATAAACCAACTACTTCAAACAATTACCTATGTAAAGGAGTTGGTTAACAAAGTTGCTTGTCAATATGTTATAAACAAGTGGATAAACGTTAGTACTTTCACCATCCACTCGAAATCCCATTGCCATGTCAAAACCCATTGCCATGACAGTGACATAGGAATGGGTTTTCGAGGGGAAGCTCAAAGTACCAACGTCTTTTCTACAATTCGTGGATTCTAGAAAAGCATTTCAGTTGGATAATCATGGAGAGTGGCGTGTCATGAACAATACACACTATCGTGATCATTGAGATATTCAAAGACAATTTGAATGTATGAGTTGCGTATGGCCACATTCTTACTTTCAACTTGACTTTGAATCCACAAGTATATCATATTGTTCCTTCTTTTTTAAGTAACTCCTTTACATATATCAACAGTCTATAACAATTATATGACACTCATTTCTTGTTATGAATACTCTGCTGATGAGGGTTGAATCTCGAAGGGTAGAAAGGTGGTGCAAAATGATTTAGCTTGCTCTAGGAGTTAATTAACTGTGTATGTGTTTTTAGTGTGTAATTGTTGGTGTGAAACTCTGTATGTGTGTGAGAGAGAGAGAGAGAGAGAGCAGAGATGATAAGAAGAGAGATGAAAGGGTTTGTAATGATAGTGCTAGAATAGTGCAGAGTGAAGTGGGGTTAATGAGGCACCCTCACAAACCATTTCATATCTCTCGCCACCATTCCACCACTATCCTTATCAACCTTTTCATCTCTTTTCTTATCATCTTTGACATCTCTTTCTCACACACACACACAGAGTTTCACACCAAAAATTACACACTAAAAACACACACAGAGTTATGAACTCTCAGAGCAAGCTAAACCCTTTTGCACCACCTTTCTACCCTTCGAGATTCAACCCTCATCATCAGAGTATCTTCTTAACCAAGTCATAATATACAGTAACAAAATATCAAAATATGAAAAAATTAACTTCCCTAAATACCCCATTGGCAACAATCGGCTTTAACATTGGTGTAAAACTCCTCCATATACTTGTTTGTTCACCTGCAATCCAAGTTTGCTGATTGAATAGCATGTCAGATCTAGGTTGATTTATGATTCACACAAATGAACCCAGGTCTGACATGCCATTCAATCAACAAAGTTGAATTGTAAGTAAACAAACTATATGCATTTGGTTAACCTGGCTGCATCTAAGATATAACCGCCATGGCTGCAAACAGTAATGAATAATCAAAGATGGATGAACGACACCATATTAAGTTTTTTTTGCTACTCAGAGGTGGTGCCGTACATCCATCTTTGATCATTCATGTTAGTTTCGTAACATAATACGGAGGCTCAGATCTATATAAATCAATAGTTTACACAACATCAGGATACAACCGCCATGGCTGCAATATTATAGAATTGTCGCGCCATGAAACGGAATATCGCATCATTTGCATGATTTAATAAGATACTTGTCATCACAGCCTCTTACCAATTAACATCATATATACATAATAGAATTGTTTGAAAAAGTTACATGTCTAGTTTACTCACATACATGATACAAATCTTTGAGCCAATCATGGTTCATTGGGACGGGCGTCTGCTAGGGAGAAATTGTTATATACTCTCACAGACAATATATATTCATGTGTTGCCATAGGATGCCAGCAACAATGAAACATGATTGACCCGAAGATGTTAATCATCTATGTGAGTATTAAAATTGCCATGTGAGTATTTATATGCATTAGCAAGGCTCAGATCTGTAAAAGGGTTGATAAACACAAAAACATCAGGATATAACCGCCGTGGCTGCAAAATAATGTATTAAAATTGCCATGCCAACATACGGTAAATCACATCATTTGCATATCAAATAAGATAATCATCATCACAGTCTCTTGCATGTACTAAATACAAAATACATTTCAGCTACTATCAAACTTTCCTTCTCAAACACAAATTGGCAACAATCAAACTTTCTGCCCCATGGGTACACAGTAACGTATGCTACTATAACATCAAAATGTAGTAAAAAAGATAACAACGATAACATCAAGGCTCATATCTGTATTAAAATAGATAAAAACAATGACATCAGGATATAACCGCCGTGGCTGCAAAATAATGTATTAAAATTGCCATGCCAACATACGGTAAATCACATCATTTGCTTCATCACGTAAGATATTTGTCATCACAGCCTCATACATATCACAAATACACAAAATGCTTAATAAGTAAGCAAAAGTACTCACAGTGTTTTATTAGATAACTAAATGCTTAATAAATAAGCAAGTACAATGTGGGCCCATGTCAACTATATGGGAGAGGTTCCACCTGCACCACATTTATTGACATATTAAGGGTAATAAATTCTCAAACTTACCCACCTTATATGTGTGAATTTAAATTGAAGTGGTGTTGGTAAATAGGTTACAAAATTTTATCTAAAATGTCTACAAAAGACTTCAGCCAACAATTTCCGGAACAAAAAGACTTCGGCCTACAGTTTCCGGAACAAAAATACTTTGGCCAACAAATTGATGAAGAACAACTTTTACTAGAAATGGAGGAGGCTGCTATTAAGGAGGAAGAAGAATGGGAGATAGCACAAAGAGAAGCTGCTCTTAAGGAGGAAGCCGAAAGGGAGCGACTTATGCTCCAGGATGAAGAAGTGCTGTTATAGATGGAGGAAGCTGCTCGTATGGATAAAGCTGAAAGCGAACAACAGGCACGTCGGGATAGAGAATTCAATGCATTGTATGCAGAGTGGGATGAGAGCAGATTTGAAGGTTGCTCTGAGTATCTTTACGACGATGGTTACGACTCTAACAACTCTCAAACTTGGGATCACCCGGATTATATTTAGTTGTGTCGCAGTTTATTTTTCAATGTATTTTGTTTCGTTAACCCAACCAGTTTGCACCATCATTAGAGTGCTTTATTCACTTACTAACACTTATCTTACAGTGGTTTAGTGACTTAGTCTACAACAACATCCATCATTTTGTTTCTCAAACTTAATAAGTAGCAACAAATCACTAAAACCACAAGAACAACTAATCACCCAATACGTTACCAGTTATCTTACACTGCTTTCTTCACACCCATCATTTGTTTCACAAAAATTAACAAAAACAATTAATCACCCAATACGTTAACCTTAAAATATCGAAACCCAAAATCAAACAAGAACAATTACGTAAAAGTTAACCCTAAATTAGCGAAACCCTAAAATAGCGAATCCCTAAATTAACAAAACCATAAATCAATAGATGAAATACGTAAAATTAAACGCCCAAATAGCGAAACCCTTAATCAAAAACAAAATTACTTACCCTAGCCCAAATCGTTTTTCTGATAGACATTAGATCGGACAGTGTCGTGGCGATGTAGAAGTGTGTTAGCTCTTGCTGAGAAGTGTGTTGAGGAAGATTGTGTTGATAAGTGTGGTGGTTTCAAATAAGAAGTGTGTTGAGGAAGTTTCTATTTGTATAAATATATAAACCCTGTATAAATGTATAAAGGTTAAAAAATAACTTATACCCTTTTTAAATTTTTTTTATACATTCAATGCATTCATTACTTTATACATAATAAGCTGCCCAAAGTACAACCTTGTGGGACCCAGTTGCCCAATATTTATGTCCTTTTTAATAATAAAATAAGACCATATTTTTTTGCTAAAAGACAAAAATTGTCAGTTGCCCAAAATTGCTAGTCAAAGTTGCCCAACTAAATAACAAGTACACTTGTACTAGATAAGAACAAGGTTGCCCCACAACATGGGACACATGTCATTTATTTAGGATAGTTGCCCAAATATTGAGTTGTGAGAGTTACCCATGAGGCATTATGAGAAGTGAAAAAAAAGTTGGGCATTTGAGGTAATATTGTTGGGCAACTGGGGCATTTAGAGAATTTTCCCTTAAACAAATCACATTGATGAATTTTAGTGTTTACTCTCAATCTAATGATTGTTTTATTGTACAATACAAGTTTCGAATATCTTTACTTAAACCGTTGCTATATGTGCGATCTTGGATATTATTCATTTGAATATCACAGTAGCTCGCACTTTCATTTTTATATTTATAAACATAAATATACATTTGGCTAATCTGATAATGATACTAACATTTATGAATAACAATAACGATATGGTAAAAGTTCATTATAGAACTCATATTTGTCATAGAACCAATCAACCAATCATAGCCACTCATTTCTTTTATTAAAATATATTCACCATTTTTTTAAAAATTAAATATCTCACAAACCGTTAATCGTTACGCCAAAAAAATCATACCATCTCGACGAGAATTAAATTATCTTTCTATAGATATGCATTGTTATATACTTTCGACGAACTGTTTTTTAAAAAAATTTCCTCCAGAAAAATCACATGTGATTTGTAAAAATCACATGTGGTTAAAATCACATGTGATTTGATTTTTACGAATCACATGTGATTTTTAAAAATCACATGTGATTTTTACAAATCACATGTGATTTTTCTGGGTGAAATTTTAAAAAAAAAAAACTTCGTCGAAAGTATATAACAATGCATATCTATAAAAAGATAATTTAATTCTCGTCACGATGGTGTATTTTTTGTAGCTTGAATATTTACCGTTTGCAAGATATGTTATTTTAAAAAAAAGGTGAAAAATGATTTTTTTATTAATTTAGATTGAAAATAGATGGCTATGATTGATTCATTGGTTCTATAACAAATATGAGTTCTATATTGATCTCAACTCATAATAATATTGTTTTCTGAAAAAAACAAATATACGGTATACTACTAAATGGTAAATGCAAAAGTTTTTAGAAATTATTAATTTGAGTCCATGAAATTAAATCGATTAGATTCTTTTATAATGTTTTTACTTTAAATTCAACCCATAATGTTTTAAATTGCGCCTCGTTGTTTTTTTTTTTTTTTTTTTTTTTTTCACAGACTCGAGAACTGATTTTGGTATATATTCTGGCAAACGAACTTTAACTGGTTTGATCAAATTGTAGGTAATTTTGACATTTTATTTGCTAAGTAAAACTCTTTTGTCCATTTTGGCTTTTCTCTTAATATATGAAAGATAATGTCTTAAAAAAAATGCGAAAGTCTGATCAGTTCCCAAAATAAGTTCTCCTTATTGTTTAGGAGAACCACAAGTTTAATTTTTTGATTTAAGATCATTTGAGGACAAAAGATTATTTACATACCAAGGGATCAATCTCCACCATTCATTTTTATTTGATCTAATGGATGAGATTAATCCCAACAATTTAAAAAACCCACTTTCATCATTTTTTTTCAAATATTAATATCTTTCAAACCGTTAATCGTTAAGCCAAAAAAATATATCATTGCGACGAAAATTTAATTATCTTTCTATAGATAGGCACTTTGATATACTTTCGACAAAAATATTTTTTTCGTATTTTTCACGTTTTTTTTTTAAGTTTTTTCGTTTTTTTACGTTACTGAATTTTGCATTAAAAAATCATATATGATAAAACACTAATTTGAATATCACATGTGATATTAGTGTAATATCATATATGATATGTAATATCACATGTGATATTAGTGTAATATCACATGTGATATTAGTGTAATATCACATATGATATTACATATCATATATGATTTAACACTAATATCACATGTGATATTCAAATTAGTGTTTTATCATATAAGCATGCATCTAATGGGCAAGGTGACCCTGAGTTCTGGAAGGAGGTCATGATGCTTTCCCGTTACACCCATGAAAATCTCATCTCTCTCCTCGGATATTGCAACGAGGGTGGTGAGATGATTTTGGTGTATGAGCATGCATCTAATGGTAGCCTTGATCGCCATTTGAGTTCCACTACTCTCACGTGGACTCAACGTATTAGGATATGCCATGATGCTGCAAAGGGACTGTGTTACCTTCATGAGGATAAAGGTAATCATAGAGTTCTTCACAGAGATATAAAAAGTTCAAACATTCTATTGGACGAGAACTGGAAAGCTAAAGTCTCTGACATGGGACTGGCAAAAGTAGGACCCTCTAATATGTATACGTTTTTTATCACCACAACTGTGGGTACACTTTGTTACATTGATCCAATGTATCTGCACATGGGCTTTCTAACGAAAGAGTCTGACGTATACTCTTTCGGTGTTGTCCTTTTTGAAGTTTTATGCGGAAGACTTTGTTTTGATTATAGAAATGCTCATAGTGGGAATATAGTGCATATCTGGAAAAAAAGATACGAAGAGAACAAGTTAGATGAGATTGTGTTTAAAGATGATCTTGTGCAAGCATTGGATCAGAGTTCTTTGGAAATGCTTTCAGAGATTTCCTTTCAGTGTTTGCAGGAATCACGTGAAAAGCGACCAAAGATGTCTGATGTTGTGGAGAAACTAGATATAGCACTCAAATCTCAGGAGCTTGCTGATTTCATAAAAAAGGAGTATCAAGATATAGTTAAGGGTGTGGTATCTCCTCTGATCTACAGATCCGTAGAGGAACTCAAAGTACTTCTCTCCAAAGGAGTCCTCCTTAATGGGGGCAAAACGGTAATTAACTACTCTGCTTGAAGTTTCTCTTTAATTACTACTACCTCCGTCCCAAAATATTTGTCCTCATTTGACTTTTGAAAGTCTTAATTTCTCAACTTTGATCTTTAATATTTTTGTATGTGTTATATAATACTTGATAAAAATTACATCAATAAAAAAATATTTAAAAACCAATCCATTCATATATTTTGCATCAATTATTATATCATACAAACAAAAATATTTAAGATCAAAGTTGAAGAAAAAAGACTTCAAAAAGTCAAAAGAGGACAATTATTTTGGGACGGAGGGAGTATTTCTTTATATTTTTGAGAAATGGCAAATTTAGATTTATATAATGTTAGCTTAATTATTTTATCGAACTTTATATGATTAATACAAGTTAAATATTGTGTAGGCAATATCACCTAGAGGTGCCCAAATCTTTTTTTTTTTCAAAAACTGGTTACGGTTTGCGTTGACAGATCAAAAACCGGTTTTGTCTCAACCGGTACCTAGGAGAGAAACGCTTCGGTTTAAACCGGTTTAAGACCAAATTGGTTCGGTTTAAACCGGTTCTCAAACTGGTTGGCATCTACACATGCAAACCGGTTTTAAACCGCCGGTTCGGTTATATTAAAATTGATTTTTCCAAAAACCGGGTTTCACAAAAATTGGTTTCGGTGTTTTTTCTGGTTCAGTTCAAAACCGGTTATGTAATAAACAAGCTCGTGAGATTTGAGTGCTATCTCTAGTTTTTTTCAACCATTATCTATTATAGTATTTGTTAATAAAAATACTATTTATAGTATTTGTTAATAAAAATAAGTCATTGGACCCATTATCTATTATTAGAGTAAATTATATAAATGGTCTTTGTGGTTCGACGAAAATTGCATCTAATGTTCCTGTTAGTTTAAAGCTCCCGTCTTGGTCCTTATTTTTGCAAAGAATAACACCAATAGTCCTTTATCGTAACAACAATATTCCTTGTGCTTTGACAAAAATTGCATCTACCGTCCCTGATAGTTTAAGCTGAAGGACTACCAGTGTTATTATTTGAAAAGATAAGGACCAAGAATGCAACTTTAAATTATCATGTCGGTAGATGATGTTTACGCTAAACCACAAAGACCATTTATGTAATTTACTCATGTTATTATATCTAGAATTATAAAATGAGAAATTTTTTTAAACAGACCATATCCGCTACCTATTAATGAAACAAGACGTCGCATAATTAACCAAAATAAACTTTTGAATGTCATTCATTATATTCGTCTGATGAAAAAAATTCCGCTCTACACATGTACTTTTCGTGACCTATTGTTTCAAAAACTTGACTTATATGCTAAAACCGCGACCTATTTACCAAAAATAAAACGCGGCCAACACATAGATCGCGACCTATTTAACCAAATTTGACATAAATTGCGGCTACAAGAACTAAATATTGTTTACAAATCGCGTTTCTTATTTCGCGACCAACCACACAAATCGTAACTAATGAATTACAAATCACGATTAAATAAAGTGAACTAATTAACTAGTGAAGTACAAATCGCGACTAAAGATTGTTTACAAATCGCGACCATCCTTAAAGAGATCTTGTAGACATGCTGAGCTTAGGTTTTTGTTAATGGAAAAGAGTGTCTTTGGTGTTTCTTGGTTTATGGTTTCGGTAGTGTAATAAATTAAGGTGAACTAATTTTTCAGTTTGAGTTTCGTGTGTTAAAGTTTGTGTTTGCTTGGTGGGTTAAAGCGGGTATAAAGAAAAAATGGGAGTTGATAAGATATGAATGGTTCATTATTTCATTTTATAAGATGAGAAGATGGATATGATATGTGACTGCATATAAAGTGACTTGGAATGATAAGATTGGTTTAATTAATGTGGCAACTGAAAAGATGACAATAACATATATGGTTTAGAATCATAGAAAAAAGTTTAAATCAGTAAACTTACTGTATAAATGAATTATTTAGGTAATTGGTTTTTATCTATATCTACAAACCAAAATACACATACCATTTATAGCATTAGTTCTATATCTATCTTTAACACAAAACAAAAAATGGGCCTAATTCTCTTGACGCAAATTTAAAAGGCCTGATCCGATTTTTGCCATGATTCTATTATTGTAAACCCAATTGTAACATTTTTATTAATGACAAAGACTCACCCATGAGATTTGCCCTGATTCTCATATTGTAGACCCAATGATAACTAATTCGGAAACTTTATTTTTAATTGGACGTATAGTGGCTGTCTATAAATGAGAAGGGGGAACACATTGAAAGGATTTACATTCAAGCCTGTCTCCATCCCGCTGAAATTAAATATGACAGTTTACGACATCCGTCTGATGATGACATTGTTAATTCAAGGTGACTTATCCTATTCATATCCCTTTTGTTTGGAACAAGAGGGGGAGTGAGTTATGCATTAGTGAAAGTTCAACAACTTATTTAGTTTCTCATTCTTTAATTGCTGCCTTAATTCTTCTTTATGCAGATTTCCAGGTGGGCTATGTTACGTTTATGATATGGAATTCAAAGTACGTGTGAGATGTCAATTCTTGACACCTCAAATCTCATACACACTTAACCTTGTCTTCCGATATAAAGATCAACCACATATCAATAAATATAACCCCTTGAGATACAAAATAGATGGGGAGGATGAGACAAAAGTTTTCATTATTTACCCGACATATATGAAAGAAGATGGATGGATCATAGTTCCATTGTATCACTTTACAAGCCAACACACAACTGCTGACCTTATATTTAACTTTGAACACCATCGGACATTTATATTAGTCGCTGGCATCGAGTTCCAACCATCTGAAGAAAAAGTAAGCAGTTTATTGTCAATGGTTATGTTATTTATATTAGATGTAAAGAAAAAATGACACTTAACCCGAATGTATGGCTCACTTTCTTCGATATGTCATTATATAGGTGCAACTTCGTGTTGTAATTATATAACATGACTAATCATAAATATAAACAATAAACATCAAAGTAAGTGCGGAAGCGTATAGGAACATATAATGAATAATTAATTAACTAAAGAATAAAGTATGCGTACCTTTCTTGATTCTAGCCGAACAAGAATCAAATCCACAAACTAGCAATTAGGATGAACCCTAATTAGGGTTTATAGGATTATATGAATTACCCCTTACCGTTTTGTAATTCAATCCAAGATAATAACAAAAGTATGTTATTACTAAGTTCTTGTACACACGTACTAAACCGAATTAAAGTACCGCTAGTTTTTATCAAACAAATAACTTGTTTTGTGGAAAAGACTTGGATCGACCCCTATAAGGTGTACGATCGGTTTTGGAGACAAAAACACACACAAAACTGTTTTAGGGTTTAGCTAATGAGCACAAGAGATGGAAAAACAAGACCCCTAGCCTTGTATATATACCCAAGTAAACTTGGTGAACAAGTTGGTCCTTGTTTCCTTTTCTTGATGGCCGATCGGTTCTAGGTATCCCTTAGGGATTCCAGAACCTTCTCAACTTTTGCAATTTGATCCTTTTCCATAAACATTTAACGCCCGTTAATCCATTACATTAATTA
The DNA here is from genome assembly GCA_019973895.1 of Chrysanthemum seticuspe. Classification (NCBI taxonomy): domain Eukaryota; kingdom Viridiplantae; phylum Streptophyta; class Magnoliopsida; order Asterales; family Asteraceae; genus Chrysanthemum; species Chrysanthemum seticuspe. The sequence continues at coordinate 37,079,267 of BPTQ01000001.1, forward strand.
CTTAACGTTCGTTAGTTATTTTGTTTAATAAATAAATAAATATAACATTTATATTTAATTATTAACTTTAAATTCTCATACGTAAAGTGTGCAATCCCAAAGTCTCGAGTTCGATCCTAACTCACGTCTATTAATTTATTGTCCATAAAACCAACAGCTCCCACTTGGACATATCTTAATAGAGTGATCACATTCGGTTAGCGTCTAGCAACACTTCGATGCCTCTAGTACAACTCGAGCAAGGCTCCTGGAAAACCTTTTAATGATTTCTCATTATTATTATCCTTTTGTTTCTAATACCATGTTAAATAAAGATATGGAATTAAGTCATTCTTTATCCAACTATTCTGTTTCTCGTTATTAGTGATTGAACAAGATTACCAAATCTTCTAAACATATTTAGGGGAGATTTTGGGTGTGGCCACACAAACATCTTGTCAACCCTACGAGGGGCCCAGCAGTATTAAACTCCAAAATAAATTTGAAGGAACAAATTCTATCTTGACTACAAGAATAACCCACAAACTTTGCAACACTTCAGGAAACAACCCTTATGACTACCAGTTACGTATAGCGTTAAGTTGTTCCACAGAAGTGCACTACATTCATGACACTTATCTGGTATCTCAAGTCTGAGGATAACTATTCATAATTTACTTATAACAATATCCACAAAGTAAATTATGTAGTTGGGATAAGTCCTATATTCAATTCATTGAATATCATCTGAAATTGGTATGCATTCTCATCAATATACTTTCAAGTATATTCTACCATATCTCTCAGATTTGTCTTAGTTTAATGATACTCCCATATCATTAATCGACAACGGACGATTTAGAATAAATAAATTTACTCACGGATTAAACATGCAAATATAGGATACAATATATTATAAAATCAAACATACCAAGTATTTGATTTATTATAACAATTGTTTAACATCCCTTATCCAAATACCAAATAGATCAATGCATGAAAATTCCTGTTGATGAATTATGCCTCAAGTAATGACAATCATACTTGTATGACAAGGCATAAATCAACCAACTTGATCTATCATAATTTTGAGAATACTTATTTCAAGAATTCAATTAATGAAGTCCTTGTATGTGTGCATTCAACAATCCACATAATAATTCATAAAGTGTGTGACATCCTCTATCACAAATTTATGACAATTTAAACTTTCAAACATTTCAAAGTTTAAAGTATTCTTATTCTTTTAATGTATAATGCAACTGTGCTCTTAGATAAGCACCACTAGTTCACATGGCCATTAACAAGGATGAAATCCTACCACGACTAGTATTGAGTGTCATCTCAATTAAACTAGCATCATTGTATACAAACAACAATATGCTTATTAAAACTCCGTAAACTTTAATATCTTATTATGTAACGTTTGATGCTTTCCTAACTTTCAAGTTTAAAGCTGATGACAATTTGCACAACAATTGACATATTGTTCATCCATAGAATCTAGGAGCAATTCCAGGTTTTAAGGATGTAATTCTATTAGAATATTCATTACACAAGTTATCTAATAACTTTTAATTAGATATCAATGTTGTCAAATCATCTATCATTCAAGAATGATACAACAATTTGAATACACAACATGATGTACATGATGAATCTACAGGTCAAACTTAGACTTCATTCACGTTCTATCTTGTCAAAAGATATTTATCCATTTCCCAAATGATATATCATGTTTTATTAGAATCATTTATTTTTACTGCACATGTTTATTAACAATAAACATATATTCCAATGTTGTATGTTTTAATTCTTAAATCTTATAAGTGAAGTTACATTCCAATCTAAGACTTAACATTTAGCTTACAAGGAATGTTACTTACTATATGTTATACAACATATAAGATTTAAGAAATTTAACATAATACTCCCACTAGCTTTCAGGAATACTTAAAATTTATCTTATTTTAATTATAAATCGAAAATGAGATTTAATAATTAAATATAAGAATAATTTCATAGATGCATGCATTTATCCATTCATGAATTATTGCACTTCGTACACTACCAAAGATTATATGAATTCAAAAAACCTTTCAATTACTTACCGTCCTCGCTCAAGTAATTTCTCAAGAAAGAATTTTGATATTCCATTGTCATATTTCATATTAATGAAAACAAGTATGACAATTATCATCTTTATATATTTAATGTGTCTAGAAAAGAACATTCAATCACAATTAATTGCTTAAGTATGATTAATAATCTTGTCATAAAACATGCATTAAATATGTGTACAATATTGTCCATATGATTTCTACATAGAAATTCAAACCACTAGGGTTTTTCATCTCTTTGAAGAAACTCATTTCCATTCTCTAGTCTAACTATTAAGATAAACCAAATTTCCCAAATTGATTATCTTTATGGACAGCATCTTTAACATTCATAGTATGAGTAATTTTCCCAATTCAATATTTGGTAATCCATCATAATGATTATCAGGTTTACTATAATCCTGTAACTCATATTTCTCAGCATATAAGTCAAATATCTGAGATATCCTTGCAGATCTATGAAAGATAATTCCATCATCTTGAGGTCTATCATTTACATGTCTAACCTCATCATGATATTTACTAGTGTGTTTTAGAAGATTATGTATCTTGTTATTTTATCTTTCAAGATAGAAAAAAAACTCCCACTTGCCTTTTGTAATATATAGACTATCTATATATACTTAGCAATTAGAGCAAAACTACATTGTTCTCTTTTGGGACATTACAAATACACATTGATAATTTCTGATTTTACTTTGTTAATAACCTATTCATTAATAGTTTAACAAATTCAGAATATTCAATTTTAAAACTTAATGTGATTCATCACATTCCATAATGAAATGGTGTTTTAACAATCTTCTAGATTGGAGTCATATTGAGTATATTTAATCCATACTCAATTTACTTTTTAAGAAAGAAGTTATGGTTATCTTGAATCAAACAAATCAAATAGAGTCTGATTCTCCTAACTGAAAATACCATCAACTTGTGGTATTCATTAGAATTAATATTGTAAGACAATCTAACAATATTTAAGATAAACATATTCCTTTTAGCTTACCTATTTACCAACTAAGTCAACTTAATGGTATAATAGACTTTCCAAGCCAATTACATGCTTTATAACACAAGTACCTTTTAACCAAGTTACTTCATATCTATGTCTCAACAAAAAAACATAAATTGTTATAATCCCATTTAACGTTATAAATCATTGATCAACTCAATGACTTTTTGTATATGTCTTAATTAAAAAACATAACAAGTTAACGTCTTACTTTATTATAAGTCTTAAAAGACTTTATGTTTATGTCTTTACAATGAATCATAAACATGTTTAACTAAAGTAATTATGAACACAACTCTTGGTTTCAATAGTAATTTCAAGTTAATTTATTTTACTTCATAATAATGTAGGACTACATTATTTATTCATTTATTTATGTCATTTCAAAATTCATAAATATACAAATTAAAGTAGTATTAGATTACTTCATTTATGTCATTCTAATAATACATAAAAATCTAATTTGAAGTAGTCTTATATATCATTTTGACACATGTTCTAAATACTTGTCTAATTTAGAAACTGTAAATATGTCCATGCAAGGTCTGACTTCACATAGAGATTTACTTTGTTGTTGCAATCTCGCCAAGTTCTCACATGACGTAAATTGTAACACCAAGTGTTTCTTGAATTAGATATGTACAAGTTATATTAGAACGTTAGTCTCTTACCTTGCAGTCAAGAGAATCCATTAAATCATATACCTATATGTTGTACCTTGCACACAATATAGATTTCTCCCACTTGTGCTTGGAACAACATCATGTAGCAGATAAACAACACGACATATGTTTGTTTATGTGACTAATATGATTGTGTCATTGATATTAGCATAACTAGTAGATGTAGAACCACTTCATTATCTAATAAGGAAACGTACATGACTATCCTTGAAAACATAAGTGTCTATAAGTGGAAAGTAATTATCATAAGACATTCTAGAGATAATCTGAGTTACTACCAAGATAACAAAGCTTGTAACTCCCACTGAATAAGAGATCATTACATTAATTCCTTATTCAGTAATAAGAACACAACACTCCCACTGGATTTGACAACATTGTAAGTGTTTCATTAACCAGTGAAAGAAAATAGTGTATTATTTACTTCCTACACCTTTGAGAAAGTCCATACATAACAATTACAAATGTACTTAAAAGAATGTATTCTACTATGTAGATGATGAATTTATCCATCAATGCTATTAACTTGAAAAATTGGGCATGCAATTTCTTTCTTAATAGTTCTACTATTCCAACAATTGTAAGTAGTACTTTTAAATGGTCAAAACACAACAACTAGATAAAATATGCTAGTTTGTTGTTTACCAATTATACAGTAATTAGTCTAGCTTCTAATTTAATAACTCAGAAATATGCAATTTTCTTAACTATTAAAATTTGCTTACGAGTTATGTATTTAGAATTTAGACAATTCTAATTGTCTTATCATACCTTTCTTCATTCATGAAAAGGGATATGGTTGAATCTCACTCTTTCGCGTGAAAAGAGGACTAGGTTTATTCTTTTAGTAACGTTGACTCTACTAAAACCCTTACAGGTGTAGATCAATTTTACCAATGTAGGAATAACCTACGTTTACGGTTTAATGTTGCATTAATACATCTAAAGAATTAGCAAAATTCAATTTTAGTATTTTCGATAATTAAACTTTTCAAGAAAATAAAATACCCAAGGTAATATTCATATAACCATAGAATTTTCTCGAAAACTAGGATCCAAATTATCGTAGTTCCATTACATCAGTTGATCTGCTAGTAACGAAAACACATAATAAGGTAATCTGTCGAACATTAATTGGCAAACAATTTCCAACTCCTAGATCATTATGGGATTTATATTTTCCAACGCTATTGCAAATATAAACCTGTTTCATCCCATCTTATGCCATTGAGTCCAGGTCTCACTTCCTACTCAACTTAAGTGTCTAACTTAAAGAACTGCAAATATGTCCATGTAAGGTCTGACTTTACATAGAGATTTACCTTTCCATCACAATCTCGCCAAGTACTCTCATGACGTAAATTGCAACTTCAAGTGTTCCTTTTAATTAGATGGCATATACTTAATTTAAAAGGGTACTAGTTTTGATTTTATGTGGTCAAATCAAATATGTACAAAGATGTCATGCATTCATCTTGTAGCATAATTTTAATAAAAAACTTTTTATTACCAATTCATAAAGATCAAATTATCAAAGTTTTGATTGAGGTATTGGGTTCACCAATCAAGGAATTTAGTGTTAATTATCATCCATTATACCGTACTTTTGCATAAGTGTAAACACTTAGTGTTTCGGATAATTACCACCGAAGTGGCGCATGGAATTAAAACTAATTCACCCTTAAGATGAGCTTGTACTTTTTATGGCTTACTAAGTAGCTCCATTCGAACTTACAGAGGGCAGAGGACCAGGTAAGCGCAAACGCATAACCTTAGACATCCATTCAGTGTGACTGTGCGCACTTCTTAAATAACCCCTTTATAGTTCATTCGAATGGGTGAGCCGTTCAGTCATTGTACCAAAGTCACCAATCAATTAAACTATTGAAAACTTAACTCTTCCAAACAAATCAAATTTCGCCATTGTTTAGTCCGTATTATTTTACTATTCAAAATTACCCTTTGCTTAAAACTGTCTAACATAATAAACAAACAAGTAATAAATAAAAAATAAACTACTAAAAACAATGCGCACATAATAAACAATTTATACGTGTAAACAAGTAGCCACATGCAACTTATTCGATAAAACCCTATTAATAATCAATATCTAGGTTAAATTAATGTATATATTAATTAGGGCTTTCACTCTCTCAATTGAGAGTGAGCCACATACATCGACGAATCGATTGCGTAAACCCATAATTAATGATATACCAAATTGCACATAATTGATTCATTAATATATGTAATTGGAGTCTTCCCCAATTCAAGATTTATCATAAATATACATGTGTATAAAACTTAACAATTAATTTTCGCATAACCAATCTTAACAATTAAATATTCAAGCAACCATCCATGACGAACATGCATGTATCATCATGGATATAACATAACAATTATCCAGGTTGTCACAAGATCGCATACAATTCCATGTCACATAACACTTTATTCATGAATTTATCACGTAACAAATATATTAAATCTAGGTTTCGATATAGATAACATAACAATTAATATAAACCCTAAAAAAAAATTTAAGGAAATCGATTACAAAATTTTAGGGTTTCCACCCATAAAAAAAATTTCGATCCATAATAGATTTTTAAAACCAAATTAGGGCAAAAGCCCTAACCCTAAAATTAGGGTTTATATAATCATAACCAAAACCCTAGAATAAATCATATCAAACACAATACAATATCCGTTTTTTACGTGTTTAGTAATTAATTACTCATTAAAACCAATGACTCGTGATGCCACTGTTGTAATTATATAACATGACTAATCATAAATATAAACAATAAACATCAAAGTAAGTGCGGAAGCGTATAGGAACATATAATGAATAATTAATTAACTAAAGAATAAAGTATGCGTACCTTTCTTGATTCTAGCCGAACAAGAATCAAATCCACAAACTAGCAATTAGGATGAACCCTAATTAGGGTTTATAGGATTATATGAATTACCCCTTACCGTTTTGTAATTCAATCCAAGATAATAACAAAAGTATGTTATTACTAAGTTCTTGTACACACGTACTAAACCGAATTAAAGTACCGCTAGTTTTTATCAAACAAATAACTTGTTTTGTGGAAAAGACTTGGATCGACCCCTATAAGGTGTACGATCGGTTTTGGAGACAAAAACACACACAAAACTGTTTTAGGGTTTAGCTAATGAGCACAAGAGATGGAAAAACAAGACCCCTAGCCTTGTATATATACCCAAGTAAACTTGGTGAACAAGTTGGTCCTTGTTTCCTTTTCTTGATGGCCGATCGGTTCTAGGTATCCCTTAGGGATTCCAGAACCTTCTCAACTTTTGCAATTTGATCCTTTTCCATAAACATTTAACGCCCGTTAATCCATTACATTAATTACTTAACGTTCGTTAGTTATTTTGTTTAATAAATAAATAAATATAACATTTATATTTAATTATTAACTTTAAATTCTCATACGTAAAGTGTGCAATCCCAAAGTCTCGAGTTCGATCCTAACTCACGTCTATTAATTTATTGTCCATAAAACCAACACTTCGAGGGTTTGAAGAGTACCAAGACATAGTCAAGCTTGCCTCACAACCTCTTGTCTACACATCCCTTGATGAACTAAAACAGATTCTTTCCATAGGAGTCTACCTTAACGGATACAAAACGGTATTCAATTGGCTATGTCTACTTATAAGCCTCGCCACTTTGAATTTTATATTTGTTATATTTTGATAAAATTGATACGAGCACAACTAATTCCCAACTTACTAATTATGCAGTGGCTTTCACTTAATGGGAATAGAGAACACTGTCACATGATATCCATGAAAGACTGTTTGATTCCAAATGAAGATTCCACTCCTCGATATAAGCCTAATTTATTGTCAAGGTGATTTGTCATACTCAGTCTTATCCCTATTGTCTCATAAGTAGTTATAAACTGATGCATCATTCTTTGCTTCTTCTTATTCATGCAGATTTCCAGTGGGCTTTTATCACACAAACTATAAGGGATTTAAAACGCATGTAAAGACCCAATTATTGTCTCCATCAATCACATATACTGTCAACCTTGTCCTTGGCCATGAAGTTTATAAACAATATGCAGGCCTAAAATACAGATTAAGATCAAGAAGGGAGACAACAATTTCGACAGTGAACTTTGCAAATGAAAAAAATATTGAGGATTGGCTTTGGATGGTTGAGTTGTTTCAATTCACTAACGATGGGACTATTGGTGAACATGAAATTACTTTTGATAACCATTGATTAAATCTACAAGTAGAAGGCATCTTGTTTCAGCCCTAAGAAAAAGTAAGCTGACAAATACCAGTTATCAAGATAAGGTTTGGCGGGGAACATGTAGAATTTTGTTTGGGTCAGAACATGTCATTTTGAAGAAAAAAAATTATTTCGGGTCATAATGGGTCTCGCGGGTTGGGTTAACATGCTACCTGTTTGAATCTCATAAAATAGACAAATTACATAAAAATTTAACTATGGCTAAAAGATAAATTACAATAGAAAGTATTAAACTAATTATAGCCTATGTTTTTTACTGCTTTAATTTAGTTATTTACATTATCTTCATCCCAACTTTAAAAACTCGTTATCATGAATCATGATCCTAATGAATTGATAAATGAATTTGAAATTTAGTTAAAACTAACAAAGGGAACTACCAAAAGAATTGATTCAAAATTTAGTTGCCACATGGGAAGCGTGTAAGATGTTAGATGCATTCTACTTAATGGGTTTCCCACAGCATTCACTTCATCGCTTTTTGGAATGGAGGTTGGGGCAAAAATGGCCAATTAATGTCTGCTATACGTTTAAATTTGATAGGTAGAAGATTTACAAACCCTATTAGATTCAAGCATACACAAATTGTCAAGTAATATAGAAAATCCGACAACGGAGAACAATTTCTACTCAACCTTTTGGACAATGGTTCCGATTCAATAACCAAAAGGTATATTTATATCTTATATGTAGTTGTGGTGTAGCCTATGAACACAATTAGTGGTTTAAAAGGAGATATGATAGAATTTCTAAATATTTATTTGCATTTGTTTTATTGATAGATGTCTTATCTTAATGAAAATGGGAAAAATGTTTAATGCTTGATATATGTTAAATTTGATAGGTATAAGATCCAATGTTGGAGGATGACAAGGTACATGATACACAAACCACATCAAAAAACGAGGTCTATTTTATATCTCATATGTAGCTGTTGTGTGCAGCCTACGAACACAATTTCACCTTTTTCATGGGAAGTACTACATAATTTCTAAACAGTTACTTACGTATTTTTACTGATAGTGGTCTTATCTTGATAAAAATGAGAAGAAGTATGCTATCAGTGAGATCGGGTTGCTTAACAGTGAAAGGTAATTTTATTTGGCCCTCTTTACCTGATTCAAGGTTCTTTCTCTATCTGCTTTCCAGTTTTCTTGAAGATTTTTATGTGTTAGCTCTAAAATTCTGTGAGGTTAGGGGTATTCTATAAATTTTGGTGATAAAGGTATGTAATTGTCTAAGGAAATGTAGTCTGCAGATGTAATAGGCAATTGAGAATGGATGAGCCGTTTATACTATATGATGCCCCCCTTTGATAATTTCTTTGAATCTGTAGTTTGAGGTAAGGAGGAAAACAACACTATATGGTTCTCTGTTTAGCTGTCATAGGTGTTGGAAAAGTAGTCTTGTGCTTTAGGCCATCTGATAAGGATTTAAAACGTACGCTTTTAGGGGGTCATTTAAGCCTTAAACTCGTGTATTTATGATCAATATTACCTTAAATCATTTCTTTTCACATTTAAGGTACTTGGGACGCGAAAGAAGAAAACCGACATGTTTTGGGCTAGATTTGACAAGAAAACAAAGAAAACGACCAAGTCAAGAATCTGCTTGGAAAAGGGCTCTAGACGGTGTCACAATTCCAACGTGACGCCGTCACTTGTTATTTACCAAGAAGATTCAGCCCAAATTGTCGTACCTATTTTTTTTTGGGACGACACGTAGTGCAAAGTAGGGACGAGAATGTCATCCCTAAGCCCACTTATTTTTGTAGTGGTCTCGGCTCCATAACCAAATGTTATGTTGAGATTCATGATAGCAAGAGTTCATTCGACATTGTTAGAATATTTTTGAAAAAACTAGCACAGACACATAGTATATGTTAGTTTTTTGGTTAATCGTTGAAAAAATTAAAGGGAATATGTTATTTAATAGTAAACAAGTTTCATGATTGTTCTAATTTGATCACTCAAACTTTATATCAGTCACTAAAACAATTCGAATTTGTTCTATTCTTCTGAAATGACTATGTTTAAAGTGTCCATATATGCATCATCATGTTGTACCTTAGTAATAAACATTCATCCCATGAATTCAACTACTTTCAACTAACTTTATGTACAACATTATGCGACTCCGGACAAAAAAAATCACGAAATAATAATCAAGTTTGAGAAGTGTTTCGTTTTAGTTACTCTAATATAAAAATTACACAATAATTAAACACTATTGTAATAACTGGTAATAACTTTCGTCATATTTTTAATTTTTTGATCGTTTATGCATCTAATTTAAACAGTATTGTAATTAAACCGCCTTTTTTGAACTTCCACTTATTCTAAATTTAATTTTTTGCTCGTTTATGTATCTAATTTATATACTACATAATTGGTGTGTTTTGTTGGTTTGTGGGAGTTGTAAACACACATAAACGCTAAAAGTGTGTGAGCCTATGAGAGCACACACGATAAACACGATTATACGTGTTGAACGTAAATATAACTTGAATATATTATACCCGTATTATGCGTGCTACTTGACCCGATCCAATATATGATCCATGGGTTGTTTTGGATTGACACATGGGTCGAAAGTGAACAAGCTTGGGCCTTGGGTTCACTGATCGGGCAAGAACAGAAAAGAAGCAAAGGGGTGTTTGGGTTAAGACTTGTCGAACAAGTCATGGCCTGTGAAAGGGTCGGTTTGGTGTTAGTATAAAAGCAAACACCCTACACCTAAATTGATAAGCATAATTACACCTCCCTAATACCCTAAAACCGATCAAAGTATCCTGCCAAATTCCTATTCGATTTGCTCCTAAGTCAATTAGGTTTTTTATTAGTTTTCTTGTTCCTAATCTTGCAACAAATCCAAGTGTTTAGGTGTTGGTTAATTGGTGGTTTACTGTTGGTTCCTGGTTAGTCGAATAGCAGCAGAAAAGTGGTGTTTTTGCTCGTGGTCGTGGGCTCTTTTCTCGAACAGAAGTGAAAGATATCGGACCTTTATTGTCCGATATCGGGTGTAAGTAAGAAAATAGTTTCTTGACTGTTTTGTGTTCTCGGACAGAAAGAAGACGGGGTCTTGGGTTTGCTAGTTCGTGTTATTCAAGTGGGTCAATTGTTGATTGGTTTTAATACGTTCTCGACTAGCTACTTTATCGAACGTATATGGTTTTAAATTTGTTTGTGATACTCGTAGAGGTATCTAATTTAGATACTTGGGTTTCATATCGGTTTTCTTGTTCGTTACACTTGCGTTCAATTACCACGAAAGGTTAGTTTCTTATTTTACCTTTTATTCATTAATTGTTTATTAATACGTGTTAACCTAATTGCGATTACTAGATCCATATCCGTTGCGTACTCGTATGCGTTACTTGGCTAATGTAATTCTAAAATCCAACAGTGGCATCACGAGCCATCTTGTTTTTGCAATTATTGGTTACACGTTTCTTTTAATAAACATGTTTAAAAGGCTGCATGAAATCTAATTTAGTTATTCGTTTTATTTTTGTTTTGACAACTATATACAATACTTGTCAATTATTAATAAAAAGTAACAAGTCACACGCAAATTAAATTAAATTGTTAATTAGAATTAATTTATTAATTGGAATTAAATTTGTTAATTAGAATTAAAAGTTAATTAGAATTACTTGTTACTTAGAATTAAAAGTTAATTTGAATTACTTGTTAATTAGAATTTAATTAATTGTTAATTAGAATTATAATGATAATTAGAATTACATATTGTTTATTAAATACATAAAATAGCGTAATTACTAGTTAATTGAGATTGCCATGACCCACTCAATTGCTTTTTGCGATGTATGGGGCGATATAGGTATTGTATCCTAATGATGGTCTTATGGTTCTCCATTTCGGGAAGACTCGCAAGAGAACTCAGAACAATATGTGTTTTATATTGATGTTTATGATTATATGTTTGTGATTCCTTATGTGCATTATTGTTACTTGCTTTGACACCTAATTGTATGCAATATGGAATAATACATATCGTAACCATAATATTAATATTGCTCTTTATTTACACGCCTAAATATCATGCTCAATTTTAACCTGCTATTTGATTCATGGAAAATCGTTTTTGTTAAATAAAGTGACCTAATATAACGAAACACGTTTTCAAGAATTTAAAAATTAGAATCTATGGACACTTGGGATGTACGGCTCACCCACTAGAACAAACTATAAAGGGGGTTTAAAGAGGTGCGCATAGTCGCACCGAAAGGATGTCTAGGTTATTGCTTCAGTGCTTACCTGGTCCTCTGCCTCCCTGTGAGTTCGATTGGAGCTACCGTGAACCATGATGATCACTACAGTGTCATTACCAAAAGTTTTTAAAAAAATTTACAAAGTTGTTTTGCATGCTTCTTTGTACACGACTTTTACCACATTTATATGTGCATACCTATTTGTTAATTTTTTGTCTATGCCATCCAACTATGAACACGTGCATTTAGATTGACTTCTCTAGTCAGACCTAAGGGCCTTTCCAACCCATGGTAATCATTTCTCTTTGGTCAGACCTCTGGTTATTTTTACATGTTCATACTTGGTCGACTTATTTCGAGTTGGCTTGGTCAGACCTTGAACCCAAGGCATAAGATGAGAACTAAACATGCTCATGACATTATTACTTTTCTACTAATGTCTTGATCAGTCTCATAAATCTAAGAGTTGCATTATGCAATTAACGCTCATCGCTTACCTCCTGTCCCATTTTTTTACGCCCTGGTCAGACCTTTGGTAATTAGGTGGGAGTTCAATATGGATCTTAGTCTTAATTAGTAATTAATTGGGTATTAATTCTTTTAAGAATGTAATTATCGAAAATACTAGAATTGAACTTTTATGTTATGATTAATTGTTTTATTGCAACATAATTCGTAAACAAAGTTGTTTTTTCTTTGAAAGACAAACTTAGTCTCTTTTCCTAGTAAGAAGAGTGAGACTTATGCCTATCTTTTCTCCTTAGTTGATAAACTAAGATAGGATTACAAATTGATAAACTCATTTATGATCTTTCATTACCCTTTTGTGGTCTAGAGTTAATTGAAAGATAGAATATTTTGTGTAACTAGAAAACATTGTGTTTATAGCTACCAAAATAAATTACATCCTGCACTTGTCACGATGTATGATTTTAAACCGCAAAGACTAAATAAATTACTAGAATATTCGCTAGGTAATTTTCTAGGACTCTTGTTTAGTCCTAAAGTGCTAAATACCCTTGGGGCTTTGTAGACGATAAAGGAGGAATTGCATGCTAAAGATTCAAGTTAATTGAATGAAAGAATGGCTAGTCCATTGTCTACATAAGTAGAAATTCATATACTCTGTTCAATACCTAAGTACATGCTACTCGTAGGCATTTGAAGAGAATTGGAAAGTATATAAAACTATTGTATGCTATCTACTGGAAATGTAACACTTGTTGACAAATCCAGTGGGAGCAATTGCATTTTATTATTGAAATAACATTCTTGTAATGTTGTCAATTTTAGTGGGAGCTACGGGATTTATTTCCTTGTTAGTCACCCATATCATTTCAAAATTTCTTTGAAATAATTCATTACTTTCTTAATATGAACCACCATTGCTTAAAGGAAAATTGCACTTTATTTTATAAGATAACACGTTGCCTTCCTGTTGTCGCTCTCTGAAGCGTTATCTATAGAATAATAATCCACAATTCCTTATTACAGGTTATGGTTCCAAAACTACTTGTAATATCTATGACATTATCATATTGTTTACACACTCAATCATGTGTTGTTTGTTTTCATAATATGATGTTGTACCTTACACAAATGGGAGAAATCTCAAAGTGTGTGCAAGGAACAATAATATTATTGGTATCTCTTGACCGCAAGGTAAGAAAACTAATAAATATACTAGGACTTAAACACGCTAGATGTTTATTGCCCTGCTACATGTAAATAAGAATTCTACTAGGACTTAAATACGTTAGATGTTTATTGCCCTACTACATTCTAATAATGATTCTACTAGGACTTGAACACGCTAGATGTTTGTTGCCCTACTACATAGTGTAAAGATACTTCAACATTTGACTACATGTTTTAGTCAACATAATTATGGTTATATGATAATGATCATAATTATGAAGTATAAAATTAACTTGAAATTACTATAAAACTCAAGTGTTTACGTTCATGATTACTTTTGTTAGTATAATTATGCTTACATGTTAAGACATAATTATAAAGTCCTTAAATTAATCAATGAATTAAACATAAAGTATATATAGTATAATTGTTATGTCTTCTATTTAACACATAAACATAAGGTCTTTGAATTATTCAAAGACTTATAATATATTATTGAAATGTTATGTTTTCTTGTAAACACATGAACATATAATTCTTGAACATTTCTGTCTTCTTGTGAACACGTGAACATAAGGTTCTTGTATTGTTCAATAAATATACATTATTGCATGCACTTGGTTCGTAAATACTTAATATGCAATTTGGCTCGACCCAATTGACAAGTATTTGGTCCAAAGAAAATTAAGTTATATATGGAATTCTAATATAGTTTCACAATTCTAATACGCATAGAATACCATTTCATTATGGTATGTCTTATGTGATGAAACAAACCTTATTCATATTGTTTGGTTCATGATAGCTTTAATTGCTCTACCTCCAAAACATATCAAGGTTAGAAATTGTGTGTGTCATGGATACACTCAATATAGTTCAAACCTAGAAGGTATTCAAGACAACTCATAACTGAAAACCCTAATTCATTAGGGATTTGAGGTTTTTTCAGTCAAACCAATCGAATCCTAAATTCTTTTGGATTTTTGATTTTTCTACACTTCCTAGCTTGAAGATTGTAGTTTTGATATTCTTCCTAGCTTGACGAAACACAAAACTGTTGCTAGAAATTTTGGTTAAAGGTGATACGAAATTAGAGTTATTTTTATAAACCCTAATTTGAGTTGTTGGATGGAATTCCATTATGTCTTGATTTAAGTTCTAAATTTGTTAAAATCTTATGAAGTATTTTATTAACAAATCTGGAGATGAGAACTTAAAATGTATTTTGTGGTTTCCGATAAGAACAATTTATTGTTGCTTAAATACTCAATATTTAGAGAATTGTCTCTACTTACAAAAGTAAGTGGGAGTATATACATATCTCAAAAATTTTGAAAACAAAATACTTAACCTTCTAAA
Source organism: Chrysanthemum seticuspe (assembly GCA_019973895.1). Lineage (NCBI taxonomy): Eukaryota > Viridiplantae > Streptophyta > Magnoliopsida > Asterales > Asteraceae > Chrysanthemum > Chrysanthemum seticuspe. The sequence goes on from BPTQ01000001.1 coordinate 37,094,595, forward strand.
ATCCACTTATTAATGTCATACTAAGGTTAAACATGAAAATGTCAACCGAAGTATAATGGTTACTCTCATTCATAAATTCGAAAGGATGCCTCATCATTTGAATGATATTTTTAAGGGAGTTGATAATTACACGGATCAAATTACTATATCCACATAAATTTATTGTCATTTTACTTTTGTGCCCTCTTATACATTAACTTTTTCTTTTTATTGATATTTCCTATTTTATCTGCTAAACGTCTCAATTCCGGTTGACTCACCCAACACGTGCCGTAGCAGGGCCACCTTCCCGGTTCTCCGTCAACACATAAAATCACATTTGAAAATTACACCTATTTGTAAACTCTTTTCTTGATGGTGAACATCTATATTTGGCTTATTCATATCATCCTTTATATTTTCTTTCTTTTAGCACCATTTATTTGATCAAAAAGTAGGAATAATAAGCATAAAAGCGTTAGTTAAACCAAGAACTAAAACCAAATGTAACATATCCAATCTTCGGGACGTGACAACACCGTACTACCGTAGCTAGCTCCGAAGGTGTCCGAGGAGTACATATCCACCGTTGTAGCAACATGAGTTAAAAGCTCCATGTGCAAGCTAGTTACAATAACTCACTCTATCATTTCCTTGTGTTCACGGAATTTCATTTCATTACCACAAGCCCAAAACTGATTAGATGATTTCTTTTAGGTAGATGCGAATCGGCAAGTTCCGATAGTAATGGAGATCGTAAATGCAAACAATGATTTTGCATGAGCGATTTACTTTTTCATCTTAAGATTTATGTCTAAAAGATTGTGTTGATGATGGGGAGTTAGCACAGGGAAGACATGGAATTGTCAGTGAATAGCAACGCTTGGCAAAAAATTTAGATAAAAGCTGAAATGTATACAGAGGGCACAAAATTAATTTTACTTGAATTTTCTGTGGATGCAATAAAATCATCCGTGTAAATATCACTACCCTATTTTTAATATCAATGCTGAGGGATGTAAGTTAGAAGATTATTGTAAATCAGCTGACTACTAAAATACATTATCACATCTTGAATCTGATAAATATTTTAGTACTATGAATGATAAGATGCAGTCCTTAAAAGGCAAATTAAGTTTTGTGATTGATTATTATTTCGCCTAACAGTTAACCTATGAGGTTGAAATGAGTTTCTTTTGAAGAAAGACTCACAAGGACAAAATTGTATACATATTAATGCATGGCATTTAATAAGAAGTTTTTAATCATACTTAAGCAATTGACTGTGATTAAATTTTTTGATATAAACACGCATTAATTATATAAAGATATTTAATTGTCATACATGTGACTTGTATGTGGAATATGGCAATTAGATTTTATAACTCTTTCTTTATGATTACCTTTTGCGAGGAAGGGGTGTAATCAAAAGGGTTATGAATCTATATTATCTTTACGTAGTATATAATATTTAAGCAATCCAAGTTTTGATTGGATCATGCATCTAGGAGCTGAAATCTTGAATTTAATTACAATATGATTCTGATTGAATTAAGATAAACTCTTGAGTACATCTGACATTGAGTGGGAGCAATGTGTTTTTCCTTAAAATTTATATATTGAAGATGTAATTCTATTAAATTTAGATATTGATCCTTAAGCTTGCAATGAAACTTCACTTGGAATTTAGGAAATAAAACAACGACCTTAAAATAAATGTTTATTTGGAATAAACAAATACGGAAAATTAAGTCTAACACAAATGCAATATATTATTCAAGCAAGTCTTAAATGGTATATTTCACTTGGAATAATTTATTACATGGATGGAAACCTTATGTTGTTTTAACTAAGGATTTATCATGTATATATTATATTGTGTATAAGACTAGTTGTTGCTTTTGTACAAGAACAAGATGAGCTGACAACAACAATATCTAATTGAGAGTGTTTAGATTATTGTTAATATAGATGTTTACGAATTATAAAGAATAATTGTTGTATAAGTACAAATGATGCTAGAGGATTATTAATACTAGTTGTAGTAGGATTTTATCTTTTATGATAAATCTGCTAACTAGTTATGCTCAACATAGAGCATTGTTGCATTACACATTAAGGAATGATAATACTTTACACTTTTAGAAACTATAAAGATGACTGTCAGTATGTCGTTGACTTTTACTACCTCATGCAAGGTAGGGCGACATCTCCATACTCTAACTCTTGCAATAGTATGAGCATATGAGATAAGACACTCATCTTATATTTCAAATCCCTCACTATATGTGAAATTTGAAACAAGTATTTAGAAAGTTTACTCAGATGACTATTTAGTTTTTCTTGTAAAAGAAAGGTTGAGAATGTTGGAAACATTAGGCTTCAACTTACTAAATGAGTTTCATGCATATCTGTTTTAGTATTTGGATAATTGGGATTGAAAGATAGTTTTTTACTTTATGATGAATAAAGATACTTGGTATTTGTTATTCATTCATATAAAAATTGTTATCATATATTTGCATGTATATTCTAACGAGAATGTGGATTGTTCCCGCCCAACTTTCAAACATTTACTTTTGGATCCTTGTCATAAGTAAAATATTGAAAATGGTTTGTTAAATTCGTCCTTATACTTGAGATACAAGCAAGTTCTGTTATGTGTGGATATCATTTTTTGTAAGTATACGCAAAACGCTATCTGAATAAGGTAGTTGGCTATATTTCAGAGTGATGTGAAGCAGCATCTACAACACTTGTAGTCAATAAAGGTTTTGTTACTCCACTTGATATGTGCAGAAAGATACCATAGCGCCTCTCCAAATTTAATCCGATAATTGTTCGGCCGAACTCAAAGGGTAATGCAAGGTGATACTTGATTACATTTGTTATATTTAATTAAATTCTATAATGAGATTCTAAATGGTTAAACTATATCCAATGATTTAAGATCCATATCCATGGTTTAACGGTATCTATAACAAAGGATGATTACATCAAAACATTGAATGACCATGCTACTGAGAAACTTTTACGAAACTATTCTCTCAGACACTTTTAGTTAAAAAGCGAGTGAGAGCGTTTGCTAGGCGTTTCCGTCATTAGTTTTGTGTGCCATTCGACACACCAACTCCCAAGTGGGAGCTGTTGGTTTGTGGGAGTTGTAAACACACATAAACGCTAAAAGTTTGTGAGCCTATGGGGGCACAAACGATAAACACGAGTATACGTGTTGAACGTAAATATAACTTGAATATATTATACTCGTATAATGCGTGCTATTTGACCCGATCCAATATATGATCCATGGCCTGTTTTGGATTGAACATGGGTCGAAAGTGAACAAGCTTGGGCCTTGGGTTCACTGATCGGGCAAGAACAGAAAAGAAGCAAAGGGGTGTTTGGGTTAAGACTTGTCGAACAAGTCATGGCCTCTGAAAGGGTCGGTTTGGTTTTAGTATAAAAGCAAACACCCTACACCTAAATGGATACGCATAATTACACCTCCCTAGTACCCTAAAACCGATCAAAGTATCCTGCCAAATTCCTATTTTGCTCCTAAGTCAATTAGGGTTTTTGTTAGTTTTCTTGTTCCTAGACTTGCAACGAAGTTTAGGTGTTGGTTAATTGGTGGTTTACTGCTGGTTCCTTGTTAGTCGAATAGCAGCAGAAAAGTGGTGTTTTTGCTTCTGGCCGTGGGATCTTTTCTCGGACAGAAGTGAAAGATATCGGACCTTTATTGTCCGATATCGGGTGTAAGTAAGAAAACATTTTCTCGATTGTTTTGTGTTCTCGGACAGAAAGAAGTCGTGTTATTCAAGTGGGTCAATTGTTGATTGGTTTTAATACGTTCTCGACTAGGTTCTTTATCGAACGTATACGGTTTTCGTGTTGTGTGTGATCGATACTCGTAGAGGTATCTAATTTAGATACATGGGTTTCATATTGGTTTTCTTGTTTGTTACACTTGCGTTCAATCACCACGAAAGGTTAGTTTCTTATTTTACCTTTTATTCATTGCGTACTCGTATGTGTTACTTGTCTAACGTAGTTCTAAAATCCCAACATGTTTAAAGGCTTATTTGTGGTATTACAGTTAGTTGTATTTACTAGTAATTCTAGAATATTAAAAAAAAGGTATGAATGAATTTGATAGATGGAATAACGGAATGTGGGAGTGGGTTTGGCCTCCTCCGGCTAGGAAATATCAAAATGGAGCGTAGTTTCAAGGGGGTTAAAACCTTGTCAAAATGGATTCAAAAATATTAGGTTATGGTTTCTACAGCTACGAACAAAACATTGTCCATAGAAAAGTCAATGTTTTTTGTTAAGGACATGTGGAAATGGAGGCTACCTTTCGTTTTGAGCTTGGTAGAAAAGGTATCAAACTTGATTCTATTCTTTATCCTTGTTGTGGAAATGCGGTGGAATATGTCAATCGTCGTTTTGTGTATGAATTAGTTGAATATTGTTTAGTGTTACGTGAGAAAGTGTTACATGTGTAGGATAGAAGTAGAATTTTTGCTTGGTGGGGAATTGGTCTCGGTCAGAAACGTGTCCCGTGGGTTATGAGGACTAAAATGACAGGAAGACTATTGGTGTGAGTTTGTGTAGACGAGGGATTTGAACGTTAGAGGGTCAAAATGGACAAAATATATGTTTAACATTTTATAACGCTTACATATACATATCAAACATGAAACACTTGCACAAGTATTAATTTATACAATAACATGTCTTTAGGAATATTCATTATTTACCTACATGATAGCAAAAAGTTACAGAGTTTACATAGCAAACTCTCTAATGAAGTAAGGAGCACAGCACCAGTTTTAAAAGACTTAATTAGAAGCTCATCAGAATTATAACTCAATCCAGATCAGGTCTCGAAAGAAAAATAAGTAGAGGCAAAAACTTCGCCTACTATTTTGTATGAAATATTCCTGTATGACTTATAAATGTTTTTTACTGTATGATCTGAAACAAAACAAGTTGCTAAAAAGAACTTATGCATGTATATATATTTGTTGGTAATTCACATTGTGAGGCCTACTCTTGTGCAAAACATGTCTGTAATTCGACATAGGTTGTGTTTTGGTTCATGCAGGGGTGTTTGGGATAGTGGGTAATATGCAGAAAAAGTAAAACAATGATGTGTAAACAATGTGTATGTATTGATATATTGAATGATTACATTGTTACAGACTCTAAAGGTTTATATACTATATGAAACGTTGCCATGGAGGCAGTTATGCCGTTTCACCAAAGTCAAAGCGACACAATAACTACTAACTGTCAAACCTAACCTATTTGACCCATATTGGCCCATTTTCGACCCAGCCCATAATCTAAGAGTTTTACAGGCTTTTACAAAGTCAAATTTACATACATACATAATTTAAACTAAATATAAGTTTGATTCCTAAGCTTATAACATTACTGCTAATAATATTGATATCTGTATGGGAAGACCATTGATCACCATGCATTGACTTTTCAAGACATTCATATTCATTTTATCAAATGTCTTGGTCTTGCAAAAACGTATAATAGCTATCCATAAACTATGAGGACCACAATATTTGAAACTAATCTTTCATTTATGAAGATATTACAAGTAGAAAAATAAAAAATGACGTGACATGTGTTGGACGCCAAGTTTGAATAGGAGAAGGGTCAAAAACTCAAATTTGGACAAAACATATGTTCAACATTTTTTTAAGGCTTACATATCAAACATGAAAGCAATCAGTTGGATCATTTGGTTTTTATGAGGGGTTGGAATGTAAATTAGGAGCAGTTGAGGGGCTGCATGGTATATACATGTTGTTGATTTATAGAAGCTTCAAAGTAGAATGTTTAGGGTCTGAATTAAATCATGTGAGGTTGGCGTTGGGCAAGTGTGATGACCACATGGCAACATGCATGCAGACTGATTTTTATATAATCAAACTCTATATTTTTACCTTTTCCAAGCTAGATCTTTTCTTAGAGAAATATAAGATTTTTGTGTGATTGTCTTTCACATTAAATCCAAGAAAGGCCAAGTCAAGTAAATGACATTTGCATTTTCTTTGCTTTGTACATAACTAACATGATACATTTGTCCAAAAACTACAGTATGATATCATAAAAGTAAATTATACAAATGGTCCCTGCAGAAATAATTGTGGTTTGCATTGATTTTCGGGGTTTCGAATTTGATTCAAAACTAGTATTGTCCACAAAAAGATGCAAGTTCATTATCCGATTTCCATAACTAGAGCTTACCACGTCAAAGGTGGACCATTTTCTGGACTAACTACTACGACTACTCGTATAATTTGGTGAAAATACATCTTATGTATAAGAATACAATGGCATATATATGCATCCCGAACAAGATACCATATGATTATTGACTGTTGCAACTAAAAAAAAAAAATCGATCACTGTTTAATTTACTATAAAGAACATGTATTATTCCAAAGATGTAAAATTTATAGACATGTACGGATTACAAATTTTATATGAGTACTACTATTGGTGTAGATATACGATATAGATGTAACAAAATCACACAATATGCTACCTAAACTAATTTGATCTCACACCTTCATAATTTACCGACTATATCCTCCATATTGCCACAACATCATGATGACTACCATTTTTTATATGAAATAGTCTGACGATACTTAAAATATTCAACCTAAAATTAACCACAAATTTATTGTAAAGGAAAATATAAAATTGAAAACGTTCCTCGCCGATAATTTTAATAACAGGATACACGTTGTCATAACTCGCGAGTACCATACAAGTAACTTTTAAAAATTTAAAATGGTACTCTAAAAAAGTCTAGGACGCGGAGGAATGTAACATGTCATACCTGCCAATAAATCAGATCATATGGGTGATACTTGCCGATGATTTTCTCAAATGGCGATTAGATCTAGATTAAGCAAATCACATTGATGAATTTTAAAGTTTACTCTCAATCTAATGATAGTCTTAATGTACCATACAAGTTTCAAATATCTTTACTTAAACCGTTGCTATATGTGCGATATTGGATATTATTCATTTGAATATCACAGTAGCCCGCACTTTCATTTTTATATTTATAATCACATAAATATACATTTGGCTAATCTGATAATGATACTAACATTTATGAATAACTATTATTATATTGTTTTCTAAAAAAACAAATATACGATATACTAGTAAATGTTGAATTCATAAAGTTTTTAGAAATTATTAAGAATTTTCTAATCGTGTCCATGAAATTAAATCGATTAGATTCTTTTATAGTGTTTTTTATTTTAAATTCAACCCATAAAGTTTTAAATTGCCCCTCCTTTAATTTCTTAAAGGTGTTTTTTATTTATTTATTTTATTTTATTTATTTATTTTATTTTTTTCACAAACTTGAGAACTGATTTTTGTAGATATTCTGGCAAACGAAGTTTAACTAGTTTGATCAAATTGTAGGTAATTTTGACATTTTATTTGCTAACTAAAACTCTTGTCCATTTTGGGTTTTCTCTTAATATATGAAAGATAATGTCTTAAAAAAATGCCAAAGTCTGATCAGTTCCCAAACTAAGTTCTCCTTATTGTTTAGGAGAACCACAAGTTTAATTTTTTTATATGGTTGTCTTTCGCATCTAATCCAAGAGAGGCCTAGTCAAGTAAAATGACATGCTAACCAACCAAAAAACCAATTGGCTAGTATTATTGTTCAAAGAAATTTCACGTACCATATGCAAATAAGACTTGACTTTTTGCATCTCATCCCAGCTTCATCTTTGCTATATTAACATCTCACTTAAGAATCGATCACCGCACTTGCAATTGCTCAAAACACTATAAGAATCGATTTATCTCCTTAAATCATTAATCTTTCATCAACGTATAATGGATTCCGCCATGAAGGAGTTTGAACATCTTGTAGTCAAACTGGAGGAGGTCATATCAGCCACTGACAACTTTACTGACACCAAAATTATCGGAAAGGGTGGTTTCGGAAATGTATATGAAGGAGAACTATCTCAACCAAAAAGGGGTAAAACTAAGGCTGCTTTTAAGCGTTTGGATCGTAAACATGGGCATGGTGATCCTCAGTTCTGGAGGGAGGTCATGATGCTCTCCCGTTACATCCATGAAAATCTCATCTCTCTCCTTGGATTTTGTGACGAGGGTGGTGAGAAGATATTGGTGTACGAGCATGCATCTAATGGCAGCCTTGATCGCCATTTGAGTTCCACTACTCTCACGTGGACTCAACGTATTAGGATATGCCATGATGCTGCAAAGGGATTATGTTACCTTCATGAGGATAAAGGTAATCATAGAGTTCTTCACAGAGATATAAAAAGTTCCAACATTCTATTGGACGAAAACTGGAAAGCTAAAGTCTCTGACATGGGACTGGCAAAAGTAGGACCTGCTAATCAGTTTTCATTTTTCATCACCGATATTGTGGGTACACTTGGTTACATTGATCCAATGTATCTGCGCATGGGCTTTCTAACAAAAGAGTCTGACGTATACTCTTTCGGTGTTGTCCTTTTTGAAGTTTTATGCGGAAGACTTTGTTTTGATTATAGCCATGCTTATAGTGGGAATATAGTGCATATCTGGAAACAAAGATACGAAGAGAACAAGTTAGATGAGATTGTGTTTAAAGATCTTGTGCAAGCATTGGATCAGAGTTCTTTGGAAGTGTTTTCAGAGATCGCCTTTCAATGTTTGCAGGAATCACGTGAAAAGCGACCAAAGATGTCTGATGTTGTGGAAAAACTAGAGATAGCACTCAAATCTCAGGAGCCTGTTGATCTCATAGCAAAGGTGACACCTCCTCTGATCTACAGATCCGAAGAGGAACTCAAATTGCTTCTCTCCAAAGGAGTCTTCCTTAATGGGGGCAAAAAAGTAATTAACTACTCTGCTTGAATTTGTTTTTTAATTACTCTAGTTACTCTAATTTTTTTTAGAGTAAACTGCAAAATACATCATGTGGTTTGCAATTTCTGAGACCTTACATCCCTGTCAGAAACTATTGGCACCTTACATCCTTCGTTAGTCAAACATTTACCAACATACATCCCTAAGGACCAACGACGCAAAATTTTCTTCGTTAACGGCTAACGGGAGTATTGAGGAGGGCTGTTTTTGTCTTTTTACTCATATAAGGGATGTATTTTGCAGTTTACTCTTTTACATATAAGAGGGATGTATTTTGCAATTTACTTTTATACTTTACTTTTTTTTAATTATTATTATTATTATTATTATTATTATTATTATTATTATTATTATTATTATTATTATTATTATTATTATTATTATTATTATTATTAGAGTAAATTGCATAAATGGTCCTTGTGGTTTGCTCAAATTGTAGATTTCGTCCCTGAGTTTTTGAAAGTGCAGGCGGCCTCCCTGAGAGGAAAAGTTGAGTTCATTTTCCTCCCTGACCAAATTGAAATGACTAAAATACCCTCGTCTTCATCCCCTTTGAATTTCCAGGGACGAAATCTGCAATTTGAGCAAACCACAGGGACCATTTATTTTTTTTCGAAAATAATTTTTTCCCGAAAATAATTTTATCGGTTTTCATCCGTTTTTTTCCGTTTTTCTTACCTTTTTTTTAGATTTTTGTCCGTTTTTATCCATTTTTCTTTACGTTTTGTCTATTTTTATTCGTTTTGTCCATTTTTGTCCCTTTTTTTTTTACATTTTTGTCCGTGTTTCTTAAATTTTGTCTGTTTTTCTTCGTTTTTGTTTGTTTTTGTAATATTTCAACATTTGAAAAAAAAATCAAAAAGAAAAAAAATTTGAAAATTTTGAAAAAAAAATTCCAAAAAAAAATTAGAAATTTTTCGCAAATTTGAAAAAAAAAATTCCAAAAAGAATTTGAAAAAAAAATTGGAAAAAAAAGTTTCCGAAAAAAAATTTGGAAAAAAAATTCCAAAAAAAAATGTTTTCGTAAATACTTGTTTTTCAAAAAAAAAATTGGAATTTTTTTTTCTAAATTGTTTTTTTTAAATTCTTTTTACAAAAATAATTTTTTCGAAATTTGGACATATTGAAAAAAAATTATTTTCGAATTGCAGATTTCGTCCCTTGAAATTAAAAGGGGATGAAGACGAGGGTATTTCAGTCATTTCAATTTGGTCAGGGACGAAAATGAACTCAACTTTTCCTCTCAGGGAGGTCGCCTGCACTTTCGAAAACTCAAGGACGAAATCTGCAATTTGCGCAAACCACAAGGACCATTTATGCAATTTACTCTTATTATTATTATTATTATTATTATTATTATTATTATTATTATTATTATTATTATTATTATTATTATTATTCACTCATATTTTATTTTCTTCGTCCGTTTTTTTTATACTTTTTCGTCTGTTTTTTCGTTTCGTCCATTTTTTTCCCATTTTAGTCCGAGTTTTTCCGTTTTCTTACTTTTTTATCCATTTTGTTTTTATATGTTTTCATAAGTTTTTTTCCCGTACAAAACACAAGAAAACGGGAAAAAAAACGGGCGAAAACAAGAAAAATGGATGAAAGCATATCAAAAATGATGAAAATGGATAAAAAAAAGTAAGAAAACGGAAAAAATCGGACTAAAACGGGAACAAAATGGACGAAACGAAAAAACTGACGAAAACGTATAAAAAAACGGATGAAGAAAATAAAATATGAGTGAATAATAATAATAATAATAATAATAATTTTAATTAAAAAAAAGTAAAGTATAAAAGTAAATTGCAAAATACATCCCTCTTATATGTAAAAGAGTAAACTGCAAAATACATCCCTCGTATGAGTAAAAAGACCAAAACAGCCCTCCTATATACTCCTGTTAGCAGTTAACGAAAATTTTTTTGCGTCGTTCGTCCTTAGGGATGTATTTTGGTAAACGTTTGACTAACGAATGATGTAAGGTGCCAATAATTTTTGACAGGGATGTAAAGTCTCAGAAATTGCAAACCACATGGATGTATTTTGCAGTTTACTCTTTTTTTTATTATTATATTTTTTTGGAAATGGCAAATTTAGATTCATAAAATGTTAGCTTAATTATTTTTTTGAACTTTGTATGATTAATACAAAATAAATATTGTGTAGGCAGTATCACCCAACGATAGCTTTTATTCTGTTTAGTATATGCTACAATTGGATGGTAGCAGTTTCCATGAGTTTCAAGTTAATAAAAATAAGTCATTCGACCCGGTATCTGTTATTAAGTCATTCGACCCGGTATCTGTTATTATATCTACAAACCAAAATACATACACCATTTATAGTATTTGTTCTATATCCATCTTTAACTCAAAACAAAAACTGGAACATTGTTATCAACGGCAAAGACTTACCTACTAGACGTGGGCCCAATTCCCTTGACCCAAATCCAAAAGCCCTGACACAATTTATGCCCTGATAGATTCTCATATTGTAGAGTTAGGATCAAATAAGAAGAAAAATTAAAATGAGAAGGATAAGAAGAAACTACAACCACACATTTCAGATGCACCTATTAAAATAGATGCATCTCCCCTTGAAAATCTCTCCCTTATTTGAAATATGTGGCTAGAAATTCTTCTTATTATTCTTATTTTAGTTTTTCTTCTTACCGGATCCCTTCCCCATATTGTAAACCCAATAATAACTAATTCAGAACTTTACTTTTAATTGGACGTGTAGTGGTTCTGTATAAGTGAGAAGGGGGAACACATTGAAAGGATTTATATTGAAGCATGTCTGAATCCCGCTGCAATCAAAGAGGACAGTCTACAACATCTGTCTGATGATGTCATTGTTAATTCAAGGTGACTTATCCTATTCCTATTCCTTCTGTTTGGAACAACAGGGAGTGAGTTATCCATTTAGTGAAAGTTCGAGGGGGTAATCAATAATTCTAATAGCTGCTTAATTCTTCTTTATGCAGATTTCCAAAGGGGCGATGTTACAGATATCTAAATGAATTCAAAGCACATGTGAGAAGTGATTACTTGACACCTCAAATCTCATACACGGTCAACCTTGTCTTCGATATCTAAATGAATCGGATGTCAATTCATATAACCCTCTGAGATACAAAATAGATGGGGATGATGAGACAAAAGTTTTCATAATTTACCCTACTACACATATGAGAGAAGATGGATGGTTCATTGCTCCATTATATCACTTTACAAGCCAACACACAACTGTAGATCTTCAATTTGATTTTAAATATCGATGGGCCGATCTAGTAGTCGCTGGCATCGAGTTCCAACCATCTGAAGAAAAAGTAAGCACTTTATTGTCAATGGTCATGTTATTTATAAAAAAGATTTAAAGAAAAAATGACACTTAACCCGAAAGTATGGCTCAATTGCTTGGATATGTCATTATATAGGTGCAACTTCAAGTGTTTGAAGAGTATCAAGACATAGTCGAGGTTGCCTCACAACCTCTGTTCTACACATCCCTTGATGAACTTAAACAGATTCTCTCCATTGGAATCCACCTTAAAGGATACAAAAGGGTATTCAATTGGATATGTCTACTTACAAGCCCCACCACTTTGAATTCTATATTTATTACATATTTTAATAAAAATAATATGAGCACAACTAATTCCCAACTTACTAATTATACAGTGGTTTTCACTTAATGAGAAAGGACAACACTGTCACATGATATCCATGGAAGATTGTTTGATTCCAAATGATGATTTCCCTTCTCAATATGGGTCTCATTATAAGTCAAGGTAACTTGTCATACTCAGACTTATCCCTATTGTTTCATAAGTATATATAAATTGATGCATCATTCTTTGCTTCTTCTTCTTCATGCAGATTTCCAGCAGGCCTTTATCAAACACAGGAAAAGGGATTCGAAACATATGTCAAGACTCAGTTTTTGTCCCCGTCAATCACATACACCGTGAACCTTGTCTTTTATTCTTCCTTAAATCGTAAACAAGAATATGTAGACCTCAAATACAGATTAAGAGGGGAGACAACAACTTCTACTGTGAACCTTGCAAAGCGAAGAGAAGATGATGATTGGATTTGTATAGCTGAATTGTTTCAATTCACTAGTGATGGGAGTATCGTTGAATGTGAAATTACTTTTGATAACCATGGATCCAATCTATATGTAGAAGGCATCTTGTTTCAGCCCCTGGGAAAAGTAAGGTGACAAATATCAGTTATCAAGATAAGGTTGGGTTGGGAACATGTAGAAATTTGTTTGGGTCAGAACAGGTCATTTTGAAAGAAAAAATCTGTTTCGGGTCAAAATGGGTCTTGCGGGTTTGGGTCAACCTGTTGGTTTTAATTTGAATTTCATAAAATAGACAAATTACATGAAACTTTAACTATGGCTAAAAGATAAATTTCAATAGAAAGTATTAAACTAATTATAGCCAAAGTTGTTTTTGCTTTAATTTAGTTATTTACATTATCTTCATTCCAAATTTAAAAAGACTCATTATCATCAATCATGATCCAAAATGTTGGTTATTATCTAATAATCTGATGAAAGGCTAAAAGAATTTGAAATTTAGTTAAAACAAACAAAGTGAATTATCAAAAGAATTGATTTAATATATAATGGCCACATGGCCAATTAATATGTTTATATTTTTTATGACATTTACAAAGAGGTGGATGGCAAACGGGCAACAAGCTGCGCCGCTAGCCAAGGTAGAGGGTACAATGTTAGAGCATGACAAGGTAGAGGGTACACAAACCATATAAGAGTCAGGCATATTCAATAATGACACTGCTCAAGATGACATTCCTCAAGAGGTATATTATGTATCTATTGTGCAGCTTTCACTTCTTCGCCTTTTGAAATGGAGGTTGGGGCATAAATGGCCAATTAATGTCTGATATATGTTTAAATTTGACAGGTAGAACGTAGAAGATCGGACAGTTAAGAAGAATCTCTACTCAACTCTTGGGAAATGGTTCCGATTCAATAATTAAAAGGTATATTTATATCTCATATGTAGTTGTTGTGTAACCTATGGACACGGTTACTGGTTTAAAAGGAGGTACTACAAAATTTCTTAATATTTATTCAAATTTGTTTTACTGATAGATGTCGTATCTTGATGAAAATTGGAAAAAATGTTTAATGTATGATATATGACTAATTTTGATAGGTGTAAGATCCGATGTTAGAGGATGACAAGGTAGAGGATACACAAACCACATCAAATAATGAGGTATATTTATATCTCATATGTACCTGTTATACAGCCTACGTACACGGTTTCACTTTTTAACGGGAAGTAGTACAAAATTTCTGAACAGTTACTTACGTATATATTTTTACTGATAGTGGTCTTATCGTGATAAAAATGAGAAGAAACATGCTATCAGTGAGATCGGGTTGCTTAACTGTGGCCTCTTTACCTGAATCGAGGATCTTTCTCTATCTTCTTGCTAGTTTTCTTGAACATGTTTATCTGTTATATCTAAAAAATTAGTGGATGGTATGGTTGCTCCCTTTGGTTGTTATTATTTCGGCTGATGATGCCTTGCTCTGTACTCATTTTTGTCACCATATTTGTGAGGTTAGGGGTATTATGTAAATATTGGTGATAAGGGTATGTGATTGTCTAAGGAAATGTAGTCTGCAGATGTAATAGGCATTTGAGAATGGATGATTTGTTTGTACTAGATGATGCCCCCCTTTGATAATTTCTTTGAATCTGTAGAGTGAGGTAAGGAGGAAAGTACACTATATGGTTCTCTGTTTAGCTGTCATAGGTGGTGGAAAAGTAGTCTTGTGCTTTAGGCCATCTTTGGTGATATATAGGTGAATGCATGAGTAGTATATGTTGGTAGCATGTTGGTGGAATTGTTGCAGTTTCTGGGTTTATTGTCATATAATACAGTGCTATTGTCATATATTCACAGTTTCACCCAAAAAAAAAGTATGCAAGAAAAGTTTGCAAAAAATGAGTTCAGACTTCAGGCACTAATATCAAGATTAATTAGGTTGGTTTTTAACAACTGACAAAATTGGGACTGTGGGTGTAAGGATGCTTCATATATTGTTTCTACATAAAACAGATTTTAGAAGGAAAATCTGAAATTATAATTTTCAGTCATCAGCTAACCCAGTCAGACCCATTGTTTTTGCACCTAGACCCATATATTTTGTGCTAAAAGTCTGTTGAAAAAAAGATGCGCATGTGCTTCACAGTTATTAGTATAATGCGCATACCATCATTGTACTTATCCCCATATACTCCACTTAAATTGTGTTTGTAGCCCTTATGGATTGTCATCCATAAGAAAAATGATGTCTAGGAATACATTAAGAGTGCCATACCAAGGAAAACCACTGCATTTTTGGAGTCTTAGTTCTAATAGTTTCCCATACATGTTTATCGGCAAATGGGACTCCTTTACCTTTTGAGTTTTTCCATACAGCTACATATTTTCACAAAGGTTATAACAGGCTCTTAGCTAGATGCCTATAACTTGAGGATACTATGCTACTCCAAAGGCTACTTTCATCTTCCATCTTTGAATATAGGCTACATACAAGCCACATTGAAGTGGATTCCCCATTCCCAATTTATGGACATTATGAAACTTAACTTTATCTCTGTATCCAACAAGTTCTTTCATCCCCAACTGTTTGAATTCTCATGTTTAACTTCCCAGACACTCGTCCATTTTAACTTCATTGTGTGACTCCATTATATTCCATAAATGGGTCAAAACAACTAATCGTTAAGAATGACACATTATTACGGTGCAATATTCCATAAATGCTTGATGTATTCCATTTATTCAAATCTTTAAACCCTGGACCTGGAACTCCGTGATTCTCTGGTCTACAAATATATTTCCATGCTACTTTAACTCTGCCTTTTAGTGATTTGTTGACACCATAGGAAAACTTTCAAAATTCTGTATAGCTGTTTTAGAAAGCTTGAATATTGAAGCCCAATAAACTCAAACAGGCTCAAGAACATAAGCCAGCAATTATGAAAAGCTTAAAAACAGATCTTTAAACACTGGATTTTGTAGCCCATGGTACCCAAAGCATTGTAGGACTTTGCTTTGGTGTGTGATAGCATGTATTATTACCAATCTTTCAATTTATCTGTAATGAATGAGTAAGCACTTGTAAAACCTTCCCATTTTAAATATTTAGCAAGTCCATGTGCAATAATATAAAGAACACGTTAGTTGGCTTCTACTACATGCAAACCTCACTTTCTAAATCTATTACATATATGATGAGTTTTTCTGCTTCTGCAGATTTGGAGAAGTGCTTGTAATAACAGCTTGCTATAGATTTGAAATTAAGAGAAAAATCGAATCCAAAGTAGTATCGCCTGAAACAACATATGCAGTTTACCTTGTCTACAAATTACCACAAGACCAATCCACATTCATGGCTCCACTGGAAGTTGATTTTGGTAGGTTTGCCTATCTAGTAAGCCCACCAGACACCCCTGTTATTGGATCAAAGCTTGATGAGAACACACACAACACGGTGAATAGACCCAATAAACTGAAGGTCGTTCCAGAACAAAGAAGCGATGGTTGGATGTAAGTAAAAACATGGGAATTTCAAACCCAAACTACTATTGAAATAATCTTTATGGCTTTTATGTTAAGGCATCCTGGTTACAAGGATCTTCAGGGGCTTGTAGTACAAGCTATTGAGCTTTGACCCATATAAGTTCCTTCTTTTTTAAAAGCAAGACTTAAGTGTAAGGACAACAAGTTTTTTTGATATTTACTTTTGCGATGAATACACAATGAACCAAATACCAGTTGAGCAGTTATATTTTGTATACTCTCATTTTACATTTCGTGATACCACATTCAAACTAAAAGAAACAATAAGATAAAAATATTTGAACACAAAGACTAATAATATCGTTGTACCGTTGTACATCATCCAATGAAACAATACTCCTTAGACGTTTAGTTTAAGACCCGTGTAGCTCTAATCTCATTTTAAAGATCATGCTACCATTGTTCTCTGCTTTGGTATGTCTTAGACTTATGAACATAATAATATAACTTTCAGAATTAACATATATCATCTAATCACATACAGTATAAAGTTTGTGTGTTGCTACCATCAGAGATTTGCCGGAAAGTTGATCCGAAACTAAAAAACTTTTTTTCAGTTCAAAAAAGGGTTCTTTTTTTTTCTTTGCTTTCTAAGCTTTTGAGGAAATTTCATAGTCCACTCATTTTGAACAATTTGTAAACTGCACACTCTAGATTGCAGAAATTTCGGATATAGCGTTAAACTTATATAAAGTTAAAAATACACTTGTTGAAGATATTAGATGACATATAAACCATAAAGATTTTTATGCTTTCATGTTGATCAATATATTTTTGCTAAATTATTAGAAATCATGCATTTGAAAAAATGCATATAAACGATGATTATGTAGGTTGTCATTATTGTGTTTATTTTCGAAACTGGCGTTACTTTTGAACTTTACAATGAGAAAAACCGCTCAACTCGATCCTAATATGAATTTATGGCCAACGATGGACATAAGTCTTGTTTCAACATAAGTGCTACCTCTAGTTCCTAAAATCTTCTTGTTTCACCACAGGCTGAACTACGACGTCGTCATGCCTCTCTCATGGTTACATTGTTACCTAACTGAAGTCTCTTGTTGTTTTTGATAGAGAATATTGTGATGATAAATGTTTTATTGTTTTTGTGTCTAGAACTGTACATCAAACCTCCCTATATAAAGGGATTACAACATCTTATTTATGGGTAAATCCCATAAATCATGGAATACTAATTACAATTGATTGATAGCTATCATAAAACACAGCTCATTACATTTAATGAGATTGATTTGGGCTTATCTATATACTCGGCTAACATTCCCCCGCAGTCGAAGCGGGAGGACACCAAACGCTGAGACTGGACCGAAATTCCTCAAATAGAGCAGATGGCAGTCCTTTAGTGAAGATGTCCGCATATTGATATCGCGAAGGAACATGAAGAACACGGACCTCACTAGTAGCAACCAAGTCTCAAACAAAGTGGATATCTATCTCGATATGTTTCGTACGCTGATGCTAAACCGGATTGCAAGACAAGTAGACAGCACTAACGTTATCACAATAGACAAGCGTAGCGGAAGATAACGGGGTGTGTAACTCACGAAGTAAGTTCCGTAACCAACACGTCTCGGCAACAGCATTGGCAACACCACGATATTCGGCCTCTGCACTAGAACGAGAGAGCGTCGGCTGACGCTTAGAGGACCAGGAGAGTAAGTTGTTACCAAGAAATACACAATAACCTGAGGTCGATCGCCGTGTAGTGGGGCAGCCAGCCCAATCAGCATCAGAATATGCAACCAAATTTGTAGTAGAGGAGGAGAATAACTGCAGGCCATAATCCAGAGTACCCTGAACATACCTCAGGATCCTTTTAAGAGCTGAAAAATGAGGCTCCCGAGGATCATGCATATAAAGACAAACCTGCTGAACTGCAAGATATATCAGGTCTGGTAAATGTGAGATACTGTAGAGAACCTGCAAGACTCCGATACAATGTCGGGTCAGAAACCGGATCACCATCATCCCCCAGTTTGGACTCAGTGTCAACAGGAGTCCGACAAGGGTTACAATGAAGCATGTGTGCTTTCTCCAAAATCTCTTTAGCATATTTTTTCTGAGATAAAAACAACCCTGAAGAGTCTCGTGTAACCGAAATACCCAAAAAATAATTAAGTGGACCGAGATCTGTCATGGAAAACTCCTGGTGCAAAGAAAAAATAATCTGCTGTAACAAATACTCAAAAGAAGCAGTTAGCACGATATCATCAACATATAGCAATAGGTAAGCTGTATCTGTCCCATGTCGGAATATAAATAATGATGAGTCACAGCGACTAGGAGAAAACCCAACCCGAGTGATATAAGACGCAAATCGCTGGAACCATGCTCTAGGAGCCTGCTTGAGCCCATACAGAGACCTCTGCAATAAACACACATAATTCGGATGTACAGGGCCTCGAAACCTTAGAGGTTGATGCATATAAACTGTCTCAGATAAGTCACCATGCAAGAAAGCATTTTTGACATCAAGCTGATGAATCGGCCAATGTCGAGAAGTAGCTAAACTTAGAACAGTCCGAATAGTGCCTGCTTAACCACCGGACTAAAAGTCTCGTCTACATCAACTCCCTCTAACTGATTACTACCATTCGCCACAAGATGAGCCTTATAGCGACTAAGAGTGCCATCAGCCAAATACTTATGGCGAAAGTGCCACATAGAGCGAATGATGTTCGTGTTCGTGGGTCTAGGCACCAGAGTCCAAGTTTTGTTTTTGATAAGTGTAGTGTATTCATCTTGCATAGCATTTTGCCAATTTGGATCAATATACGCCTCACGATAGGTCTTTGGTAAGGGGCGAAACCGAGGAGACATGCATATTTAGAAGCTCAGTAGGACGATTAGTCCCGACACGAAATCGTGTGACCATGGGATGAACCGATACGGGGTTTGGGTTGTGAGGAGGGTCTGGAAGGATATGTTGGTTTTGGTACGCGGGTGGTGATTGATTTAGTATATGCTGGTGATTGACGAGTGGTGATAGTGATGAATCATGGGCTGTATGATGATGGACTGTATTAGGACTGTTATGTATTGGGGTTGTTGGCTCATTTGTGGGTTGAGGAACATTGGGTTGCACAACGGGGGCAAAGGGAATAGTAGGAGGGTTTATATCAGGCGAGTCATCCAAAAAATTGTATTTGGATGCTGATGTTGTTTTAGAAGTGCCGTATGGAAAAACAGTTTCATCAAAGGTTACATGGCGAGAGATGATGATTTTATCGGTGTTTAATTCAAGACAGCGATATCCGCGGTGATTTGAGGCTTGTCCCAAATAAATGGAGGGTGTGGCGCATGGTTCAAGTTTGTGATTAGGGTATAGGTGGGGGTAACATAAGCAGCCAAACGTGCGTAAAAGGCTGTAATCTGGGTTTTGGCCAAATAGGCGGGTATAAGGGATTTCATTGGAAATGGCAGTGGAAGGCAAGATATTTAGTAAGTGAGTAGCCATATTTAGAGCTTCAACCCAAAAAGTTGGTGGAAGGTTGGCCTAAAAAAGTAAGGTCCGAATAGGATTATTGATTGTGCGAATCATCCGTTCAGACTTCCCATTTTGTTGTGATGTTTTGGGGCATGAAAAGCGAAACTGAATGCCATTGTCAGCAAATAGTTTATGAAGGTTTGTGTTGTCAAATTCACCGCCATGGTCACACTGAAAAGACCTGATTTCACACTTAAATTGAGTGCGAACATAGTTATGAAATAGAACAAATTTAGATAAGACATCAGATTTATTAATCAACGGATAAACCCAAACGAAATGAGAATAATGATCCAAGAGTAATACATAATATTTGAACCCTGAAAGACTCGGAATTGGTGAAGTCCACACATCTGAGTGGATAATGTCAAAGCAAGCATTAACGACAGTATTGGAACTAACAAATGGAAGTCTAACATGTTTGCCAAGCTGGCAGGCATGGCAAAGCACGGGAGGCTTCTCTTTATTACATGAAATGAAATTATTTGAAACAAGACGACGTAACACTTCACTTCCAGGATATCCAAGACGCTGATGCCACGTATGCTGACTAACAAGAAGAGCTTGAGGAATGGGAGACGGGGTTGTGACGGGATAGAGGTCACCCGAGCTATCACAGCGGAGAAGCACCCGCCGCGTCATGAAATCCTTAACAGAAAAACCAAAGGGATCAAATTCAACAGTACAGTTATTATCGCGAACAAATTGACGAACAAAAATTAATTTTTTGACAATATGAGGGGTAATAAGAACGTTATTTAGGTGAAGGGGTCGAGAGGGAGTTGGCAAAATGTTATGACCCGTATTGATGACCGGTATAGAATACCCGTCACCAACCGATACGGACGGATATATACACATATTAAAAACATTACTTAGACTATTAACATAAGCATTAAGATGTAGACTAGCACCTGTGTCCATATTCCATCCCCTGGTCGTGGGATCATGAAGAGTCCCGGCGTTGAAAGCATGGGGTAACAAAGTTTCTTGTCCCGGAGTGACGGATTGTGTATTTGCTTGAGATGTGGTGCCCGCTGGAGCATGGGGGGCCATAGGCATAGGACCAGGTGGGCCATATAGTAACGGACCAATTTCCTGTTAGAGGGTATTGGGTTGTATATATAATACGGGTGGGCTAAGTATGGGTGTAGGGATAGTGTGATGGGTTGGTGGGTTATTAAAACCAGGTGGGGGGGATCATTTGGTGGCTTGGGCCTGTTTGATGGGTGTAATAAGGGTGGGCAGTTGGGCTTGGTGAAGTGTGGGCCTATGTTACATAGGCTGATGGACTACTGGCGATATGATTTGGACGAGACAAAGGTATTTGTTGTGGATTATTATTTCCCGTAATTCCCAGCCTACCCAAAAGTTTTAAAACAATTTCCTCAGTGTCACTATTCTGCTTGTTTTCAATAGGTCGATGGGTGTTTTTATTGTTGGAGTCATGAACAAACTTACAACCCATTCCATAGCGACATGCTCCTCTAGCAAAATTAATGCATGGGTTCCGTGATTTTACTTGAGGATTAGAGGGGTTACGAGCAATACCTTTGTCCGTCATGAGCACTAACGGAGATGAGGAGGTGGAGTCCACAGGGAGTGCAAGAGACCTATTTTTCAACCGCATTTCTTCTGTCATTAGCATTGAACGAGCCATTTTGAAATCCGGAAAGGTTTCCCGATGATGCATAATACCGCAAACCTGGTCATATTTATCCGAGAGACCCTCAAGAGCATAGTGAACAAGGTCATCATTGGTTATTCGTGAGTCGAGGCTGGCAAGGATTGTAGCAGTCGTTTCAATCTTTCCCAAGTATGCCTCCATACTTGAGTTACCTTGTTTGAGAGACCGCAACTCCGCCTTCAACGCATTGGTTCGTGACCGTTTGTTATCATTAACAATGTCGGTGATAATGTCCCATGCTTCCTTCGGTGACCTTGGACGGAGAACCACTAACCGAGCCTGAAGGGCATCGGAAAGAGTTGTGAATATCCAGGATAAAACGATCTTGTCCACTTTTACCTCCTCAGCAATGAGAGGAGGGATAGCACTTGTTCCGGTGTCGACGGGAAATCCATGAATATATTTACTCACTTCATAGCTGTAACAAAGTTGCTCAAAGAAAAATTCCCATGAGCCGTAATTCCAGTTCTCAAGGTCAAGTTTGACAGGTACTCGTGTGAGAAGATGATGGTGGGTAATGGTGGACAGCTTGTCGGATAGGAGGACAATGGGAAGGGTGTCTGATCCTGTCATGTTGTGGATGTCGTGGGGATGTAGAAGGAATTTATGGTTTGTATGGGAGGTTGATTATGTGTACGTAAAGGGGATAATGCAACAGCATGTAATAGACAAATGACTTGTTAGGTTGTATGCTAATGTGGACAGTAAACTATTTGCTGACAGTAAACAAAAATTAATAATGGATTCGCGACCTTTGCTAATGTGGACAGTAAACAAAAATTAATAATGGATTCGCGACCTTTGCACGAATACGATAGAAACACTCGTGTGGATTTGTGACCAAAGCACAAATCACCAACACGAGACCAATAACTGATAACGAGTACAGGGAGATGACAGGTAGGGTTTTGGTGGGAGGGTGGTTTGTAGGGATTAGTTTAGAAAAGGAGATGGCTCTGAAACCATGATAGAGAATATTGTGATGATAAATGTTTTATTGTTTTTGTGTCTAGAACTGTACATCGAACCTCCCTATATAAAGGGATTACAACATCTTATTGATGGGTAAATCCCATAAATCATGGAATACTAATTACAATTGATTGATAGCTATCATAAAACACAGCTCATTACATTTAATGAGATTGATTTGGGCTTATCTATATACTCGGCTAACAGTTTTGACTATCATCTCTTTTGTTGGTTCATTAATATTTACCTTGGTTTATTAAATCATTGCATATTTTTTAAGGTTTATGTATCATCATTCTGTTTGTGTGCCTCTACGACAACTGTTTTGCCATTTTTTTAGATTAGCATATTTAGTATTTTCTCTACAACAATCGGATGGACGGGAGAGGAGACTTTCGCCGGGGACGCAGTGTCCCCGGCGAAAGTCACTAAACGACAAAATAAAATCTGACGTGGCACATGAATACGCTGACCTGTTATGGAAAATTCAACGAACATTTTCGGCGGGGACAAGTCACCGGCGAAAGTACGTTTCATTTTTAACAAACTTTGACCGGCTAGTTAAAATTCAACGTAACCTTTCTCCGGGGACTTGTCCCCGCTGAAAGTGTGTTTCACTTTTACCAAAATTTGACCAAAGTCAAAAGCATGCTAATTGTTCGCGGGAAAATTCCCTCCAAACCTTTCCCCGAAGACATGTCCCTGGCAAAAGTAATATTTACAAAAAATACACTTTAAATATTAATACATAACTAAAACCCCGATGCTTGGATCGTATTTTCATTACGTAAAACCCAAAACTATTTTAAAATTAAAACGGCATATCTTTAGTTCCATCGTCTGGCGTTACAAAATATTTGGTCAAAGAAACGAAGACTTGAATTTTGAGCAGCTGGGTTGTATCTCCAGGTTATCCAACGCTTGGGATTTATTGATGAGACTTGACGAAACAGAGTAGATACATACGAATTAGTTAAACATACGTATTATTCCAACAATAACAACATCAACAACAACAACAACAACAACAACAACAACAACAACAACTACAAGAACAACAACAACTACTACTACTACAACATACGAAGATTTTTCATGTCACCTAACAGCTCACGAAGTAATGCATCCGACTGACATGCGTGGTCGTCAGGAATCCTTGCCATTTCAAGTCTTGCCTCCAGCAACCTTACTCTTGTCTCTAGCACATGTTTTTGTGATTCCAGCAACTTTATCCTAAGATCTTTTTCATGGAAGCTCGAGCACTCTGTTGGTACAGATCCAGAACCTTGAGAAGAGATTGTTCTTAAGTACTCGTCAAATTCATCCTTCCACATAAAATATCCGCACCCATTATCTTCTTTTCTGGGCTGTTACATAATAAGAAAATTATAAGATATTTAAACCCAATTATTTGTATATTTACATAAATAAGAAATGTATGATTGTTCACCTTTGACAGAGGACATGCATAATATTGTCTTCCAGATGAATATTCTCTATGTGATGTTCTTAATCTTATATTTCCTGCTCCATAAGAACACATAAAAGGATTAAATGGCTCCATCTCAGGTTTTGAAATTTGTGTGAAGATAAGAGGTTGTGAGGTTGAGTGGTTTTGAGGATAAGAGGTTGTGAAATTCGTGCAAAGATACAAGAATTATATAATATGTTTGTAATGTTGGTGGAAAGTTTTGGCGCCATTTTTTTTTTGGGAATTTTTGGCGCCATTTTTTTGTGGGAATTTTTGGCGCCATTTTTTTTGTGGGAATTTTTGGCGCCATTTTTTTGGTGGGAGGTTGAGACCAGTAGACAACTGCAAGAATTTGGACCTATGCATTGATGTATTGATGTATATAAATAATAATAATAATTTATATATACTGATGCATTGATGTATACAAATTCTGAATTTAACATGATACGTATACCATAGCACCTATACTTGGTCGTTTAACATGATACGTATACCAATAGCACCTATACTTGGTCATTTAACATGATACGTATACCATAGCACCTATACTCGGCCGTTTAACATGATACGTATACCATAGCACCTATACTTGGTCGTTTAACATGATACGTATACCATAGCACCTATACTCGGCCGTTTAACATGATACGTATACCACAGCACCTATAAACGTATACCATAGCACCTATAGTTGGTCGTTGAACATGATACATATACCATAGCACCTATACTTGGCCGTTTAACATGATACGTATACCATAGCACCTATACTCGGCCGTTTAACATGATACGTATACCATAGCACCTAAAGTTGGTCGTTTAACATGATACGTATACCATAGCACCTATAGTTGGTCGTTGAACATGATACATATACCATAGCACCTATACTTGGCCGTTTAACATGATACGTATACCATAGCACCTATACTCGGCCGTTTAACATGATACGTATACCATAGCACCTAAAGTTAGTCGTTTAACATGATACGTATACCATAGCACCTATACTTGGTCGTTTAACATGATACGTATACCATAGCACCTATACTTAGTTATTAAAAATGATAATAAAGATTGTTTTTAATATGAATATTGATTAAAACACCTTTTTCCGGGGACATGTCCCCGGGAAAACTTTTCACGATTTTTTATTTTTCCCTCCCATCTTTTTACTTTATCCTGCCATAACCTTCTCTGGGGACAAGTCCTCGGCAAAAGTCTTGCTAAAAGACAAACAAAGTTTTCGCCGGGGACATGTCCCCGGCGAAAACTAATCGTAAAAATCACCTCAATTATTAACCAAGATCTGCTTTCACAAATGAGATAAAAAAAAAACAAACAAACTCACGCTAGCTACTCCACCTCCTTCATCTTCAGAGCACCACCTCCATCACCGCACCACCTCCACCACCACTACATCACCACGCCGCCTCCACCACCACTACATCACCGCGCGCACCACCACACTCGCAGCATTAAATTGTGGTTTGTAAGTGATTATTATCTTTTTAGTTGTAATCTTAAGTGGGTATCTTTTAGTTTTTACTAATTTAATCCAAATCCTTTTGTAATTTTTATAAATACTCTTGACTGATTGTTAAATGCTTCATGGGTTTTTGTTATATAGTTGTAATCTTAAGTGGGTATCTATTATTTGGTTAATGCTTCATGGGTTTTCGTTTGTGTTATACCGATTTGATGCTTCATGGGTTTTTGTTTGTGGGTATTTGTTAGTTTTTAGATTAAGCTCGATTTAGCTTGTGTTATACCGATTTGATTGAAAAGCTTAGGTATTGTGGTTTGTACGTGATTATAATGTGATATAATGTGATAATAATAATAATGAGATAATCATCTCCGATACTGTTGGGGCTCACATTTAAAAACGTAGCTATAAATTGATATGTCAAAGGGATTGCCTCAAGCTTACAACCTCTAAATATTTTTATTGTAAAGAAACAAATTATCTTCAAAATACTTATCATAGTATAGTTTATATTTATCTAACTGAATACATATAACAACAAATAAAGTTTAAGAAATAGAATGCACAAGATTTATATTTTTACGCGTCCCTCTAGTAATTACTAGGACTAGAAGCGTTTTGGTTTGCTTCTTGTCATATATCCTTTCACTTTATCTTGAATATCAGTAAACGTAGATTTCAACTTTTTAATGTTTTCAGTGTCTTCTGTCTAGGTACGAAAGCACTGGCAGTATCTTATCTGACATGCCTGGAATCTATATACCAAACTATTAATGGTTAGTTGGTATTCCATGTACTCAATGAATTGCTATATATATTTTTCTATATTACCAAACTTGTGAAGATAGCAATCAATTTAATGTATTTGTAACCGTTTATTATGTGTTGTACTCTGGTATATATATAATTGTAACCTTTTAATATGTGCTTTGCTTTTATACTTGTAGGAATATAGTGTCTACTGTCAGTCTGGAGTGCAAATTGGATTTGAAGGCCATCGCATTACATGCTCGAAATGCATAATACAATCCAAAGGTATGCTGCAATTATTAATATTATTACCGTAAGCCAGATAGGATAGGATTCAGGCTTGTGGTTATTATACCCATTGTTTGGTTGTTATGTAATCTTTTTAGTTGTGTTTTGGTAACCACAGCCGAGGCCAAGCCGCGACCACAGCCAAGACCATAGCCGAGGCCAAGCCGCGACCACAGCCGAGACTAAAAGGTAAGATATGTCGTTGCGTATTTTAAATAGTTTAGGGTTTTAGGTAATGAGAACTTTCCAAGCATCGGGTATTAAAAAGACCCTTTAAACCATTGGGGTTGAATTGGTCATTTTAACAATTAGGGTAGGAGAGTGGGATGGTGGATTTTGGGACCTAAACCAAGATCTTGGCAAGGTGTTGGGGTCCACCCCCTTTCATGTGTAATAGCACTTTAACTAGGTTAATGAGATCATGTTGTTTCATCTGCTTGTGATACAAAAGATTTGATCATGTTTGCTTACGACTTTTTGAACAGTGTGTCTAGGGTTGAGGGTTGGTGAAAACATGAGAATGGTGTTAGTGTGTCTAGTTAAAGTGCTATTACACCATTTCCCGACATCATTTCATTCTCCGTTTAACAATGATCTTCCCAAAAACTCACCAACAATTCTCTCCTATATTATCAAACAACAAAATTGAAGTTAGCGGCAGTGACACGTTGCTTCTCCGATGGTTTACGACGAGGAGGTACACGGTTTCTTGGTCCAGTAGATACAGGAAAGTGTACAGCCCATTTCTTGTTACGGTTTGTTATGGTTACCTGATGATGAGGGTTGAATCTTGAAGGGTAGAAAGATGGTGCAAAAGGGTTTAGCTTGCTCTGAGAGTTCATAACTGTGTGTGTATGTTTTTAGTGTGTGTTTTTTGGTGTGTGTGGAAAACTAGAAGGGGGGGTTGAATAGTTTTACCAATTAAAACTTTGTTTTAAAACATTTAGATTAACTTATGTCAATCTATTTGGTTGTTTATGTTGGACGTTGATAGATAGATATATAAACGTGTAATGAAAGATAAAGAGTAAGAAGCACATAACCACGACACGAGTATTTATAGTGGTTCGGATACAAGGACACCTTCCTTGCCCTACTACACTCCTCGAGTCACCTACTCGAGAGTTCGTAAACACTACACGACACCAATCTCCTTATGGCGGAGAAGCCTTCACAACGTCGCCTACTTTTTTTACGGTACTAGGCTAACCACCGGGTTCTTTCACACCAAGGTGAATCACACCTATCACAACGTCGCCTACCATTTATCAGGTACTAGGCTAAGTACCTAGTTCTTTCACACCAAACGAAATGAGAATAATGATCCAAGAATAATACATAATATTTGAACCCTGCAAGACTCGGAATTGGTGAAGTCCACACATCTGAGTGGATAATGTCAAAGCAAGCATTAACGACAGTATTGGAACTAACAAATGGAAGTCTAACATGTTTGCTAATCTGGCAGGCATGGCAAAGCACGGGAGGCTTCTCTTTATTACATGAAATGAAATTATTTGAAACAAGATGACGTAACACTTCGCTTCCTGGATGTCCAAGACGCTGATGCCACGTATGCTGACTAACAAGAAGAGCTTGAGGAATGGGAGACGGGACCGTGACGGGATAGAGGTCACCCGAGCTATCACAGCGGAGAAGCACCCGCCGCGTCATGAAATCCTTAATAGAAAAACCAAAGGGATCAAATTCAACAGTACAGTTATTATCGCGAACAAATTGACGAACATAAATTAAATTTTTGACATTATGAGGGGTAATAAGAACGTTATTTAGGTGAAGGGGTCGAGAGGGAGTTGGCAAAATGCTATGACCCGTATTTATGACCGGTATAGAATACCCGTCACCAACCGATACGGACGGATACATACACGTATTAAAAACATTACTTAGACTATTAACATAAGCATTAAGATGTAGACTCGCACCTGTGTCCATATTCCATCCCCCGGTCGTGGGATCATGAAGAGTCCCAGCGTTGAAAGCATGGGGTAACAAATTTTCTTGTCCCGGAGTGACGGATTGTGTATTTTCTTGAGATGTGGTGCCCGCTGGAGCATGGGGGCCGTAGGCATAGGACCAGGTGGGCCATATAGTAACGGACCAGTTGACTGTTGGAGGGTATTGGGTTGTGTATGGTATACGGGTGGGCTAAGTATGGGTGTAGGGATAGTGTGATGGGCTGGTGGGTTATTAAAACCAGGTGGGGGGATCATTTGGTGGCTTGGGCCTGTTTGATGGGTGTAATAAGGGTGGGCAGTTGGGCTTGGTGAAGTGTGGGCCTGTGTTACATAGGCTGATGGACTACTGGCGATATGATTTGGATGAGACAAAGGTATTTGTTGTGGATTATTATTTCCCGTAATTCCCAGCCTACCCAAAAGTTTTAAAACAATTTCCTCAGTGTCACTATTCTGCTTGTTTTCAATAGGTCGATGGGTGTTTTTATTGTTGGAGTCATGAACAAACTTACAACCCATTCCATAGCGACATGCTCCTCTAGCAAAATTAATGCATGGGTTCCGCGATTTTACTTGAGGATTAGAGGGGTTACGAGCAATACCTTTGTCCGTCATGAGCACTAACGGAGATGAGGAGGTGGAGTCCACAGGGAGTGCAAGAGACCTATTTTTCAACCGCATTTCTTCTGTAATTAGCATTGAACGAGCCGTTTTGAAATCCGGAAAGGTTTCCCGATGATGCATAATACCGCAAACCTGGTCATATTTATCCGAGAGACCCTCAAGAGCATAGTAAACGAGGTCATCATTGGTTATTGGTGAGTCGAGGCTGGCAAGGATTGTAGCAGTCGTCTCAATCTTTCCCAAGTATGCCTCCATACTTGAGTTACCTTGTTTGAGAGACCGAAACTCCGCCTTAAACGCATTGGTTCGTGACCGTTAGTTATCCTTAACAATGTCGGTGATATCCCATCATTCCTTCGCTGACCTTGGACGGAGAGCCACTAACCGTGCCTGAAGGGCATCGGAAAGAGTTGTGAATATCCAGGATAAAACGATCTTGTCCACTTTTACCTCCTCGGCTGTGAGAGGAGGGATAGCACTTGTTCCGGTGTCGACGGGAAAGCCATGAATATATTTACTCACTTCATAGCTGTAACAAAGTTGCTCAAAGAAAAATTCCCATGCTTTCTTCTTGACTCTTTCGGCATCCTTCACTAATGCCTTCAACACAACATATCTACGGAGGAAGAAAGAACTATCAACAAGGGAAACTCAGTTGTCTTGATGATGACGAAGCTTGGCAACTCATGGACTTGAGCTTGCTCGACTTCAATAAGTGGTGATCTCGCCTTTAAGAGGAACCTAGAGAATCACACAAAAACAAAAGACAAACTACATAGAAAGATTCCTTAGGATCAGTGGTTAGAGAGTTACAATACTTGGGGAAAGTATGTGTGAGAGTGGTGAGAAAAAAGGATGAAATGGCTCACTATTTATAGAGGAGAAAGTTTACTATTCCCCGGATCCCACGGATCCCTCCCATAAGGGATCCGTCTAGCGTAAAGCTAGGGATCCGTGGGATGCTCCTCTTTACCCATGGGTATTTTGGTTATGGGTCATGGGTTATGGGTTGATCCATGGGTTTCTTATTAGATACAATGTATCTCATGAGTTCAATGTACCTAGTCAAATGGTTTGGATAAAACATGGGTTATGGATCAATACCATTTGTTAGTTTTTACCCATTTTAGTATATACTAGTTAAGTATATATTTGCCCAATATGTAAATACTAGTTGTTGTACATATGTATTACTAAATCATAAAATCACTTATATTTGTTTTAGTGTTTTATGTAAAAACGTAAGTGTGTTAGAAAACTATTGGCTCAAACAGTTTACGTATTTTATTTGTTTCGTTAAAATGATTTTACGTTTGTTATCGACAAAACATTAGAAGATCGTAAAATATAAATAAACGTTTTTACGGCTTATTTGTATTAACAATCTCCCCCTTTTTGTTGATGACAAAACATAAAATTAATTTAAGGAAACGCTAAAATTCATAAAGTTCGAATTGGAGTTTTTACTCTCTTCTCCCCCTTTTTGTCGAAACAAAAAGAGCATCGAAAATAAACTAACACAAAGTTTTAAGAAAAACATGTAAAAAGAAAAAAATGTAAAGAGAGCAAGTGACGGGAATGGTTCTCGTCTTAACTCCCCCTTGATGAGTCCATCCCTTTGTGAGGGCGTCAAGTACATAAAAGTAAGTGAGCTAATGTTTTGCAATTGTGTTTGCAAATGGTTCGTCCTTGTGATGAAAATGCTCCCCCTTAAAGATTGCAACTTTGCAATGGGGTGTCATGAAGAGTAATCCAAATAAGGATTAAGTTGCAAATGAATTTGCAATTAATGTATGGTTTGACACAAAGCTCCCCCTAGCTTTATGGTATCAATATATTTATGTGTACTATGAAAATCTACAAAATAAAGGTTAGAAAATAAGAGTATAGTGCATAATTTCCTGCAAATAAGAATGTTAGTAGGGAATTTGCTTTCTGTTGCACGGATCCCACGGTTCCATTCATGGAGGGATCCGTCTAGGCATTTTGGAGGGATCCGTCTGTCTGGTGATAGATTTATTCAGCAGAGGTGCTAGATCAAGCAATGCTGAATATGCAAATGAGATATGTATACACACAATAAACATATACTCAAATAAATATGCCACGTAGGTTATCATTCAATAAAACAAAGAGATAATCAACAACTCTCTTAAAACTAAGTGAATGATCAAGCCATGTAATACATTTTCTTCTTAATGCTAATGATGAATCTAAGCTCAAGAGGCAACTACGTTCTTAAGGGTGATCAAACATAAAATAGGATTCCTAAACGTTCTAAGTTGAGCTTGAGGCTAGGACTCCATTTTGAAGCTCATGGTTGTTTGGGTTTGTTGACCTCTTCGAAACGTTCAAGGATGTGATAAAACATGAAACGTTTCTCATCACGTAGTTCATGTATCAACCTTTCAACATGTTGACAATGATAGCAATCCTTTTCATGGTTTTGAGCTTCTTGAAGCGGAGGTTCGAGTGAAGTGGGCTGAGGATCCTCAAATAACGGAGGAATTGGTGGAAGCTAATTAAGTGGTGCCTCAACAATGTTTGAGGGTTGAGGTAAAGAAGTGTCAACTTCCATATGGCCGGGTGGTTGACTTTGATGTCTCCTCATAATCCAAAATGGACTATTGGGGGAATTGGAGAAATTGATATTGGTGCAAGTGTTGATTCAACACTTTGGTTTTGTTGCACAACCTTTTCAAGTGAATTTGTTGGTAGTGGTGGAAGATGAGATGGCCAAAGAGGTAGGTCCTCTAAGTTGTGAGAATGTGGATATGATTGTGAGGTGTTAAATGATGTGGCTCTAGGGACTAAGGGTGTGTTTGCTTTAGTAGAGTTAGGTGATGATATCCGTGTGGGAACAATCCACTTGGAAATTAGTTTGATTGGTTGCTTTGGTGTAGGGGAAATCCTAGCATTTGTGGACTTAACCGGAGATGATTCGGTTGAGGAAACTGCGTGTATGACCCTAGCAAGTTTCTTGGGTGGTTCTTAGTTGGATGAGTTAGCACTAGGAGCTTTTCTCATGATGAAATAACTAAGGAAGATGTTGGTAATTGCTGAGAATTGTGTTGTGTTTGATGACTAAGGTGTTCTAGCAATATGACTTATAAAGGGAAAAAATTGGCAAGTGTATTTAAGACTTAAGCCACTAAGATTCTTAGAAATGTGATTGAAGTTCAGAGTTTCACTGATCTAGGAACTTAATAAAGATGAGGTGGAGTGTTCAAGTAAGCAAGATGAGCTTGAAATGATTGTTTAGGCTAGAGTTGACATAATCTGTCACCCGGATCCCACGGTTCCCTCCTTTGAGGGATCCGTCTAGGCTAATCCTAGGGATTCGGCTCTCAGCAGCTATGAAAGGATAAAAATGATGTTTCTAGGGTCTAAGACCTATACCATCTTGAGTGTTTCAGTCCTCCTAAGTATCTTAAAAGAGGGTGTACTTGAATGATCAAGTGTAATAAGTGATATAGCAAATGATTGCTTTTTATGGAAGGAAAATGGGACTAAATAACTACCAATGGATGTTCAAGGTGTCAAGTCATAATAAATGATCCTAGAGACCAGATGTTAGCTTGAGATGGAGTTTGAAAAATCCTCAAAATTCAAAAGAATTGAATAACTAAGTTTTGATCCGGTTTGAGATAAAGATGACTAGAAATAATTTTCTAAAATTGTTTAATATGTCCACCTAAGTGTTTTAAAAGATGTTCAAGGATAACACTAAGAGTTTTGGTGGTGTCAAGTCATAATAAATTATCCTAGAGACCAGATGTTAGCTTGAGATGGAGTTTGAAAAATCCTCAAAATTCAAAAGAATTGAAGAACAAAGTTTTGATCCGGTTTGAGATAAAGATGACTAGAAATAATTTTCTAAAATTGTTTAATATGTCCACCTAAGTGTTTTAAATGATGAAAAACAATTTGTGAGTATTGAAGCGGAAATATGGTGAGTATTGATGTGTTGTTAAATCAAAAGAAATCTTGAACTATGTCCTAGGTGAGCCATGGGTGAGTGTCAAGTTATCACATGTTAGAGGAAGACTTAGCTGGCTCTAAGATCTTATGTTAGGCTTATGTGAGGTGATCTAGTGATTTGTTTTGATGTAAGGAGATCTGTATAACTTATCTGCAGTCACGGTTCCCTTCTGGGAGGGATCCGGCTAGTTATAATTCTGTGATCCGCCTACTGCAGATCAGAACCTTTACAGCAGCTAATGCAGATTTTCCACTAAGCAATATACACATATAACATGTAATTTAAACAGCAAGGTAAACAAATTATCACATATGACATATCATAGATAATTGTAGTAACAATAATATCCAAGAAAACACAAACAAACGTGCTAAAACATAATCATTCATACACAAATTAAGTGTCTCAAGACAATCATAATCCTATAGTCTCTTTCGTCAACTCTTTCTTTTCCTCTTTCCCGACTTTGTGACGTGGTAAGCTAGGTTTTGAATCATACCCCTTAATTGCTTGAATTTCGCGGTCTCGTTTGGAATATCCGGAAGTTGTTCATAGTAATCAAAGGGTTCCAATTCGATGTTAGCTATGGGGTCGACGTCTTCTTCTTCTCCATCTTCTTCTTCTTCTCCTTCCGAGGAGTCCGAGAGAGCTTTAGGTTTCTTTCCATTGACCATGAACCATTTAGAGGGTTGTTTGGTAAGAGGTACCATTACGTGATCAGCAAAGAAATGATCATCGTTGATAGGAGATGGTTGCAATGCACTAACATACTTACAAAGTCGTGTTAGGAGCATACCATATTGAAGTACCATGTTGGAAGCTTTGAATACCCCGACCATTCTCCTCACCATGTAATAGGCGAGATTAAATGGCTTTTGGTGGATAAGACAATAGATCATTTGCACAAGACATGCATTTGAATGATCCTTGTTACCAACTAGGCTAATAACGTTTTCCCTAAGGATTTCTTCCCATTTTCTAAACATGGGATGCATTTTGAAAAGTTCCATTTGAAAAGGATCACGATGAATGAGCTTTTTGTTTCGGTTGTAACGAGATTGGTCGGTTCTAACCTTGAAGATAGTATCTCGAATGGTTGCGGGATCATCAAGAGGAGTATTGTAGATAGGTTTAGAATCAAGTGCAAGGTTTTGAGCGTTAATTGCCCAATCTTGAGAATACATACAAATTCCTTCACAAGGAATGCGAAGAATTTGAGCAAATGTGTTGAGAGGTAGAATGAAGTTTCGTTTATTGATGATGAAGGCGATTGAAATGCTATCATCGGCGTTTCGAATGATCCTAATGCTTTTATAGAATTCAAAGATGAAAACCGGGCAAATATTTTCATCAATGTCAAGAAGACAATTAAAGTTGATTGCCGAGAAAACTTGACGAGTGTCGGTATCTTCAAGGAAACATTCCTTGACTACACGACCTTCGTGAATAAGTCGTTTTACAAGTTTTTTGAAGACTTTGCGATCGGTTTTTTATAGCCCTTCTTCCCGATAGTAATGGGTGAGGTAATGGACGGTATCATGGTGGTCTTGCTGAGTGGCTTTAGCACGGTTGGTCCTAGAAACAAAGATATTCTAATTAGGTAAAATTAGTTGAGATGGGTTTATGGTTTTGATTTATATTTACAATGTTGTGAACAAAGTGTAATCTTAATTGTGTTAAAAGCCCCTTTTAATGATTAATTTTAGAAAACCTTAATTGAATTAATAGATTAGAAATTGTGTATCCATAAACCCTAGGATGAGGATAATGGAAATTAGAACAAGTTAGTGTAATTACTTACAATGGTGTTCTAGAGAAGAGTACTTGAGGGTATGGAGTCCAATGAGGATGAAATCAGTGGTTGAGTCGTTTTTGTGTTATGTGAGGAGAGGGAAAATGATCAGTGATGATTTTTGAATGCG
Organism: Chrysanthemum seticuspe; assembly: GCA_019973895.1. Classification (NCBI taxonomy): domain Eukaryota; kingdom Viridiplantae; phylum Streptophyta; class Magnoliopsida; order Asterales; family Asteraceae; genus Chrysanthemum; species Chrysanthemum seticuspe. The sequence continues at coordinate 37,129,853 of BPTQ01000001.1, forward strand.
TATAGCTGTGTTCTGTCCCACAATTCCCCCGGATCCCTTGTATTTAGGATCCGGCTAGTACAACTAGAGGGATACGTCTTCTGTGGACAGAAAAAGGGTTGTTTGGCTTTAATTTTGTAGTAGGCTATAAGCTAGCTTACGGAACAAAATTAGTTTAAAGATTTCAAATAAAAAGATTTTTTGGTCGATGGGATTTGATAAGTTAATTATCAAGGATCCATTTGTGATGACGGCGTTAGTTTGACAAAATCAAGAGGAATACTATTCCCGATGATGAGTAAGTCGGGAAAGTGACGAAAGAGAGACTTTTAAGAAACTAGCAATTTATTAAACAAACAAGAACTATGATATCAAACATAATCATGTAAGCTAGCTAATGAAAAAGTAAATGTACCTTTATGCTTCTTGGTTTGGCTTATGAAGAGATAATACCAAAAATACTTCATGAGCTCTTAAAGTAATCCTTTGTACTTAGAGTAAGTAGGTTGTGATTACTATTAGATCCTTTCTCGAAGATTGACTTCATTATTCTTTGAAAAGCAATGAAGGTTTTGAAGAGATCCTAGCATGAAGATTTCTTAAAACAAATATGTTAGAATGATCTATCAATGTCCAACATGAAAGAGAAAAAAAAATGTTTTGAAATATTTCTTCTTTGTAGTTTTCGAACATACACGAATCGTATCAAGTTTTTAAAGTACAACATACTTTAAGAAACTTGGTAACGAAGCTCTGATACCAATTGTGGAAAACTTGAAGGGGGGTTGAATAGTTTTACCAATTAAAACTTCGTTTTAAAACATTTAGATTAACTTGTGTCAATCTATTTGGTTGTTTATGTTGGACGTTAATAGATAGATATATAAACGTGTAATGAAAGATAAAGAGTAAGAAGCACATAACCACGACACGAGTATTTATAGTGGTCCGGCTACAAGGACACCTTCCTTGCCCTACTCCACTCCCCGAGTCACCTACTCGAGAGTTCGTAAACACTACACGACACCAATCTCCTTATGGCGGAGAAGCCTTCACAACGTCGCCTACTCTTTTTCCGGTACTAGGCTAACCACCAGGTTCTTTCACACCAAGGTGAACCACGCCTATCACAACGTCACCTACCCTTTATCAGGTACTAGGCTAAGTACCTAGTTCTTTCACACCAAGGTGAACTACACCTATACAACGTCGCCTACCCTTTATCAGGTACTAGGCTAAGTACCTAGTTCCATTATAATGGAGGAACTACTACCCAACACAACACCTATACCCCAAAGGAGACCAAATCATTTTTACAACACCATCAAGGATATCACCATCATTGAATACAAACTATCACTATATTTATAACGATGCACCTCATCGAATATACGACCTAGGCATTCTTCCCTAATGCCACTTGATTTGATTCCTAGGCATTCTTCACTAATGCCTTTGACACAACGCTTGACACCTTTCACCAATGCCTTCGTCTTGACACCTTTAGCATTCTTTACTAATGCTTTTGACACGAACGTTAAGCACCTTTCACTAATGCTTTCGTCTTGACTCTTTCGGCATCCTTCACTAATGTCTTCAACACAACATATCTACGGAGGAAGAAAGAACTATCAACAAGAGAAACTCAGTTGTCTTGATGATGACGAAGCTTGGCAACTCATGGACTTGAGCTTGCTCGACTTCAAGAAGTGGTGATCTCACCTTTAAGAGGAACCTAGAGAATCACACAAAAACAAAAGACAAACTACATAGAAAGATCCCTTAGGATCAGTGGTTAGAGAGTTACAATACTTGGGGAAAGTATGTGTGAGAGTGGTGAGCAAAAAGGAAAAAATGGCTTACTATTTATAGAGGAGAAATTTTACTGTTCCCCGGATCCCACGGATCCCTCCCACAAAGGATCCGTCTAGCGTAAAGCTAGGGATCCGTGGGACGCTCCTCTTTACCCATGGGTATTTTGGTTATGGGTCATGGGTCATGGGTTATGGGTTGATCCATGGGTTTCTTATTAGATAAAATGTATCTCATGAGTTCAATGTACCTAGTCAAATGGTTTGGATAAAACCATGGGTTATGGATCAATACCATTTGTTAGTTTTTACCCATTTTAGTATATACTAGTTAAGTATATATTTGCCCAATATGTAAACACTAGTTGTTGTACATATGTATTACTAAATCATAAAATCACTTATACTTGTTTTAGTGTTTTATGTAAAAACGTAAGTGTGTTAGAAAACTATTGGCTCAAACAGTTTACGTATTTTATTTGTTTCGTTAAAATGATTTTACGTTTGTTATCGACAAAACATTAGAAGATCGTAAAATATAAATAAACGTAATTACGGCTTATTTTTATTAACAGTGTGAAACTCTGTGTGTGTGTGTGTGAGAGAGAGAGAGAGAGGTCAGAGATGATAAGAAGAGAGATGAAAGGGTTGGTAATGATAGTGATGGAATGGTGGCGAGAGATATGAAAGGGTTTGTGAGGGTGCCTCATTAACCCCACTTCACTCGGCACCATTCCAGCACTATCTTTACAAACCCTTTCATCTCTCTTCTTATTATCTCTGCTCTCTCTATCTCTCACACACACACACACAGTTTCACACCAAAAAACACACACTAAAAACACACACAGAGTTATGAACTCTCAGAGCAAGCTAAACCCTTTTGCACCACCTTTCTACCCTTCAAGATTCAACCCTCATCATCATGTAACCATAACAAACCGTAACAAGAAATGGGTTGTACACTTTCCTATATTTACTAGACTAAGAAACCGTGTACCTTCTCGCCGTAAACCATCGGAGAAGCCACGTGTCACTGCCGCTAACTTCAATTTTGTTGTTTGATAATATATGAGAGAATTGTTGGTGAGTTTTTTGGAAGATCATTGTAAAAAGGAGAATGAAATGATGTCGGTAAATGGTGTAATAGCACTTTAACTAGACACACTAACACCATTCTCATGTTTTCACCAACCCTCAACCCTAGACACATTGTTCAAAAAGTCGTAAGCAAACATGATCAAATCTTTTGTATCACAAGCAGATGAAACAACATGATCTCATTAACCTAGTTAAAGTGCTATTACACATGATAGGGGGTGGACCCCAACACCCTGCCAAGATCTTGGTTTAGGTCCCAAAATCCACCATCCTACCCTCCTACCCTAATTGTTAAAATGACCAATTCAACCCTAATGGTTTAAAGGGTCTTTTTGATACCCGATGTTTGGATAATTCTCATTACCTAAAACCCTAAACTATTTAAAATACGCAGGTTAAGCTTTGGACAAACCCGAAGAAGCAGAAGATATCGGAAGTCAACTGACAAAACCGCCTGGCGAACACGAGTTCGAGCCTTATGTGTTAGGATATGTTTGTAGAGAATAACATGGTTAGGATTCCCGCTAAATGGATTATACGTATAGTTTTGGACCATTTGCATATAGGTAGCTTATGTATAGTTTTGGACCATTGGCGATTTTGGAAACACATTTTATGTTATCGATTGATGGTTATATATGATATTATGTTTAGCAAATTTGTGTTGTTGTAGCATAAAATAGGTTCTGAAAACAGGTTGTTACATTGTAGATATTTTCTGGAAAAAATTTGGAAATTATCCATTTTGCAGCAATTTTCTGCAAAATGGGTCAAAGGCTTTCCCCGGGGACATGTCCCCGGCGAAAGTCTTATAGATAGTCTTAATTTGCCATTTTCCCCGACGACATGTCCCCGGCAAAAGAGTTATAGATAATCTTAATTTGTCATTTTCCCCGGGGACATGTCCACGGCAAAGTGAGTGCCACGTCGGACGTGTTTGACCAGCGTAAAATGGGTGCGGGACCCACATGTCCCCGGTAAAAGTGGGTTTTGGTCCCCGGTGAAAGTATTCCCGAGAGGGTATTGCCGGGGGGTTTTCGCCGGGGATATGTCCCCGGTAATTGGCTTCGCAGGGGATATGTCCCCGGCGAAAGCCCTGATTTTTCCCCTGCAAAAGTCCACATTGTTGTAGTGTTTGTGATTGAAATTTCAAATTTGTGGTTTGAGTTTATTAACAAAAAGTTTCACAAACTTCCTTTTAACATGTTAGTGTTATTCGGATTATGCAAGGGTGAGTGTGTGACAAACACGTTATGCATCAACAACTTAAGTTTACAATCTCACAAGCACTAGCGGATCTAGGAAATGTAATACATAAGCATTGAGCAACTAGAGGGTTTCTAGTGTAACTTGAAACAAATCAGGTCATGTTTGATTTCTTCTAACAAATCGAGTCGGGTTTAATTAATGAGAAAAAAAATGTTCTATTTCAATACATTTAACACTTATTATAGTCTTATAGATTACAAATACACAAAGAAAAACTAAATATAATACAAATTGTATTTAATTGCTTGTCATCATTTAAATAACTCCATTTTTAAAAAATGTGATTACTTTATTAAAAGCGTAGCATTTTATAAAGTCAAGAAAGGTACGATGCTAAAAAAATACAATTAGAAACCTATGATGTTAAAAAACTAAATTAGATGTATACGAAGCGATCACACTAAGCATTAACGGTTTGGGAACATATCCGGTGTACACACATTAACTATATTTTTTGACACTAAAATAATGTAAAATTATAGTGCATACTAGAGTAGGGCTGAGGATAATAGATCGCGAAACGAACCGAACTTAGAAACCGGACCGAATTGGACCAATTGGACCGGGCCGCACCAAACTTATTTCGTTATGGTCCTCATTTCACTCTTTTCCTCATATTCGGTCCTCGATCTGGTTCAGTCTTACGCAAAACTGGCGTTGAACCAGTCCGGTCCGGTTCAGTAATATACTTTCAAAATTTTGAAATTGTCATTAACATTGTTGATTATCTATACTACTTATAATAGAGGAATGAATCTCTCTCCCCATGGTTTTAAAATTAAGACTTACAAAATACAAAGTTTATTGTACAATACATAATGCACTATTAATGATATTTCTCATCAATTTTAATTTTAAGACTTACAAGTCTTAAAGCTTAATGTACAAAATACAAAGCACTATTAATGTGGTCAAGATAATTAACTCGTCAATAAATACAATTAATGCAGTTATTAAAACACCCCTTACACAAGAAATACAAATTATCAAGCATATTGTACAACCAACTTAAACATAATTCTTGCATTAAAATGTCACTAATACAAATAATAAAGAACATCATACAAATATTCAAGCCCGAACGAGCAACGGTCCAAATAGGCCTGAGCCCGAACGGGTACGATCCAAACGGGCACGAATCAAACGGGGTCGAGCCCGAGTGGGCACGGGTCAAACGGGCTTGAGCCCGAACGGGCACGAGCTAAACGAAATTCTTGAAATCCGTAAATTTATTATCAAAAAGAACATAAACTAAAATACATGATTCACCGGAAAATTTTATTTCAGGTTATCCGCCGTCGCAACGCGCGGGAACCCTACATTAAATGTCAATAATACAAATAATAAATCTTACTTTCGAAACGGGCTTAAGCCAGAACTGGTGCGGGCCAAACGGGCTCGAGCCCGAACAGGCATGGGCCAAATAGGCACGGGCCAACGGGCTCGAGCCCGAACGGGCATGGGCCAAATAGGCACGGGCCAACGGGCTCGAGCCCGAACAGGCACGGGCTAAACGAAATTCTTAATATCCGTAAATTTATTGTCAAAAAGAACATAATAAACTAAAATACATAATTCACCGGAAAGTTTTATTTCAGGGTACTCGCCGGCGCAACGCGCGGGTACCCTGCTAGTTTAATATGAAAGATCGAAATACCCTTGTCTTCTTTCTCCTTTAGTTTGTTCTTGAATCTATCTTTTTTTTTTTTCTTTTTTTTAAACGCAAAATATAAAAAGCATAAATCCACTTTCCAGCTTGTGTTTCTTTGACTATCTAAAAGCACATTCACGTGTATCATGGACACTCATATGTGTTTCTTATGAGGCCCAAAATGCACTAATCTTTTGGTCATTTTATATTTTTATAAGGGTTTTGGCTCCTTCTCCTCATTTACTTGTCCACTTTCTTGTAACTTCATGTAGTTGATGATTTCCGGACTAAAAAGGGAATTGTGCTTGGAAATGGCTAAAATGTGTAAGACATGGAAAAAATGTGCTTGGCGACTCTGAGCAGCCATCGCGAATTTGGCGACGGCCCAAATTCATACATAACCGGTTTTTTGGTATTTTCAAGTGACGATGGGGCCACGACGTCGTCTCCAATTCGCGACGGGGGTATAAACTAATGAATTTCTTGATGAGGAATGTTTGGGAGATTTTTAAAAGTTAGATGGCTGAGGTGAATTGGAGTAAGGTTGTTAGTACTCACAATGCAACCAAAGGTGTGCATTTATCTTGAGGTTGTCAATGCACGAAAGGTTAGCTACACAAGATTAAGTTATGGCATGGACTAATCAAGTAAATCTGTTATTGTCATTGTGTGTAGCAACTCGTATTTTTCAGGCACTACTCATCTATAAACTCAAAACATTTTACTTTGAACACTCAAATTTATACTTTTACGTTTAACCGTTAGGTTAAATCGCGTATAACGAAAAAAAAGTTTAACCAGAAATCGACACTGGACTAAGTTTAATCTACGTTAGATATGTACTATATGACTTTTACAAGCATGTTTTATTAAGCTATGCATTTAATTTTACAAGTTTTACATAAAACGTTTACATTTCACTTTTACGTACATGCATGCATGCATCAAGGATCACCACCCTTCTATAATTATACATATACATATACTTACATGTATTACATCAAAATTCAAATAATTATTCCCCCCCCCCCCCCTCTCCCTCTTTTTTCCATCCAACCCATAGAGGAAGCACGAACCAAGTTCTTTTGGCTTTGAGAAACTCAGCTTACCATTTTTTTGTTTAGTGAATACATATGCTAACTTGTGATATTGCTACATCTCACAAAAAAGTGTACCTACCACCCTTGGGATATCATATGCATGGAACCATAATCACAAACATATAGCTACCACACAATTTTACCATATTTGATTCACAAGATGGAAATGAGATTTAGGTCTTACTTCTTGTGTTCCTATATAAACCATACCACCTAACTAGTATCCCATTTCGCTCTTCGAACTTACACACTCACTCTCCCTTTCTCTCATCCTAATGGCAGCAACAACAACCAAATACAAGGATATAAGTTGGTTCTTGGTTCATTGGGTAGAGTAGGTTAAGAGTTAGTATTAAGATCCAGGGTTTTGGGTTGTTAATCTTGGGTTTTCTTAAGCATCTCTGGGTTTTTGTTCACCTATCATCACCAACTAATTGTAAGCATCAAAAACTCATTTACATACTTATTTCATGTTTATAAATCATTGCATGTTCATATATATCACCTATATATACTTGTTTGTGTTGAAAATTTGAGATAAAGTTGAGTTTAGAAAACACACGTTGTGTCTTAATCAGCCGTGAACAACATATATGAAACCATCTTAAAATAATTTTTTTGGAGCAAGCCAATTTACACAAACTTAAACCCATGTTTTAGTATGTTCCATGTCAAATTTCGTAATTTTTAGAGTTGATTTTCAATTTTTAATAAATGATATGTAATAGTCAAAACCAACAAGAACTAAGTCCCGTTTGTAATATGTGAAAACAACCACTTTAAACACTAGATGAGTAAAAATGATAAGCATAACTATTGTAGAGGACACCTAGACCTAATGAAATTAATTTGGATGGAGTCGTGAAGTTAAGTAACGAAGGAGATACGGCCCCGAGAAGTTAGGTTATGTTTCCTGATTTTGGACAACTTTGACATACTTGTGTATTTTTTATTTTATAAAGTAATTGGTATAGAAGAGGCTTACATTTTTTGAAAGTAGACTAAAAAATGATGAACCTAGGATTTTGAACCAAGTGACTTCATTAGAAAACGAGACAAATATAGCCTGTTAAATACGGAATTTTTATGAAAAACCTTAACAGCAGATCCGACAATGTTTATGTATAAATCTATACCTAAAACATATTTTCACGAAGCAGGACTTTGAAATATTGAAAGTAGACATGTTCACCTACGTTTAGAGATTTGAACAGATAAAAATGAGCTTAAAACGAAATAGATACACTCAATTAAAGTTGGGTTTAACTTAATAATTAACACACTTCATTTCTATGGTTTTCAAGTGTTTAAAAACGTGTTTTGACTATTTTTGTTAAATGATCGACTTACGTAGCTTTATTAAACCTCACTAAAAGTATATAAAGGTGATAAAACCTTATAAAACACATGTGCATATAGTACATATCTTATGGTTCCTAAGATGAATTATTTCTTAGATCGCGGTTAAGATTTATTTGCACATTGAACCTAGCTTACTTTCTTGATTGTACTACTCGGTTGAGGTGAGTTTTCGTAACCCCTTTTTACTCATATGTTTTCTTGTGAGGAAATGATACTCAAAGGCTTTTACAAATACTTTACGCCGTGCTAAATCTCTTTAGCTCTTTGGACAATATGTGTGTTTATAGTTGTGAATGTGAGCTTTAGTGGTTTTTTTATGATTCCTATGTGATTTCTATGTTGATGACTATGATGATGACTATTAAGCCAACTCTTTAGCTCCAGCTGGTAGATGACATGTTTGGAAATCTAAAGCGCTTGTGACTCTATTGATTTGGTTTGTGGTTTAGATAACTACTTATACTACTTGTTATGCGCTATTATTATGCACTATTGTCTTACTTATATTCTAGACATGTCAAATGTTTACTACTTAAACCTACGAGCTCACCAACATTATGTTGATTTTTCGAGTATTTATTTACAGGTGATAACATCAAATAATCCTGAACATTAAGTGTCAATTTTCCCCGGTAATGCTTGTAATTTATATCATCTATATGGATTTACGCTTGTTTTCCATTATTTTTCACTTTCAGGTAAATTACGAGCATTGGAGCTAAAGAGACGAGGAATTGGAGAAGTTTAGTGAAGATTTATCATAGTATGCTTAGTTTGAAGAAGTTACGGCGTAACTCATTCTCTCTATTACGCCGTAACTAAAGCGCAACTTAGAAAGCCAACTCATCAGAAGATTACGGCGTAACTCTCCCAAAAGATTACGACGTAACCATATTAGGTCAAATGAGGTTCCGCGCCGCTGATAATTACGCCGTAACTCATGCATAAAACTACGGCGTAACCCCTTCTAAAGTTACGACGTAACTAGCAGATCTAGTGCATTTTACGAAGAATTGATGATTACGGCGTAACTATTATGTTAGTTACGCCGTAACCCAGATCTGGCCTATATATACTCCACGATTTCCAGCATTTCTAATCATCCCATTTCACACACCACAACCAAAGAACATGGTAAGAAGCCAAAGGCAAATCTAGAGGAGCATAAAGAGCCATCTCCAAGGGAGAAATCACTCCCCTACGATAAGCATTAGCATTTTATCTTTTCTTTACTTTCAATTCATGTACTTCGTATCATTAAACATTGAATTGATTTGTATGGTTAATATGAGCGGCTAAGCACCTCTAGGTGATGGCCTGGTTAAGATTCCTTAATTGTTTTGTCTGCGTTTACTTTACTTCCGTATAATTATTTCTAAGTGTATGCATGCATAGTTTATTGGTAGCTACCCTTGTTTCGGTAGTTTTGAATGGCGGTAGAGGCTAGTTGCTTAGGAGATATGACCAACTGACCCTAAGTGAGTAGACTGAGACGGGAAGGGTAAGATATGACCAACTGACGACCCTTTCTACTTGTGTGATTTGACCAACTGATCACCTACCGTTTGGATGAACTTAAGAATTAGGGGGTGAGTGTTTAAGTTGCTAACGCCCGGGCACTCACTATTATAAGTATACTTGGCTTAGGGGACCAGGAACAACTGGACTTATGAAGGGACACCTGACTTCTACAGTGGTGGCATCTTTGCTGATAGGTTAGGGCGAATTGACCAAATGTTGTCCTCTTGACTTTAACCCCACCTGAAGTAATTGGAAGTAATTAGACGTAGACATTGCTAGCTAGGATGAATAACTAGGTTAGCACCACTCTCCTATATTGATCACACCTTTGCCTTTATTTGCTTTTATCTGCCTTAGTAGTTAATTAATTAATCAAAACCATTCTAAAATCTGTGACACCTAGACTTAGTATTAATCCAACACACATAGCTCTTGGGACGACCTCGGTTTTACCGAATACTACACTACACACGACCGGGTACACTGACCGTTTGTGCATTAGGGTAGACCATAGGTATAACGAGATATTATAAATATTAAAACCTGCTCAGTAAAACCTGCATTAAGTTTTTGGCGCCGCTGCCGGGGAGTTATATTAGGATTTCTATTAAGTCTTTCATTTTTGTTTTTAAAATTTCTCAAATTCTCACGATCACTATTCAAGTTTTCAGGTACCATAGAAGTTGTCAACATTAATGACCTCACTCTTGAGGAATATTTGGCGTTGACAAGAGCAGAACAAGGGCCGAGGCTCGTAAGACCGGCAATTGGAGCTGATGTCCGATTCGAAATTAATGACCAATTTATGAGGGAACTTCGTGCTAACCCTTTTTCAGGAAACCGGGACGAAGATGCATATGAGCACGTTGAGAATGTCTTGTACATCGCAAGCCTTTTCAATATTCCGGGTGTATCTCATGACGCTGTTATGCTAAGGGTATTCCCCATGACTCTTACTGGGGCTGCCAGAAGATGGACTGAAATATTGCCCGCCGGGGCAGTTAATACTTGGGCTCTACTAAAGAAGCACTTCATTCAGAGGTATTGTCCTCCGTCGGAGATTTCTAACCAGCTTTTGGAGATCCATAATTTCAAGCAAGAAGACGATGAAACGTTGTATCAAGCCTGGGATAGATACAACGATCTCCTTTAAAAATGTCCTACACATGATCTGAACAACCAGCAAAAGGTCAACATCTTCTACAAAGGAATCAACGTAACTACAAGACAAACGCTGGACTATCAAGGACCAATCCCGAACATGACTCCTACTCTAACAATTGAAGCCATTCAAAAAATGGCTGATCATTCTCAAAAATGGCACGACAGAGGAAGCAAAAGAAACCAAGGCGGAAGTTTTGACGGAATTGCAGCCATCGCTAGCAAAATTGAAAATCTAAGTCGAGATAGGCTAAAAGTCAGAGAAACAGTTCATGCCATCCAAGTGGGTTAAGTTGTGGGGGAGGACATCTGACCAAGAATTGTCCTTATGTTAACGAAGAAAATATAATTGAAGAAGCCAAATATGGAGAAAATCGACCTTTTTACGGAGATAATCGAAATAGTAACGGGTATCGTGGAAATTACAACCGTGGGCCTTATGGAGAAAGAAAACCCAACCTTGAAGAGACAATAAACAAATTCCTGGAAAATTCAGCTCAAAGACAAAAGGAACAAGATGAATGGCTAAAAGAATTCCAGGAAAACACTGACAGAAGTCTTTCCAATCACGACACAACCCTAAAAAATCTTGAATCCATGGTGGAAAAGCTTAGTGAAAAAGTGAGGATGAATAACACTAAACCGGAAGGATCAAAACCCACAATGGAATGTAAAGTGATTTTTGTTGATAATAACTCGAAGATATAGGCTAATTCTCACACTGAAGATACAGATTCTGGTGAAGATTCCGTCGACAGATCGGAGTTACGCCGCAACCTGTCTAACGAGTTACGGTGTAACTATATTTTTGACAGCGATGACGGTGTAACTATATTTTGGACGTGCCCTCACGAGCTTGAAAGACATAATATCAAGTTTGGAGATTTGATATCTGATGATTGGTACGCAATATAATTCGGGAATGCTAAAATTAACCCAAATCTTCTTAAAAAGCTCAAGATTGACTACGAGGCTCATAATCAGAAAAAGGAATTGGTTAATGATGACATCTACTACATGGAAGATCCTTTAAGCGGAGCTGATAACAACGAAACCCGAAGTCATTTGTGTGAAAAGATTAAATCTCCGAGGGAAGTCTTCTGGGCATCATGCAACCCTTATGACGATAAATGTAATGGGGGAAGCAGCTTAATGAGAATGGGAGAGGATGAATTCTTTTGGACCTAAACCAATGATAAGGAAAGAACAAGCTTGCCTTGGTTAGACAACTTGGGATTTGACAGTTGGGTAAAGATCAAGTATAGAAAAGTGGATGCGTTAACAAAGGAAAAAATTTGGAAAGAATACATCAATAAAGAAAATTCAAACAACGAGAGTCCTAACAACTCGAGTGAAATAACAATTGAGGATGACAAATAGTTGATAAGAAATGAGAAAGAAGAATGCAAACGTGTACTGGTGGAGAATTTGCTCAATGAGGAATGGTTTAAAGGTACCGAGTCTGACGACGATGACATTGAGGGGATTTTAGATTACCTTGAGTTGCAAGGAAATGAAGAATGTACTGACCCCGATGATGAAGCATATAAGCAAAGGATGTGCAAACTCCTTGGGATTCCATATAAGAGGCCGCCACCAATTATAGCCGAAAAATATGAGTTCACTCGTTACCATTTAGGACCGGAGGAAAAATTTTGCAAAATTCGAAAGATCGAGACTAAAGAATACCTCCGCACTACCACAAACGTCGCTTGGGTCAGACACAACTTAATGAAAGACATGGAGGAAGTCGGCCAAGTCCAAAGGCCACAATAAAGCCCCGAGGCTCTGAGTCTAACTTAAAGACTCGTAAATAAAGAAAAGTGCTCTTTCGGGAGACAACCCGAATTATCCCTTTCTTTTGTTTTATTTCAATTTTTTTTTTGGGTTTTGTGTTTTTAACCATTTTTACAGGAAACAAAAATAATTGCTGCTGCAACTTGCTGATCTGACTATAGTTATGGCGTAACTCATCTCAGCGGTTACGCCGTAACCAATCCCTTGCAGCAGAATTTAGGATGCATTACCAATTACGGCGTAATTCCATCGCATTGGTTATGCCGTAGCCACATGCTTTGTAGAATATGCCAGGTTTTGTCTACTTAAGGCGTAACTCCTTCCTAGAGTTACGACGTAACTATCCTCTGCGTTAATTCTTTCATTTTAAACACAGTAACCTTGTATTAGTATTTTAAATGAACTTTGTGGGTGTGTTCCATGTAAACCCTCACGAGACTTCACTCGTCCACTTGGGATGCCAAGTGGTTTAAAAGGCTTGTTGCATATGCTATATGCAACCGTGATTCCTACGAAAGTGGTTAGGTTTGTTTTTCAATTTTTATTTTTCTTTTTTTTAGAATTATGCTTGTCGTTAGTGTGATTTCAGGGATTGAAGTTTGCTCATGGATGCTTATACGAAGGCACGACTCTTTTTCGTGGGCCTTTTTTCTTTTTGTAGCAAATTTCAGGGAAGTTCTCGCTCTAATTCTACTTTTCTCTTCACCTTTATTTAACGCTTAGTACAAAAGGGACTTTGTACAATTCAAGTGGGGGGACGGGAGTAGAATTGTCTTTTGAACTTTATTTTGCCCTCGTTTTCTAGTTTATTATGAAAAATTATGACATTTTTAAAATTTTGACATGTTTTTCTTAACCTAACTAGATTAGACCTTAGCCGAGCACATACAACCCTTGATATTATATAGTGAGATTAGCCTTATACGTTTCCAATATTTTACCCCAAATCCACCAAATTATGAGCGTGCCGGTAGCTTGTAAACTTTAGAACTTGGCCTTTGCATCATTTCGAGACCATAGACGAGGTATGTTAAGTTAGCTCGATGTATTTGGAGTTTTCAGTTTAAAAAGGCAGTATTATAGGATTATCACCCAAATAGCCTACCATTGTGTGTCTTTCGATTAGTCACCTCGACTTCTCGACCCCCTTGTGAAACCCTTTTGCTGCACTCACCTTTAGTGCAAGATACCCCTAGATACACCCACCTGAGCCATTCCTTTCATTTTGTTAACCCAATATATTGTTTCGTTACACCTATACACCTTAGCCTACCCTGTAGTCTTTGTTTGTGATTGGGAAGTCATCAATTGCCTAAGTTCAAGGTTCAAGTGGAAAGGTTCGGGAATCACGCTTTCGTCGACGACATATTCTTAAAGATCATTGAAGACCCCCCGAATTTCCATTGTTCATCTCAAGTGGGGAGATGTTATGTTATTATTGTTATGTTTATGTTTAAAAAAAAAAAAAAAAAAAAAAAAAAAAAAAAAAAAAAAAAAAAAAAAAGTTATGTTTTTTAGTTTATTGTAAAGTGTAATGTTATAAGCACTATTGTTAATACAAATAAACCGTAAAAACGTTTATTTATATTTTACGATCTTCTAATATTTTGTCGATAACAAACGTAAAATCATGTTAACGAAACAAATAAAATACGTAAATGGTTTGAACTAATTGTTTCTAACATATTTACATTTTCACATAAAACACTAAAACAAGTATAAGTGATTTTATGACTTAGTAATACATATGTACAACAACTAGTGTTTACTTATTTGGATATAATATACACATAACTGGTATGTAGTATATTGGGTAATATAAATGGGTAGAAACTTAAGTATCACAACCCATTGGGTAAATACATTGAATGTAGTTGGGTACAACCCAAAGCCCATAACCCATGGAGCTTGACCCATAACCCATTGCATGACATCATGCTTATATCATACATGGATAATATCCATAACCCATGGATCAACCCATACCCAAGTGACCAAGTGCATTGCACTCAAAGATACATTGTATCTAGCTAAAGATCCATGGTTCAACCCATGACCCATGACCCATGACCCATAACCAAAATACCCATGTGTAAAAGGGAGCGTCCCACGGATCCCTAGCTTAACGCTAGACGGATCCCTTGTGAAAGGGATCCGTGGGATCCAGAGAACAGTAGGATTTTTCCTCTATAAATAGTGAGCCATTTCTTCATTGTTTCTCACCCCTTTCTAACACACTTTCTCCCTGAGTTAAAAACTCACTAACCTCAGATCCAAGATATCTATGTTTGTAGTTTTGTTTTTGTGTGATCTTTTAGGTTCCTCTTAAAGGCAAGATCACCACCTTTGAAGTCGAGCAAGCTCAAGTACATGAGTTGCCATGCTTCCTCATCATCAAGGCTATTGAATTCTTCTTGTTGATGATTCCTTTCTTTCTTCAAAGAAGTGTAGTGTTGAAGACATTAGTGAAAGATGTCTCAAGTGTCAAGACGAAGATATTAGTGAAGGGTATCTATCGTCTATAGCATAAGCACTTGTGGTAGGTGCTTAGAAGTCAAGACAAGAAGCATTAGTGAAAGGTGCTTAGAAGTCAAGACTAGAAGCATTAGTGAAAGGTGCTTAGAAGTGAAGACACAAGACATTAGTGAAAGGTGTCTTGTAGATCTAGTCAAAGGCATTAGTGAAAGGTGCCTTAGATGTACATTCGATATGGTGTGTTTCCATGTACTAGATAGACTAGCATTAGATCCAAGGATATTGATATCCTTGATGATGTTGTAAAGGAGTAGATCTCCTTTGGGATTAGTCGTTGGTGTAGTGTGGTAGTAGTTCCTCCATTGCAATGGAACTAGGTGCTTAGCCTAGTACCTAATAAAGGGTAGGCGACGTTGTGAAGGTGTAGTTCACCTTGGAGTGAAAGAACTAGGTACCTAGCCTAGTACCTTATAAAGGGTAGGCGACGTTGTGTAGGTGTGGTTCACCTTGGAGTGAAAGAACCCGTTGGTTAGCCTAGCACCGGAAAAAGGGTAGGCGACGTTATGAAGGCTTCTCCGCCATAAGGAGATTGGTGTAGTGATTACGAACTCTCGAGTAGGTGACTCGGGGAGTGGAGTAGGGCAAGGAAGGTGTCCTTGTAGCCGAACCACTATAAATACTCGCGTTGTGGTTTTGTGCTTCTTACTCTTATCTTTTCATTACTTACCTTTATATGCTTGTTTATCAACATCCAACACACACATCCAAATAGATTGACATAAGTTGATCTAAATAGATTAAAAGGAAGTTTTAATTGGTAAAACTATTCAACCCCCCCCCCCCCTCTTCTAGTTTTCCACAACTATGTTATGAGCATTATATAGATTTAGTATCAAGGAGGCCGCCTCGGTCACATTCGAAGATTGGAGTTGGTTAATATGCCAACAGTTGGAGAAAATGTAGTGTGCCCATCATGACGTCCTCTAATGATACATCTACCTAGTATTTTGTGATCCGGTTTCTTAACTTCAAAGCTTGAACTTTGGGTGGACGGTAAGTGGTGATGACTTGGTTATAGATTTAGATTATCTGCTTGATTTTTATTTTACACCATTTATATATCCCATGTCTTATCCTACCCTTTAGTCATGAAGCATGTCTAGGTGATGCAGCGAGCAATCTTTGGTGTCTTGGCCATGGATTTGGTAATGTATCATTGATTTTTTCCACTTCGCCATGACATGTTAGTAATGACAAGTCACCCCTTAACCTTTGTCGTGTCTACCCATATTGCCTTCGAAAATTGTTTAGCCCTTAACTCTAGTGGTGAAGATTTGTGAAACCTCCAAGCTTATGATAGAATACATGCTATGACTGTGCGATTGAGTGATCACCCCGAAATTGACACTTAGAATAGTTGAGAGATTTGAGTATTTTGTTCCCATTTCGTGAGGTGTTCGGCTTTGTTTTATTCTAGCATAAGGGATTTGTAAACTCATATTTTCCAGGTTATGGGAGATATCTTTTTAGGAATCTATCTAATAAGGTCTATAATTGGTGCAAAACCGTCAAGTTTTCTCACGCAAGCTAGTCACTTGTGAATGACCAACCGTAAGGAACTTAAAACAGTTCAAACACCAAATGCAATTTAGATCAGGAGAATACAGTGGATTCCCGGGTCGTTAAGTCCCACGGAGGATGACTGGTGTTTAACACAATCAGATTGTCGAATAACCACTAAGGATAGTGATCAGTAAGGATTTTGAGTTATTTATAAATTACATGGGCTTAAATGCAAATTAAAGGAAATTAAAAAGATAAACTATCTTAAATAAACGCTATCACTAATTTTATACTGGTGTTTTTGATTTTTTTGTTTTTATAAACTTAATTTAAAAACTACGTGACGTACAAATAAAAACGTGATACTTACACAATATTAATCCTAAAAATATGAAAATGATATTTTTACAAACCTAATGATATAAGAAAATTTTAAGAAAAATAAAATTATTTTTATAACTATTTAATTAATTATTATTAATTAAAAACTATTTTTAACTATTAAATAATAACCTAAAATGCAAGAATATAGTAAATAAAGCTAGAAAAATAAAATTATGACTTGGAAAAATCTAAAATAACAAAAGAGAATTTTCAAAACTATTTTTATAATTTTCTGATTATTTTTCTATTTTTTATGAATTTTAAACTATTAAAAACTAACTAAATTACTAAAAATTACAAATTAAACTATGAAAAATCTGGAAAATTACTTTTTTTACTTTTTATATTTATCTAAACCTAATAAAAATGAAAAATTATTTTTTTGGACTTTTTCTGATTTAATTGTATTAAAAGCTATTTAAAATTACCTAAAAACTGTTTTTAATTAAGAAAAATAGCAAACAGTGTTGGAAAATTATGAAAATTTCAGGAAAACTCTAAAATAATGTTATGAATCTAAGAAAAATAGAAAAACATGTGGTTGTGTGTAGGAATATGGAACTGCTATGCAAGGTGCTTATGAATAAGCACTTTGAATAAGCAAATGAAAAGCAAAAACCACCAACCTGTAACAGAAGCTATAATATGCTATAAGTACCAAAATGCAACAGGTTTCAACTAGCTTAAACCTCTGATTTACACAATGCACAGATTTGGCTTATTTGAGATTAGTGCTAAAAACAGTGGTGAGGGTACTACTTTAAGCCAAGCAATAAGCCACACAATAAGCTGAAATTGAAAACCACAAATTGGAACCTCAAGAGGACCTGGGTGGCTAACTATAAGCTAAAGATGAGACCTAGTTGAGATCAACTGAGCAATGTGCAAGGGCTGCACAAAGCTGAGAAACACTCAGCTTTGACTGAGTTTTGGTGAACAGGGCAACTGAGCCCTGTTTGACAAGCTTATGTAGAGCTTATAAAAATTACTAAAAATCTACTAAAATAACAATAAGAAAGTAGACCTGTTGAACTTTAAAAACCCAGAGTTTCATTTGATTTGGTCCAAGAATGAACCCAAGAAAAATCCTTCTAGTTGGCCAAAAACTGCCTTTTTCATGTTTTGACTTTTGACAAATTATGATATAATTGACTTTCTTGAACTTTAATCCTAATTTGTTGACTGAATATGATGTTTAATGGTATAATAAAACTACTGTAAGCTACTCTAATAATTTCTAAGCATGAAACAAGTTTTTGGTTTTCTTAAGATCCAACAGATAGGCATATTAAGACAGTTTAGAGAAATTTTGACTTGGAGCATTCTAATGACCAATTAACTGACTCAAATGATTCAAAGGACCTATATTGAGACTAAGTAAGCAGGTTTTAAGCATAAACAACAACTCAAGCTTAAACAAACTAGCTGTACCAAACACCACTTTAGAGACTGTTTAGCAAATTTTAAACTAACCAGTTACTTATTTAACTCATTTAACCATTTACACTAACTCTAGTGTCCTAATTACTACTAAGTAAACTTATCTAAGCTATTTAATGACAAAAATAGAAGTACAATATGAAAACTGCATACAAAAGGAAAAAGAGAAAATAAGCTCACAAATGTCAAGCCTGTTAGTGCAGCTTAAACAGAACCCAAATCCACTAATCTATATCAAATCCAACCCAAATCCATCTCTGCAACACCCTGTTACCATCTCCATGCCTGTTTGAACTTACAGTTGACTTTTGTTGACCAAAACCAAACCTTGCTTGCACCTGCTTGATAAACTCACTAAAAGCTATAATAAGCTTCAGTGAGCTTCTTTGAACTTAAAAATAAGCTTGTTGAAGCTTGGATAATGCAGTTTGATATTTAAACTTGAAACAGTGAACCATGAAATTTAAAACTTAACTGAAACCTTGAATTGAGGCTCAAAACAGATTATAATGATTAAATTACTTAAGTTCAATACATGAAAGCTTGAAATTACACAGTTGAAAACTAATTAAGATACTTTAAGGAAAAACGACATACATTAATTTAAAAAAGCTAACTACTCTATCTCTCTTCTTCTCTTCCTCTTTTTATACTTCCATTGACTCCCACGTGTCCTTCTGATTGAATCCCACCTCTGAAATTGGCCAATGGTTGAGTTTTGCACATTTTGGCCATTTTTATCATTTTGGCGGGAAAGCTATATTTGACTTGTAGAGCTCTGAAACTAGCACTAGGGGGGGTGGCATTTATTGTGGGGGGTTGATGATGATGAGGGTGGTGGAAAGGTTGAGGTGATGGGAGAGGGCAGGCAAGTTGGTTGCAGAGGAGAGGTGGAAGAAGATAAACAGGACAGGTGGTGTGGGCGGGTTTTGACTTTATTTGACCAAGGGGTCAAAAAGAGGGGGTCACTGGTTTAAAGGCAGGGGTCAAAAGGGTAAGTGACAGGGGTCAAAAGTGAATTTGACAAGGCTTGGTTTAAATGATAAGGACCAAATTGTAAGTATGCCAAACTAGAGGGACCAATCCTGCCATTTCTCCAAAGTTAACACAAGGACTGAAATTGACAAACTTTAATAGTACAAGTACCATTTTTGACATTTTCAAATTCTCAAAGGACCATTTTTGCCAAATTTCAAAGTTCAGGGACTTAAGTTGTAAATTTGTAATTTTAAGTCTCAAGGACCAATTTTGACAACTTAGGAATCCCTAGGGACTTAAAATGATATTTTTCTTTATTTTGTTTTACCAGGGACTGTTTTTGACAACTTTTGAAACTTGGGGGACTAAAACTGCCAATTATGCAAACTTGATACGTTTTTCACCAGATTTTGATATTTTTGCATTTAAAACACATAAAACACTTATTTGTGATATTTTTATCATTTTGATGCATTTCTGAGTGTTTTCAGATGTTTTTGCAGTTTAAATGGTACAAAAATGATGAGTATTTACACACTCATCAATCCCCCACACTAAGATATTGCTAGTCCCTAGCAATGTTTTTAGAAAAATTAATGGATTTCATCTCTTTACCAAAAGCCATTACTTCTGGAGTAGCCAAATGTTTCAGTTCAAGTAAGAACATTGGTACACCGATAACTAAATGATTTTGAGCAAATCACCAGCTTCCAACGGATTTGATTTGTCTTTACCAGAAGCCGTTTGCTTCTGGACTAGCCAACTCTTAGATAAATTATCAATATTATCTTTGGTGAGCTGATTACCAATTATGGTTTTTCCACTGCCTTTACCACAAGCCATAAACTTGCGGGCTAGCCAACTCTTCACTTTTAAGGATATGGTGAGCTGAATACCATACAATTTTGGGCAAATTGCAAGCCGTCAACGGATTTGAGATATCTTTACCAAGAGCCGTTTGCTCCTGGATTAGCCAATCCTTTTGTTTATTAGACAAGGCGGACTGATAACCATAAGATGAGTAAGTGTAAAACACTTACTCCAAAAAAAAATTTTGGCCAAAAATGGGGGAAATTAGGTGGTATAATTACATGATAAAATTCGTGAGAATTCCCCCCCCCCCCCCACACTTAGAAATGAATATTGCCCTCAATATTCAAAGTACTGGTGGTTATGCCGAAACATAGAACGTAAAAGGGAAATACTAAGGCCATTATTTAGCAAAGATTTTTTTTTTTTTTTTTTTTTTTTTTTTTTTTGAAACTCTTATATATACACAACATGTGGAGCAACACCCCCACACTAGGGTGGTAGAAAGTAGAAAGAAGAAGCTAAACTGTCAAGTTTTGTCACACAAGCTAGCCACTTGTGAATGGCTAACCGTAACAAACTTCAGACAGCTCAGAAATATGGGTGAAAACCCATATGGCATGCTACTGTTTTTGATTCCCGAGTCGCTAGCTTGACTCGATCCCCGCATTCATTGGTTCATGGGGAAAGTTTGTAGATCTGGGACAATCACAGGAGGAATGTCCTCTCCAAAGTAATGCTTCAACCGATGACCATTCACTTTAAAGTTTGGACCATCGGGTTGAGATAACTCAATGGTTCCATAAGGATAAACCTTAGTGATAGTAAATGGACCAGACCAGCGGGATTTTAGTTTTCCCGAGAAAATCTTCAATCTAGAATTGAAAAGAAGGACTCGATCACCAACGTTGAAAACGCGGTTTTTGATTTTTGAGTCATGAATCTTCTTTGTCTTTTCTTTATAGATCAAAGAGTTCTCGTATGCTTGATCACGGAGTTCATTTAATTCATTCATTTGAACTTTTCGGTGATCACCAGCTGTCTGAATATCGAAGTTGGCATGTTTCAAGGCCCAGTATGCCTTGTGCTCAAGCTCAACCGGTAGATGACATGCCTTCCCGTACACAAGCTTGTATGGAGTACACCCGATGGGTGTTTTAAAAGCTGTACGGAAGGCCCAGAGTGCGTCATCTAGCTTATCCGACCAAGAGGCACGGTTTTCACCAACCGTCCTCTCCAAAATTCTTTTAATCCCCCGGTTGGAAACTTCCACTTGCCCACTAGTTTGGGGGTGATAAGCAGTAGAGAGACGGTGAGTTACACCATACTTCTGCATGACTCTTTCAAACTGGTCATTGCAGAAATGCGTACCACGATCACTGATTATGGCTCGTGGAGTTCCAAACCTAGCAAAGAGAGATTTCAAGAATTTCACAACAACTCGGGCATCATTGGTATGCAAAGCCTTAGCTTCAACCCATTTTGACAAGTAGTCAACGGCCACGAGTATGTACTTATTACCGCGAGAAGAAGGAAATGGCCCCATAAAGTCAATGCCCCAGATGTCAAAAATCTCACACACTTGAATGGCGTTTTGCGGCATTTCATTTCTTTGTGAGATATTCCCGTGATGTTGACAAGCGTCACAGGCTTTGACAAATTCGTGGGCATCCTTATAAATAGTGGGCCAGTAGAATCCGGAATCAAACACCTTTTTGGCGGTGTAGTTTGGACTATGATGGCCCCCGGTGGGTCCAGCATGGCAAGCTTTGAGAATGTCAAGAGCTTCTTGTCCGTAAACACATCGCCTGATGACTTGATCCGCGCAAATTTTGAACAAGTAGGGGTCGTCCCAGAAGTAATGTTTTACATCTTTAAAGAATTTGTTTTTCTGTTGGGACGACATCCCTTTCACTATGAAGTTACCTGCATGGTAATTTGCGAAGTCAGCAAACCATGGGGTAGAAGAGTCTCCACGAAAAGAAACCGCATTGAGTGTCTCGAGAGGAAATGTTTCATTTATTTCCTTTTTCTCGAACACATCTTGGTGAGGGTTCTCTAATCGGGACAGATGATCAGCAGCCAGGTTCTCAGCTCCTTTTTTATCACTTATAATGATATCAAATTCTTGCAGGAGTAGAACCCAACGGAGCAATCTCGGCTTTGCATCTTGTTTTGCAAAGAGATATTTGAGAGCCGAGTGATCCGTATACACCACGCATTTGGTCAATATAAGGTATGGCCGAAACTTCTCAAACGCATACACCACAGCTAATAATTCTTTTTCTGTAGTGGTGTAATGGGTTTGAGCTTCAGTCATAGTCTTACTCGCGTAGTGGATAGGCTGAAAATGCTTTGTTTTGCGTTGCCCCAAGACTGCACCGATAGCAAAATCACTTGCATCGCACATGAGCTCAAAGGGTAAATCCCAGTCGGGGGCAACTAGAATGGGTGCTTCCGTAAGCTTTTTCTTCAATGTTTCAAAAGCTTCGACGCACTCAGGAGAGAAGATAAAAGGAGCTTCTTTTTCAAGAAGATGGGTCATAGGCCGAGCGATTTTAGAAAAATCCTGTATGAATCTACGATAAAACCCGGCATGACCAAGGAAACTCCTAATACCTTTGACGGTAGTAGGATGAGGTAGTTTAGAAATAACATTAACTTTTGCTCTATCGACCTCAATCCCGTTTTTTGAAATCTTATGGCCAAGGACTATGCCTTCTTTGACCATAAAGTGGCTCTTCTCCCAATTTAGACAGAGATTGGTGTCTTCACACCTTTTTAGCATTTTGTCTAAATGGGAGAGACATGTCTGAAATGAGTCCCCAATGACTGAGAAGTCATCCATAAACACCTCCATTGTTTCCCCGATCATGTCGTGGAATATGGCCATCATACATCGTTGGAACGTGCCAGGAGCGTTACATAAGCCAAAAGGCATACGTTTGTAGGCAAAAGTTCCATATGGGCAGGTGAATGTGGTCTTCTCTTGATCCTGTGGATCAATGGGGATCTGAAAGTAACCCGAGAAACCATCAAGGAAACAATAGTACTCATTCCCTGCTAATCTCTCAAGCATCTGATCCATGAAGGGTAGAGGAAAATGGTCTTTACGGGTGGCGTCATTCAACTTACGATAGTCAATACACACACGCCATCCCGTAACCAATCGAGTTGGAATTAACTCGTTTTCTTCATTCGTGACAACAGTTATGCCACCCTTTTTTGGAACACAGTGAATTGGGCTAACCCAAGGACTATCTGAGATTGGGTAAATCAATCATGCATCAAGAAGTTTGATAACCTCCTGTTTGATAACATCATGGCTTTTTGGATTCACCCTTCTCTGATGTTGAACTGCTGGTTTGAAGTCATCCTCCATCAAGATTTTGTGAGTACAAAATTCAGGGTTAATACCCTTAATGTCGGAGAGTTTCCAAGCAATTGCTTGCTTGTGTGACTTCAAGACCTTTATGAGAGCAGTCTTTTCATCTTTACTCAAATCTCGAGCAATAATGACAGGTAATTTATCATCACCCTCAAGAAATGCATACTCGAGATGAGGCGGTCAGTCCTTAAGTTCTACCTCAGGAAATTCTTCAGTTTTCTCAACTGACTTGACTTCCTTGTTATGAAGTTTGACGGGAGGGAGAGGAGGAGAAGTGTCCTGATTTAACAACGTTTCAAGAATAAGAATATTTCCCTCCGGATTAATCTCATGGTGATTAATCTCTTCTGGAATTGCATCACTAGTGTGAGGGGTTGATGAGTGATCATCTTTAAGCATTTTCTCAATGAGAAGTATGTCCCCCTCGATGTCAATTGGAGCGTGATCAATTTCCCATGGAACAGAATCACTAGCCAAGTATGCTTCAATCTCTTCCAAGATGAAGTCACTTCCCTCAAACGGAGTGAGAGAAGGAGTAGAATTGGCTATGATAGGTTGAGAAGATGTGGTGGGATCCCCACTCACAGAATTATGAGAATAACCAAGAACTTCTTGAGAGTACTCTTCAGAAGCAACATCAATGATATCTATTCGGTTAACCGACTCAGAATCATAGTTTGCGGAGTACCTCGAAGTTTGATCAAGGTTAAAGGTGACAGCTTCATTACCAACACGTAATGTGATTTCTTGCTCAAATACATCAATGAGAGCACGGCCCGTTCTCAGGAATCCTCTTCCAACAATGAGAGGAACCCGTGGATCAGCATCGAAATCAACAACTACAAAGTCAGCTGGAAAATGGAACTTTCCTACTTTCACAAATACGTCCTCGGCAATTCCAAGAGGACGGGATATTGTACGATCTGCAAGCTCGAGAGTCATGCATGTAGGAGTAAGGTCCGGAAGAGAAAGTTTCTTCCATACTGAATGAGGCATCAGGTTTATGCTTGCACCAAGATCGGCTAAGGCAAAGCATTCAACCATTCCTGGAAATACACAAGGTAAGAGGAACTTTCCAGGATCTCCAAGCTTCTCGGGAAGCTTCTTCAAGATAACTGCAGAGTAGTTTTCGTTCAGATGAGTTTTAGCCATTTCAAACAGCTTTTCCTTGTTGCTTAACATGTGTTTGAGAGTTGATGCAAACTTGGGCATCAACATGATAGCATCCGCGAAGCTTATGTCAAAATGAAGTTCTTGGAAAATTTGAAAGAATTTTTCCATTTGTTGACTAGCTTTCTCGCGGAGCTTTTGCTCATGTAAACGTGATGGGTAAGGAATAGAAGATTTGGATTTGGGGTTACCAACTGGAGCTACAGGAGGTTCAAAAACAACTCCTGGATTGGATTTTGGTTTCTGGACAACCTGAGGATGGACATTGTTGGTACTTCCGTTATTAGTAGGAAGTTCCTTGTCCTTTGTCGCCTCAGGTTCACTTTCCACTACCTTCGGGAGAGAAGAAGAAGAGGTAGTAGGAATAGCGGGTCCATCATATGAAGTACCACTTCTGGTTGTGATCGCCTTTGCATCGCCCCTCGGATTAGCGATCGTGTTGCTAGGTAAAGTACCTGAGCCCGAGGGTCGATCATTTAAAGACTTCTTTAATTCAGCGATCTGACTGACCAACACCCTGTTTGTCTCCTCTTGAGTCTTTATGAATTGCTTTAAAAGCTCATCAGATGTTGATACAGGAGGAGGTGGAGGGATAATTTGAGGCCGTATGTTCTGGTTATAGCCAGAATTCCATTGATTAGGATTCATATTCCCCTGAAATTGATTCCCTCGATTGTAAGTGTTTTGATTAAGATTTCCTTGATGTTGGAAACCTTGATTGGGTCCGGAATAGAAATTACCTTGGTTTTGATAACCTTGGTTCATTCTTGGTTGGTTCTGATTCCGGTTAGGATTCTGGTTGAAACCGGGTGGTGCCTGATAAGTGTTAGCTCGGTAGTTTGGTTCATTTTGAGGACGGTATTGATTACCTCCTTGATTTGAAGTACCGGCTATAGCATTAGCTTCAAACGGACTACCATCGGTGGCAGTACAGTTGTAGTATGCATGAGGACCACCACAAGTAACACAAACTTCAACTTTCTTCACTTCACCATATGATGGTGCTTGTGTGAAAGTGACTTTCTTTTGGTTAGCAAGAACCAAAGCCTGAACAATATCCGTGAGTTTGTCAATCTTAGCATCGGTGCTAGATGTACTCACGGGAGATGAAGTAGAAGGTCCAGCATTAGACTCAGTATGATATGTCTTTGTGCGGAAAGGACGGACCTGAGACTTGTTTTCAATGATTTGCAAGGCTTCTTTTGTGGTCTTGCTCAAGAAATTACCTCCCGCGGAGGCATTCAGAGAGTCTTGATTAGTCTGGTTCAGACCATTGTAGAAAGTATCCATTTGCATTAACTCGGTAAAACCATGATGCGGACACTTGCGGAGCAAGTCTTTGTAACGATCCCATGCCTCCCCGAATGATTCATCAAATCTTTGAGAGAATTTCATTATCTCATTCTTAAGACTTGTAGTTCGGGATGGAGGATAGAATTCGTTAACAAACTTTGTGACTAGATCTTCCTATGTCTCAATGGAACGAGGGGGTCTTTTCTCAAGCCAATTCCGGGCTTGTCCCTCTAGAGAAAATGGGAACAGAAGAAGCTTGATAGCTTCATGTGGGACATTCTTGTACTTGATGGTAGATGCAATCTTGTTAAACCATCGAATGTGTGCATGAGGATCATCCCGCTCAAAACCATAGAATTGGCTTTGGGTTACCAGATTAAGTAACCCGGTTTTGAGCTCAAAAGTATCAGCCACGATGGCTGGGACAACAATAGCATCTCCGTAACCCTCGATGGGTGCTTGGAGAAGCTCATTCATCGGCTTGTCTTCTGCCATTACGGCAGGTGGTGGTGGTGGTAGACGTTCCTCAGTCACGGCTGAAGGAGCAGAACGTCCTCTACGTCTACGAGGAATCTTTCCAAGCTCAGAAAGTGGACTTGTAGAACTGGAAGAACGAGTGCGCATGCACTAAGTATAAAAATCAGTTTTCAAAACAAATGCGAGGCAAAACGACAAGTGAACTTAACCAATAATCACAAATGAAATGGCTTCTTTGAAAAAGGTACACCAAATCACAAGGACACAAAGGCAAGTTTTAAATCTGATGTTCGGGAACTTATTATGGTCGCACCCCCAGTTAGGTAGTGCACTGCCTTGGTTTGCGGTGGTTGATTTTTATGTATATATTAAGTACCACTGAAAAGACGTAGGTATAGATTTGTGCTGATGGTTTAAAAACTTTTGGACAATATTTTTGGTATCGTCTCGTTTAACCAAATCGTATTTCTTTAAGAATCACCTAAAAAGAAACACAAGCTAGAAAACGTTACGATTGTTTTGTTGTTTTGTATTTTGTTTGGTGTTTTTAACACTTTAGGAAAAGTGTTAATGAACTTTTTGATTTTGTTATAACTTTACAAAAAAAACTGTTTTTACAAACGATGGTATATGTGCAAGTACGGGTCTGAAAAATGCTTAGAACACGCTTACAGCCTCCCCGGCAGCGGCGCCAAAATTTGATTGGTGCAAAACCATCAAGTTTTCTCACGCAAGCTAGTCACTTGTGAATGACCAACCGTAAGGAACTTAAAACAGTTCAAACACCAAATGCAATTTAGATCAGGAGAATACAGTGGATTCCCGGGTCGTTAAGTCCCACGGAGGATGACTGGTGTTTAACACAATCAGATTGTCGAATAACCACTAAGGATAGTGATCAGTAAGGATTTTGAGTTATTTATAAATTACAGGGGCTTAAATGCAAATTAAAGGAAATTAAAAAGATAAACTATCTTAAATAAACGCTATCACTAATTTTATACTGATGTTTTTGATTTTTTTGTTTTTATAAACTTAATTTAAAAACTACGTGACGTACAAATAAAAACGTGAAACTTACACAATATTAATCCTAAAAATATGAAAATGATATTTTTACAAACCTAATGATATAAGAAAATTTTAAGAAAAATAAAATTATTTTTATAACTATTTAATTAATTATTATTAATTAAAAACTATTTTTAACTATTAAATAATAACCTAAAATGCAAGAATATAGTAAATAAAGCTAGAAAAATAAAATTATGACTTGGAAAAATCTAAAATAACAAAAGAGAATTTTCAAAACTATTTTTATAATTTTCTGATTATTTTTCTATTTTTTATGAATTTTAAACTATTAAAAACTAACTAAATTACTAAAAATTACAAATTAAACTATGAAAAATCTGGAAAATTACTTTTTTTACTTTTTATATTTATCTAAACCTAATAAAAATGAAAAATTATTTTTTTGGACTTTTTCTGATTTAATTGTATTAAAAGCTATTTAAAATTACCTAAAAACTGTTTTTAATTAAGAAAAATAGCAAACAGTGTTGGAAAATTATGAAAATTTCAGGAAAACTCTAAAATAATGTTATGAATCTAAGAAAAATAGAAAAACATGTGGTTGTGTGTAGGAATATGGAACTGCTATGCAAGGTGCTTATGAATAAGCACTTTGAATAAGCAAATGAAAAGCAAAAACCACCAACCTGTAACAGAAGCTATAATATGCTATAAGTACCAAAATGCAACAGGTTTCAACTAGCTTAAACCTCTGATTTACACAATGCACAGATTTGGCTTATTTGAGATTAGTGCTAAAAACAGTGGTGAGGGTACTACTTTAAGCCAAGCAATAAGCCACACAATAAGCTGAAATTGAAAACCACAAATTGGAACCTCAAGAGGACCTGGGTGGCTAACTATAAGCTAAAGATGAGACCTAGTTGAGATCAACTGAGCAATGTGCAAGGGCTGCACAAAGCTGAGAAACACTCAGCTTTGACTGAGTTTTGGTGAACAGGGCAACTGAGCCCTGTTTGACAAGCTTATGTAGAGCTTATAAAAATTACTAAAAATCTACTAAAATAACAATAAGAAAGTAGACCTGTTGAACTTTAAAAACCCAGAGTTTCATTTGATTTGGTCCAAGAATGAACCCAAGAAAAATCCTTCTAGTTGGCCAAAAACTGCCTTTTTCATGTTTTGACTTTTGACAAATTATGATATAATTGACTTTCTTGAACTTTAATCCTAATTTGTTGACTGAATATGATGTTTAATGGTATAATAAAACTACTGTAAGCTACTCTAATAATTTCTAAGCATGAAACAAGTTTTTGGTTTTCTTAAGATCCAACAGATAGGCATATTAAGACAGTTTAGAGAAATTTTGACTTGGAGCATTCTAATGACCAATTAACTGACTCAAATGATTCAAAGGACCTATATTGAGACTAAGTAAGCAGGTTTTAAGCATAAACAACAACTCAAGCTTAAACAAACTAGCTGTACCAAACACCACTTTAGAGACTGTTTAGCAAATTTTAAACTAACCAGTTACTTATTTAACTCATTTAACCATTTACACTAACTCTAGTGTCCTAATTACTACTAAGTAAACTTATCTAAGCTATTTAATGACAAAAATAGAAGTACAATATGAAAACTGCATACAAAAGGAAAAAGAGAAAATAAGCTCACAAATGTCAAGCCTGTTAGTGCAGCTTAAACAGAACCCAAATCCACTAATCTATATCAAATCCAACCCAAATCCATCTCTGCAACACCCTGTTACCATCTCCATGCCTGTTTGAACTTACAGTTGACTTTTGTTGACCAAAACCAAACCTTGCTTGCACCTGCTTGATAAACTCACTAAAAGCTATAATAAGCTTCAGTGAGCTTCTTTGAACTTAAAAATAAGCTTGTTGAAGCTTGGATAATGCAGTTTGATATTTAAACTTGAAACAGTGAACCATGAAATTTAAAACTTAACTGAAACCTTGAATTGAGGCTCAAAACAGATTATAATGATTAAATTACTTAAGTTCAATACATGAAAGCTTGAAATTACACAGTTGAAAACTAATTAAGATACTTTAAGGAAAAACGACATACATTAATTTAAAAAAGCTAACTACTCTATCTCTCTTCTTCTCTTCCTCTTTTTATACTTCCATTGACTCCCACGTGTCCTTCTAATTGAATCCCACCTCTGAAATTGGCCAATGGTTGAGTTTTGCACATTTTGGCCATTTTTATCATTTTGGCGGGAAAGCTATATTTGACTTGTAGAGCTCTGAAACTAGCACTAGGGGGTGGCATTTATTGTGGGGGGTTGATGATGATGAGGGTGGTGGAAAGGTTGAGGTGATGGGAGAGGGCAGGCAAGTTGGTTGCAGAGGAGAGGTGGAAGAAGATAAACAGGACAGGTGGTGTGGGCGGGTTTTGACTTTATTTGACCAAGGGGTCAAAAAGAGGGGGTCACTGGTTTAAAGGCAGGGGTCAAAAGGGTAAGTGGCAGGGGTCAAAAGTGAATTTGACAAGGCTTGGTTTAAATGATAAGGACCAAATTGTAAGTATGCCAAACTAGAGGGACCAATCCTGCCATTTCTCCAAAGTTAACACAAGGACTGAAATTGACAAACTTTAATAGTACAAGTACCATTTTTGACATTTTCAAATTCTCAAAGGACCATTTTTGCCAAATTTCAAAGTTCAGGGACTTAAGTTGTAAATTTGTAATTTTAAGTCTCAAGGACCAATTTTGACAACTTAGGAATCCCTAGGGACTTAAAATGGTATTTTTCTTTATTTTGTTTTAACAGGGACTGTTTTTGACAACTTTTGAAACTTGGGGGACTAAAACTGCCAATTATGCAAACTTGATACGTTTTTCACCAGATTTTGATATTTTTGCATCTAAAACACATAAAACACTTATTTGTGATATTTTTATCATTTTGATGCATTTCTGAGTGTTTTCAGATGTTTTTGCAGTTTAAATGGTACAAAAATGATGAGTATTTACACACTCATCAGTCTACTTGAGGGCAAGTAGAGTTCAAGTGGGGGATATTTGATAACATCAAATAATCCTGAACATTAAGTGTCAATTTCCCCCGATAATGCTTGTAGTTTATATCATTTATATGGATTTACGCTTGTTTTCCATTATTTTCCACTTTCAGGTAAATTACGAGCATTGGAGCTAAAGAGACGCGGAATTGGAGAAGTTTAGTGAAGATTTATCATAGTATGCTTAGTTTGAAGAAGTTACGGCGTATCTCATTCTCTCAATTACGCCGTAACTAAAGCGCAACTCAAAAAGGCAACTCATCAGAAGATTACGGCATAACTCTCCCAAAAGATTACGACGTAACCATATTAGGTCAAATGAGGTTCCGCGCCGCTGATAATTACGCCGTAACTCATGCATAAAACTACGCCGTAACATGATTCATTGAAGATAGGGTGTAACCCCTTCTAAAGTTACGTCGTAACTAACAGATCTAGTGCATTTTACAAAGAATTGATGATTACGGCATAACTGTTATGTTAGTTAAGCCGTAACCCAGATCTGGCCTATATATACCCCATGATTTCCAGCATTTCTAATCATCCCATTTCACACACCACAACCAAAGAACGTGGGAAGAAGCCAAAGGCAAATCTAGAGGAGCATACGGAGCCATCTCCAAGGGAGAAATCACTCCCCTACGATAAGCATTATCATTTTATCTTTTCTTTACTTTCAATTCATGTACTTCGTATCATTAAACATTGAATTGATTTGTATGGTTAATATGAGCAGCTAAGCACCTCTAGGTGCTGGCCTAGTTATGATTCCTTAATTGTTTTGTCTGCATTTACTTTACTTCCGTATAATTATTTCTAAATGTATGCATGCATAGTTTATTGGTAGCTACCCTTGTTTCAGTAGTTTTGAATGGCGGTAGAGGCTAGTTGCTTAGAAGATATGACCAACTGACCCTAAGTAAGTAGACTGAGACGGGAAGGGTAAGATATGACCAACTGACGAACCCACCCTTTCTACTTGTGCGATTTGACCAACTGATCACCTACCATTTGGATGAACTTAAGAATTAGGGGGTGAGTGTTTAAGTTGCTAACGCCCGGGACTCACTATTATAAGTCTAGCATGTAGCGAAACTTAATGACTTGGCTTAGGGCACCAGGAACAACTGGACTTATGAAGGGACACCTGACTTCTCCAGTGGTGACATCTTTGCTGATAGGTTAGGGCGAATTGACCAAATGTTGTCCTCTCGACTTTGACCCCACCTGAAGTAATTGGAAGTAATTAGACGTAGACATTACTAGCTAGGATGAATAACTAGGTTAGCACAACTCTCCTCTATTGATCACACCTTTGCCTTTATTTGCTTTTATCTGCCTTAGTAGTTAATTAGTTAATCAAAACCATTCTAAAATCTGTGACACCTAGACTTAGTATTAATCCAACACACATAGCTCTTGGGACGACCTCGGTTTTACCGAATACTACACTACACACGACTGGGTACACTGCCCGTTAGTGCATTAGGGTAGACCATAGGTATAACGAGACATTATAAATATTAAAACCTGGTCAGTAAAACCTGCATCATCAGGTAATAACAATAACAATGCTTAGGAAGGAAAGAGTTCCTGCCTGGCCTAGTGAGACCTAAGTCAAGACCCTCTTGGGTTGTGATCCCTTGAGTGATTTGCATTTGTACTGTTTTATGGACTTCTTTGTTTTACATGGACTTATTGTATGCTTGTCCTGGGTTGTGGGAATTATTTGACTTATGACTATGTTTATTGTGGTAGTGACTAACCATGACACAAGTCTCCACTTGTGTCGGGCGTCTTCATGACTTTTGTGTGGATTTTCATTTAGTGAATTCTTTATTGTCTTATACCAATATGTTATGGCAATTCCGTCCATCACATTCCACGTTTCCGCCAAACACGGGGTATGACATTGTGCAACAACAAAAAATTATCATGCTCACTTATTTTTCACTTGTGAGTACTCAGAAGTTATGAAAGGAGATTAAGGAAAAGATAAAGAAGGAAGCATGGATAATAATTGGAGAAATATTATCACTAATTTGGCCAATGGTCCTTGCAACAACTCAATCAGAAGTGTGTTAAATAGAATGTCTATTGACATGTTTGGATTCCAACTCTATGTGATCTCAAATTTTGATGATGCTTGTTTGGATATAAGATCTGTAATACTATTATTGTGTGGATGTAAGACTGCACAATGATGTTATGGATATGTACTTTGATAGGAAAACCTTCATTATTTAGGATAGCTAGTTGATGCGCATACGAAGCGCGTTCGGGGTCAAAGGAAACTTCCTTTTCGTCGAGCAAATTTTTCAACCTCCTAGGCAGTGAACCTAATCGTTGTAGTGTAGTATTAGGTAAGCTTCGGGGATTGATATCGTTTTCTAGGGGAATAGGAATGCTAGTAAGAAATGTATGGCGAGAAGGTGGGGGTTAAGGATTTTTTTTTTTTTTTTTTTTTTTTTTTTTTTTTTTTTTTATCTTTTTATGGTTTTTTAGAAAGCTAAGGTAAAATATCAGGGCAATTGGTTTGGGGTGGTACTTCTACCGATTACTTCTACTTATCTAATTATCTAATTATCTAATTACTACGGTTAGCTTATGTCTAATTGAAGTGTGCTCGGATGATGATTAAAAATGTGTTTACCTAGATACTATTACTCCCTAGTTATCTTTTATTGGTCGGTTGAATTGTCACACCTTATCTTAACGCGTTGTATTCCTAAGGTCGTAGGGTATGCGAGCCCCCTAGTTCTTTGAGGTTATTTCTCGTATGTGACCTACGAAGTCGGCAAGTCTAAGCTATTTCATCCATAGACCACATCATCATAAAGCATACTCAAGCATTAAATACAACGAATGATTCCTAGTTGCACTCCTAAGCCAATTTACAATTAAGATAAGAAACAACCTAACAATAATCAATAACTATGTTTCATAGATCTAAGAAAACACACAAGAAATTTAGCTAGTCATGGTAAACAAGCAAGCATACACACAATCAATCGAATACGGGATAGACATAATTATACTTTGGATTAAAATACTTATTTCGATGTGTAAAATAGGGTATGGGACCCTAAGATACTGTCCAAATCGGACTACAAACGATTTAGGGTTTTTACTCCAAAAGTCTACCTCCCAAAATACAGAAAAATCGAATTCTATATATAGATTTACACTTTCGATGGCGTCACCTTTTGCATGGGACGCCGTCAGCTCGCAGTCCATTAGGGTTTCTTTTTTGCCAAGCCATCAATGGGACGGCGTCACCTTAGAGTTGTGACGTTGTCGGTCTTCAGTTGGGACGTCGTTTTGATTCTAGATCTGGGCCGTCTGAGTTGAAAGTTGTACGTGACGCCCTCCAATATTAACGTGTGACGCCGTCGGGCTTATAAGACCAGAATTTTCACTGAGCCGTCACGTGCATGTTTTGATCAAGTCATCATAGAGGGATGGCGTCGCCCTTTGATTGGGATGTTGATTCTTAGGAAAGAAACCAACTATAGTATTTGGGTAACTCAAATGTATTAGATTTGAATCCCTGGATCGTTCCTAGCGAAGGATGAATGGAGTTAAAAACTCACGTCGCGTTATTCGGGATTTGAATGGTAAAAAGGGACTTTGTGATGATTTCTAAACTACGGGGCAAGGAATGATAAGGGGAAGCAATTAAAATTTCTAAATCTATGGTGCAAACAAGGAAATTCAACTAATAATGCAAATTTATATTAAAAATGCAAATTACGATATTTATAAAACATATACTAAATTGCAATCTAAGCTATTTAAACTCCTAAAAGTGATCTAATATTTTTCTACAGCTAAAAATGTGATTTAAAAATTATCTAAAATTTAAAACTAGTTGTTTTTGTTTTTCTTGATTTTATTTGAATTAAAAACTATTTTTGTATTTTTAAAATTTGATTTAAAAAGCTAGTATAAAAATTTACAAGAAAATTACCAATCTATTTTTCAAAAATCTAAATAAACTAAAAATGATTTTTAAAACTGAAATTATATTTTTCTGACTTTTACTCAATTTATTATGAATTTAAAACTGATTAAAACTAATTAAATGTCTAGAAAATACTATTTTAACTAAGAAAAATCTGGAAAAATACTTTTTATGACTTTTTGATTTTTCTAAACCTAAGAAAATTAACTTTGTATTTTTGTGACCATTTTCTGGTTTATTTGAATTTAAAGCTATTAAAAAGTGCTAAAAACTGATTTAAATTCTAGAAAATTAGTAAATGGCTTTGGAAAATTATAAAAATTTGCACAAAAGTTCTAATTGCTACTGAGAAGCTATGAAAATTATGAAAAACAACTTGTGATCAAAGATTAAGCTATTTGGTAACTAAGTGATGTGAATAAGCTAAAATGCACAATAAGCTATCAGAAGCTATAATAAGCTAAAA
Source organism: Chrysanthemum seticuspe (assembly GCA_019973895.1). Classification (NCBI taxonomy): domain Eukaryota; kingdom Viridiplantae; phylum Streptophyta; class Magnoliopsida; order Asterales; family Asteraceae; genus Chrysanthemum; species Chrysanthemum seticuspe. The sequence continues at coordinate 37,165,105 of BPTQ01000001.1, forward strand.
TAAGCCTATACTAACTGAAAGTAATCTAATGCAACTAAGTACAACCAAATAAGCACAAGCTATAAGCTATTAAGCACTATTCTAAATTCTAAATGCATGCAACAAAACAGCCTGATGTACCCACTTGCAGCTGATCTAAAGGCTAGCAAATAAGCACTAAATGAAAACCAAATATTGGAACCTCAAGATGACCTGGCCAATTGCTTGTAAACCAAAAATGAGCTCAAGAGGAGCTGTTTTGAGCTTTTGAGAAGCTCATGAAAAAGCTAAACTCAACTCAGCATATACTGATAAGAACACAGGACAACTTTTGCAAAACTGGCCCACTTTAAGTACTTTTTTACCTGATTTAGAAAATTCACAAAATTATTCTAAAAATATCTTAGTAAACATAACCAACCAAAGATTCAATAACCAAAATTTTAGCTGATTAAGACTTAAAATGAAGATTTTAAAAATCTAAAAGTGAAGGTAGTTTGCAACTGATGTGGAATTTTTGATTTTTAGAAAATTCTTGTAGTTTGACTTTTGTGAAATTTGATTGATCCTAACTGAGTCTAAATGATGTTTTAAGCTAAAATGAGACTAAATTAAGATATCCTAAATGATCCTATACCTAAATGCAAGCATATGCAATCATAAACTTTACTGATGTAACTGCTATAGAGTTTAAAAGATGAATTTGACTTTCAGATGAATGCAACTGAAATTTTATGCCTAAACTAAACTATATGCACCTAAATGAGAGTAATGCAATTAATCCTAACCACAGAACTAGCCTATAAATCAGTTTCACAACCTGATCCAAACACCCATTTTGCTAACTGTTATGAACTTAATCAAACCAAATCACAAATCTAGGCTTCAACCAACCTTAATTCAGCTTCTAACACTTATTTTAAAGCTAAATGATGCTGAATGACATGCTAAATAAAACAGAAAGCATGAACACCAAAGTAAGAGAGATTAACAGATTAAGTGTGCAGATTAGAGAACTAAGCTAAATTGTAATTAGATCTAATGTAATAAGCTAAAAACAAACTTAATTAAGCTATTCTAACAATAATAAGCCAATTTTATCAGATCTTAAGCTATGGAACAGTAACTTGCAAATTTAAAGCTAAAATTGAGAAAACTCCACTCACTTGAGACCCTAGCTGAACAAGGGCTCCCAAAAGGGCATCCACAAGCTCCTAGCTTATAAAAAAGCTAGGTAATAGTCCATCTTGCCCTTCCATTGCAGGCAACTTCCAAAAGCTTTCCACAAATTTGCATAGGTTTTGATTTTTAACTTATTTGTGATGATTTGAGTGTGTAAACTATTTATGAAACTAGATAAGACTTACAATAAGCTATATCAAGCTTATATAAGCTTAAGCTAACAGAATTCAAAGCTTGTAAAAGAATTTGACATGATTTTTGATTTTTTCAAGTATTTTTTATATATATTTTTTTTGTAAGTTTTGTTTTGAAACTGAAACAAGCTTTAAATTGAGATTAATAAGCTAAAGTGATCAGAAGTAGTAACTGAGAAACAAATAGAGCTTATTTAAATCAGAAATAACAAACTAGAATTAAGATGCAAATTCAAATTAATTTTTATTAAAACTAAACTGAGTACAATTTAAGAAACAGATTACAAAGCTAATTTTGAAGACTTGAAAACATTAAAAGAAATAAAATACACACTAAAACACCTACTGAATTCTACACAATGCGAGTGAAACCTAAGGGCTATTTATAACTGAGTTTAGGCCTTCAGAAGCTTCAGGAAAGAATCAAATTGTGTTTCTTTGAGTGATTCTGAGCCTTAGATCATCATCCCATCAATCAATCTTTAATCTCGTCCCTTGATTCCCATCGATGACATCTCTTTGACCAATCAGAGCTCACCTTGGCACACGGATTGCCAAGGTGGCATTCCACATGTCAGGAATTGTCAGTTGATTGTACAATTTTGCCCTTAATCTCTATAATTGTTGTACAGTTAAAAGCTAGGGTTCTTGTGGGAATTGGGGGGAAAATGGGCGCGTTTGTTTGTTGGTAATTTTTTATAATTGTTTGACTATTTTTGACCGGGGTTAAGGTTGGGGTTCATAGCATTTGGAAGGGTTCATGTGATGAGAAGGGGTTCAAGTGGGATAAGTGAGTTGACTGGTCAGAATTGGTAAAAGGGTTTAATATGGTTTTTGGATTCTTGGTTTTAATTAAATGATTTAAATGAAAAGTTTTATTATTAAAGGGTTTAAAGTGTTATTTTGTGAAAGTTAAAGGATGATTTTGGGAAATTTAGGCATAAAGGGATACAAGGGTGTATTTTGCCAATATGGGAAAGATGAGAGACCATTCTTGACATTTTTGAAACTTCAAGGGTAGATTTTGCCAATTATTCAAACTTAAAGGACTGATTCTGTCATTCCTTTAAAGTTGATATAAACTTCCAAAAATCATCCTTTGAGCATCCAAAACTTCAAATTCACTCAATTCTGATTTTCCGGCTTCAGCTTTTTGCACTCTCTTCCTTCTCGTGCTCGGTTTTTGTCTGATTTGTCTTTCTTTTGTGTGTTTTGCCATATCTGTACCTGCACATGCATAAACTCAAGAAACCAATAAATATTAGGCATAAACGGCTCTTTTCTGGTTATTTTGTGTCTATTTTGGTAAAGAAATGGTATGTGTTTTTGCACATACCAACGCCGTCAAGTACTGTTGATCAGCTTTGAGTGGCTTCGATTTTGACTTTGCCATTTTCTTCATGTATTTGCTCCTTTTCGTCCAAATGTGCTTCATTCCAGCATTTTGCTTCCAAAAGACCTAAAAAGTGAAAAGGAACGAAATTAAGCAGTAACGGATATAAAATTGGTCGATTTAGGGCTTAAATGACCCCCTAAAAGCGTACGTTTTAAATCATTAGCAAATATCCCTACACTTGGTATTTGCTTGTCCTCAAGCAAATGTGCTTTTGGCCAATCAATTTATAAGTTAGGGGGCATGAAGCATTGGTTTAAAATAATTCATAACAAGTAAAAGCACCACAATAGTCATAACAAGCACGAAAATTATACACTAGCACCTCACAAGGGGTGTTTGGATTCTCTCATCTCTCAGGTTTATATGAAATATAATATATGGAAATGGAAGATAAGCACTCATTACCTGGCATAGTACATAGATTACCATAAGCTTGAGACTAGATCAAACCTCCACCGCTTTGGCGTAAGCACCTAGGAACAACTATCTAAGAGGTCTTTGCAAGGGTTGTAACGTTAGGCTTACGGTAGGGAAACAAAGGGTTTTGTTGGATAAGGGATATTTAGTGGTGGCAAGTCAAAAATCTTATGTTACAAGCATGAAAAGCGTTGCGTTGCTAAGCCAAGACTCGACTCAATAACTCTAGATAACTTGAAACAAAACAAACATAAAATTAAAAATATAAACATAAAGATAGATGTAGGATGGTAGCCCCGTATGTTTTTTTTCTTCATTTTTTTTTAACACTCTTTTTTTTTTTTTTTTTTTTTTTTTTGACATACATTTTTACTCTACCATCCTATACGATAACATCAAAATATAAGGGATTTATAGGAGCATCCCTACACTTGAGTTTTTATTTCTCCAACACTAATTGACCCGATTTGAAAAGATCAAAACACTTGGAGTATTTAATTACGTAGATAAAGGGAATTTAAATTTATCGTCCTTTCCCGTTACTCCATAAAATATTACATTTACCCATGAGTCCCAATCGTCCCAAAACTGTGTACAAAAGATATGATTCAACTTAGCAACCATGCAAGTAACTAGATATTTGAACTAAGGGTTAAATAATGATAACAATAATGCACTAAAGGTGAGTGCATACAAGGTAGGCTAAGGCGATTTGGGTGTACATTTGGGGATGGATTGTAAACAATGCTCTTCATTGATATTCCGGGAAACCGAAACATCATGAGAACCGCGAAAAGGATAGGCTCTGAGAGGTTAACTAGGGGTATCGTGTACTAAAGATGAGTACATCGCAAGGGTGTGGGGTAATTACTCAACCGATGTGGAAGATGTAATTATAATACATGTTTTAAACAAGGGTTATCCTAATGCCTCTTTTCATTTAGTTATTCCTAACTACACAAGTGTAGTCTCACTGGCGATCTCATAATGCATCACAAAACAAGTTCTAAAATATATTATACTACCGATACACTCTCTAAGCATTAATTGTGAATGCTTTTATTCCTAAAGATCTAGGGGCGAACCTCACATTTTTGGGGTGGAATTTGAGTGGTCAACGGTTTTTTGTGCAAGTCATATAATTCCTATCCATGAGACGCTTTATTAAGACTAAAGTTTAGCTCGTAAATGTCATAAAAAATTTTAAATTTGGTGCTAAAATTGCACTAACCAATATTTCTCATAGTTTATTACACAAATTACCAAGGACAAGACAAATGATCAAGTGAGTGAATAGTTTCTAAGTTCTCGTTTTCTTCTCCCTTCCTACACTTAAGCTGAACATTGTCCCCAATGTTCCCCGAAAGTATCAAAGTTATGATAAAGGAAGGTAAGTAAGAAAAAGAAACTAGTACTCCCCCGATTAGCTCGGTAGGATCCGTGTGAAGTTGCGGTTAAATTCTTTTCCAAGAAGAATGCATGAGTAATAAGCTTCATCCAATTAGTGTTTCTTCTTCTTGCTAAATATAACCTGCACACTTATGAGAAAAAAAACGAAACCCTCGCGTAAAATCGACGGTAAAAGTATATATGACACAAATACACTAGAAACCAAGTAAGATATAATGCTTGTGGAATGGATGTTTGCAGTTTTTCTGGAAAATTAAGACCTGGGAATTTCCAAAAATTTATAAGTAGCACAGAAAACGAAAAATTGATAAATTGTTTCTGCATAGCTTGACGTCGTCAGGATTTAATCTTGACGCCGTCAGGTTGTCCTGGCAAAAAGTGGTCTGCTGCGTTTTTCTGGAAAAATTACATCTTAAAAACCTGGAAAAATTCCTGCAAAACATCCATTATGACTCGATACAAGCATTTGACTCTAACAAACACACATATATATCAATTTCACTAGTTGTAATTCTCATGTTCATGTTCTTCTAAAACGTATGTGATCTTCCCTACACTTATCTTTTTGTAAAATACCTTTATATGTAATTAAGACGAGGTAGTCTAACATGAGAATAAACAACAATGAAAAAGATATAAGACACACAAAATAAGCAAACAATTAAGCATGGGTTGCCTCCCACGAAGCGCTTTTCTTTATTTATGAGTCCTGTAGCTAGACTCGAAGTCGTGCTCCTACGTGACTTCCTTACCTTCATCTTCTTCCTCATGACGATCTCTATTGGGGTTTTCCATGGTATAGTTATGTCCTATTGCGCATCTTTCTAAGAAGTCATCTTCCCCCCAATTGGTTCTATATTCCGGTCCTAATTTCAAACAATCCTTATAGAACCCAAATATCTTATTCATCACATAATCTACTCCTTTCTTCTTATCCTCCTCATTCATATAGTAGACCGATAGCTTAAGTTCCTTTTCATCATTGGATAGTGATGAAAATTTCTCAATCTTAAATGGCATTTGGTAAGCAACGTCGCTGGTCTCATCCTTGAATCTAACTATCCCTAACGACGGATCATAAGTCATCCCGGTGTTTTCTATGAAGGGCTTTCCTAGAACTACATGGGACAAGCTGGGATCTATAGTCGTACTAATATCCTCCACAATCACGAAATTCGTAAGGTACGTGAAACTACCTACATAGACGGGCAATCCCTTAATTCTACCAAGGAAATTACAAATAACTCCAGGATCATAGGGGTCTTGCCTATTTGGGATAAGTTTTTTCATCACCCAATTATAGTATGTGTTGGTCATGATGTTTAGTGGGGATTTGCGATCAATGTAGGCCTTTGCCACGAAAAGATGTCCTATGCAACATGGTATGTTGAGATTTCTAGGATTTCCAAAGATGATTCGTGAGCTTCTCCTAACATACATGTGGCGAAGGTCGCGTACTAGGTGTGGGTGGCATGAAAGTTCCTCTTCCGTAGGAAACTTATTGAAGAATTCATCACCTACTTCGTCTAATTCGTTGGTTGATTCATCCTTAGGAGTCTCACTAACCTCAAGCTCCGTCTCATGGTTTGCTTCGTCACTATTCCTATTTGGTTTCACTAGGGTGATGGCATTGACGAAGTGAACATGCTTAGATGAAGATGGATCCCTAGTTTCAAAGTACTTACTTGGGTCCTTAATCTTAACACCGGAAGCTTCGGGAGAATGAGTCGAGATGACACTAAATTTTTCGGTGATCTTCCTATCACTATTGGTCATGGCTTTCAAAAGGTTATATATCTTCCTATCCATCTCGGCTTGTTGTTGGTTAAAGCGGTCCGAAAGCTTGGCTATTTGGGCTTCTTGGGATGTAACTAGGTGTTGCATCATCCCTTCTAGGGTTTGTTGACTAGGGCCATAAGAGCTTTGGTTATGTTGTTGGGGCCATAGGGAATCGTTAGAGGTGAATTCTTTGGTTTGACCCCAATTATAATCGGGTTTGCCCCTCCATACTTCTCGGGTTTCGTTGAAAGTCCTAGGTCCGGGTGTTGTGGGGAATCTCCCTCCCTTTCCATTGGTACGCGAGGATGGGTAGTCCACCGAAGCTTGTTCAGGGAGTCTCGTGCAAGTACGAGTGTCATGGGGACCACTACATATCTCACACAAGGAGGAGACCTTGTTCACTTGGCGTGAGGGCTTAGGATTCTCGTAGGAGCTCATTAGGAATTTGACTTGATCTTCAAGTTCGAGCATCCTACGATTGGAAGGCTGTGAGTAGGGGTGTTATCGGGTCGGGTTATCGGGTTGTCGGGTTTATCGGGTCAGGTTGAGTCGGGTTTTGAGTTTTAAAAAAGTGACCCGCAACCCGACCCGATAAGAAATCGGGTTATCGGGTTCGGGTGCTTATCGGGTAAGTCGGGTCGGGTGATTCGGATTGTCGGGTTTGAGTGTATCGCTAAAAGGAAACCAGTTTATAGAAAGGTATAAATCAAAGTGATTTATTGTAAAATTCTTACCCCATTTTTAGCTCCTTCTGAAAGACATGATGTGCTAATTTGAGAGTACATAGTTGATAAGGTTTTAAAAGGTACCTTTTTGAGGGGTCATTTAAGCCCTTATTCGATCACTTTTGTATCCGTTATTGCTTAATATCGTTCCTTTTCACTTTTTAGGTCTCTTGAAGGCAAAATGCTGGAATGATGCTTATTTGGACGAAAAGGCGCGAATATACGAAGAAAATGGCCAAAGTCAGAATCGAGACACTCAAAGCTGCTGAAACACAAGGCGACGTCGTCACTGCATATCTGCGACGCCGTCGGGAAGGAATTTTGCGACGGCTCAGAAGAAAAATTGCATGTTTTCAAGGGACGACGTCAGGTTCTAAAGGAGTAGGCCGTCGTTACTCAGACGGCCTAGATGCAGCCAAGACGGCGTCAGAGCTGAAGGGGACGGCGTCACAGTCATAAGGTGACGCCGTCGCAAGGTTTACGTGGCCAAGACGAAACCCTAATGACGGCGACACGACGGCGTCACGAAACATAAGGTGACGCCGTCGCAGATGTAATCTTATATATAGAATCCGAATTTTTCAGTTTTAGTGTGTAGTCTTTTGGAGTAAAAACCTAAAACCGAACCAAGGCTTTCTTGTGCAGTATTTTAGGGTTCTAAACCCTATTATACATCAAGATAAGTATTTACTTCATTAATTTAATTATGTCTTTGATTATTTGTGTGTATGCTTGCATGTTCTCCATGTCCGGCTAGATTATTTGTGTGTTTGCTTAGGGAATATGAAACTTAATTATTGAATATTGATTGGTTGATACTTATCTTAGTTGACTAATGATCTAGAGTGCGCTAGATTATTCGTTGTGTACTTAATGCTTGACTTTTCTTTGTGAACTTTAGAATATAATTATCTAGGTAATTGTAGGATAAAGTATTCAAGGACAACCGTAGAGTAGGCGTCTATAAATCACTAGAGGATTTGTAAACAAGACCCTTTGGTAATTTCAAAGAGTTAGGGAAACAAGCACGCCCTATAGCCTTAGAATCACAACGCAACTAGGAATAAGGACGTGACAAATCAACCATCAATAGGAGATAATTAAGGAGTAGTAAAACCTAAGTAAACACATCTTTAAACTATCATACGAGTACACATCAATTAGACATAGACTATCACAACCTTAGCTTAGATAATTAGATAATAGTAGAGTAATCGGTAGCAATACCAACCCCCCCAAATCCAATACCCGAGATTCGTACCTTTTCATTTTCTAAAAAACATAAAAAGATAAAAAAAATAATCTTCCTCAACCTCAACCTTAGCGTAGTAACTTCTCACTAGCATTCCTATTCCCCTAGAGAACGATATCAATACCCGTGGCTTACCCTAATTACTACACTACAACGATTAGGTTCACTGCCTAGGGTGTTATAAAACTTGCTCGAAGAAAAGGAAGTTTCCTTGACCCCGAACGACGCGTGTAGCGTTATCAAGTTTTTGGCGCCGCTGCCGGGGAATAGAATAGCTAGTTAGTAGTCAACCTCGTTTAGGTTTCTTTGCTTGATTCCTATCAAGTAAACTTTTTTCTCATTTTTTGATTTCTCTTAGTCTATCCCCATTCTTTGTGTTTGTGTTCGTAAGACCCTTTTTCATTTGTCGTTATGGCAAGTGAAGTTGCATTTGAATCATTAACAAATGAGGAACAATTGAATTTTGCAGATTGGTTTAGTTTTTATTGTTCTGATAAATTTGTGAGTGATCTTAAAGATATCCAAAAGAACAAGGGTGTAAGATTGGATGGATTTGATATATTTTGTGTTTGTGTAGCTTCTATTCAACGATCGTTGTCAAGATCAACTCCTTTTAGTGACACCATCTTTAGAATTTTTCAGAAAAGCCTCCTATGCATAAACCTTCAGTTGTTACAACTTGAGGAAATGGATAAGAAGGATTTATCTAACCTTAGGAATCATGATCAAAAAGACCTAGTTTTTAAGAACATGAAACCTAAACCCAAACAAGATTGTGAGATGGTTGAAGCTAAAGTACCTAGTTGCATGTGTGGGATAGATTTCAAAAATTTAGGAGATCTAGATATAATGGAGAAAAAGGTGAAAACTCCAAGCCCACAAGCCCTACCACCACTTGAGGAACACACATCACCTATAACTTACCCGGAAGAAGTAGAAGAGACTATAGGAGCCCCAATTGATAGAGAACCTTTGGACCAAACGCCACTAGAGAATGTAGGTTTAGATGCTTGTTGTCATGACCTCTCTCTTAGTCCTAGGGAAGTTCCTAATTTTGATGAACCGGAGCCTCAACCAAAAACCTTACCCAATGTTCCGTCTTTAGATGTGAATCTTGGAATTGAATTAGGCCCCAATCCACCCATCAAAATAGATAGTCCGGGTAGTTGCTTGATAAAGGTGGTAGATTCTAGGCCATGTGGAGTAGAAGCCGATATAGGAGTAACCCATGACCTTACACACTTATATCACCCATTCATGGTTGATAACAAGAAACACTATGGGTTTAAACCGGGTTTATTAGGTCAAGATGGGTCCTTAACCATGAATCTTTTGAAGTTGGTAGAAAATGATCCATTCTTAGGAGAGAGATTTGATTCTCTCGCTACACCAATAGACTTAGGTAAGGTTATAATGAATAGAGCACACTCCTTTGAGCATATAAATTACCCATCACCCTCTCCTCACGTAGCAAATTTCCACCCTAAGGGTGTGTATTGCTACTATCACCCGCACTTAAACTTAAGTGTAGGAAAAACTTCCCCTTTATCTGTTAAATAAGGGTAGAGTCAGGCTCGTGACTCGAACAAAAACAAGCGCTTCTTGGGAGGCAACCCATGTGTATTTTATTTTTTTATTTTCATTTGTGTGTCATATATCTTTTATTAATTGTTTGTCCTCATGTTTAAATTTGTAAAAATGCTTTATTTTGTTTTTAACCTCGTCTTAATTACATATAAAGGTATTTTACATAAAGGATAAGTATAGGGAGGATTACACACGTTTTCATAAGAAACGTGAGCATGAGAATAACAATTAAATAAAAGATATATATGTTTGTTTGTTCGAGTCAAATGCTTGTATCGAGTCATAATGGATGTTTTTGCAGAAGTTTTTCCAGATTCTAAAGATGTAAATTTTCCAGAATTTTTTCCAGAAAATCGCAGACCAGTTTTTGTCAGGATAACCTGACGGCGTCAGGATTGCAACCTGACGGCGTCAGGAAGGAATAAAAACGTCAGCTTACTTTTTCTCGTTTTCTGAGCTACTTGTAAAAATTTTGGAATTTTCCAGATCTTAATTTTCTAAACAAATTCTGTAAATATCCATTCCACAAGCATTATATCCTAGTTTAAATCGAGTCTTATGTATATTATTACCGCCGATTTTACGCGAAGGTTTCGTTTGTTTTCTTCTAGTGTGCAGGTTTAGTCTGTCAAGAAGAAGTTACACAAGTTTGGAAGGAGCCTTTCACACGAAAAAAAACTCTTCTTGGAAAAGATTTAACCATCACTTTTCACGGATCCTACCGAGCTAATCAGGGGAGTATTAGTTTCTTTCATTTTTAATTACCTTCCATTATCATAACTTTGATACTTTCGGGGAACATTGGGGACAATGTTCAGTTTAAGTGTAGGGAGGGAAAATAAAACGGGAACTTTGAAACTATGCTTATCCTTGACTGTTTGCTTTGTCCAAGTGTATTTGTGTAATAAACCATGAGAAAATGTAGGTTAGGGTAATTTTAGCCAAATTTAAAATTTTTTCATGACGTATAAGAGTGGGCCATTAGTCTTAACAAAAGCGTCTCATGGATAGGAAGTTGCATGACTAGCACAAAAACCCTTTACCACCTAAATTCCACCCAAAATGTGAGGATCGCCCTTAGATTAGTAGGAATTAAAGCATTCATCTTTAATGCTTAGAGTGTGAACCGGTAGTATATTAGATTCTAGAACTTGTTTTGTGATTCATTCCGAGATCGCTAGTGAGACTACACTTGTGTAGTTAGGATTAACTAAATGATAAGAGGCATTAGGATAAACCCTTGTTTGATAACTGTAATATAATTACTTCTTCCACCTTGGTTGAGTAATTCCCCCACACCCTTTGCGTTGTACTCATCTTTAGTACACGATACCCCTAGTTAACCCCTCAGAGCCTATCCTTTTCGCGGTTCTCGTGATGTTTCGGTTTTTCCGGAATATCAATGAAGAGCATTGTTTACACCCCACCCCCAAATATACACCCAAATCGCCTTAGCCTACCTTTATTGCATTCACTTTTAGTGCAAATTTATGTTATCACCCAAAACCCTTAGTTCAATTATCTGGTTGCTTGCATGAGTTGCTAAGTCGAGTCATATCCTTTGTATACAGTTTTGGGATGATTGGGATTCATGGGAAAAGTTAAAGTTTATGAAATATAGGGAAGAGAACGTTAAACTCAAATTCCCTTTGTTTGCATAATAATGTACTCCAAGTGTTTTGATCTTTTCAATTCAGGTCAAATTAGTGTTAGAGTAATAAAAACTCAAGTGTAGGGATGTGTCTATAAATCCCTATCATTTTGATGTACCGTAGAGGATGGTAGAGTAAAAGTGTATGCAAAAAAAAAAAAAAAAAAAAAAAAAAAAAAAAAATATAGAAAAAGAAAAAAAAAAAAAAAAAAAAAAAAAAAAAAACAACAACAACATACGGGCTACCATCCTACATCTATCTTTTAAATTATGTTTGTTTATTTTCGTTGCCTAGAGTTTTAGAGTGTCGAGTCTTGGCTTAGCAACGCCATTCTTCGTATACTTGCAACATAGAGATTTTTGACTATCCACCACTAAATAGCCTATCCCACCAAACCCTTCATTTCCCTACCGTAAACCTAACATTACAACCCTTTAAAAGACCTCTTTGATAGTCTTTCCTAGGTGCTTACGCCAAAGCGACGGAGGTTTGATCTATTCTCAAGCCTATGGTAATCTATGTACTAGGACCGGTTAATGAGTGTTTATCTTCCATTTCCGATTTGTTATATTTCATATATACACCCGAGAGAGATGTGAGTATCCAAACACCCCATGTGAGGTGCTAGTATGTAATTTCCGTGCTTGTTATGACTTTTGCGGGGCTTATATGTGTTGTGGACCGTTTTGAATGGATGCTTCATGACCCCTAACTTATAAATTAATTGGCTAAAAGCACATTTGCTTGAGGACAAGCAAATACCAAGTGTAGGGATATTTGATAAGGTTTTAAAAGGTACCTTTTTGAGGGGTCATTTAAGCCCTTATTCGATCACTTTTGTATCCGTTATTGCTTAATATCGTTCCTTTTCACTTTTTAGGTCTCTTGAAGGCAAAATGCTGGAATGATGCTTATTTGGACGAAAAGGCGCGAATATACGAAGAAAATGGCCAAAGTCAGAATCGAGACACTCAAAGTTGCTGAAACACAAGGCGACGTCGTCACTGCATATCTGCGACGCCGTCGGGAAGGAATTTTGCGACGGCTCAGAAGAAAAATTGCATGTTTTCAAGGGACGACGTCAGGTTCTAAAGGAGTAGGCCGTCGTTACTCAGACGGCCTAGATGCAGCCAAGACGGCGTCAGAGCTGAAGGGGACGGCATCACAGTCATAAGGTGACGCCGTCGCAAGGTTTACGTGGCCAAGACGAAACCCTAATGACGGCGACACGACGGCGTCACGAAACATAAGGTGACGCCGTCGCAGATGTAATCTTATATATAGAATCCGAATTTTTCAGTTTTAGTGTGTAGTCTTTTGGAGTAAAAACCTAAAACCGAACCAAGGCTTTCTTGTGCAGTATTTTAGGGTTCTAAACCCTATTATACATCAAGATAAGTATTTACTTCATTAATTTAATTATGTCTTTGATTATTTGTGTGTATGCTTGCATGTTCTCCATGTCCGGCTAGATTATTTGTGTGTTTGCTTAGGGAATATGAAACTTAATTATTGAATATTGATTGGTTGATACTTATCTTAGTTGACTAATGATCTAGAGTGCGCTAGATTATTCGTTGTGTACTTAATGCTTGACTTTTCTTTGTGAACTTTAGAATATAATTATCTAGGTAATTGTAGGATAAAGTATTCAAGGACAACCGTAGAGTAGGCGTCTATAAATCACTAGAGGATTTGTAAACAAGACCCTTTGGTAATTTCAAAGAGTTAGGGAAACAAGCACGCCCTATAGCCTTAGAATCACAACGCAACTAGGAATAAGGACGTGACAAATCAACCATCAATAGGAGATAATTAAGGAGTAGTAAAACCTAAGTAAACACATCTTTAAACTATCATACGAGTACACATCAATTAGACATAGACTATCACAACCTTAGCTTAGATAATTAGATAATAGTAGAGTAATCGGTAGCAATACCAACCCCCCCAAATCCAATACCCGAGATTCGTACCTTTTCATTTTCTAAAAAACATAAAAAGATAAAAAAAATAATCTTCCTCAACCTCAACCTTAGCGTAGTAACTTCTCACTAGCATTCCTATTCCCCTAGAGAACGATATCAATACCCGTGGCTTACCCTAATTACTACACTACAACGATTAGGTTCACTGCCTAGGGTGTTATAAAACTTGCTCGAAGAAAAGGAAGTTTCCTTGACCCCGAACGACGCGTGTAGCGTTATCAATAGTGTTGTTTATTTCTTACTACATATCAAGTATATATTGGAAATGTAGACAAAGAAATATGAGGCGTCTACAAAACTTTTCTTCTAGTGATCTTGTTTCTACTATTGCTGCTCGCATTTATATATGCTGTAGAAGTTGTGGGACTTATGATCAATACCAATAGGATTAAAATGTTTATAAAAGGATCAGTTCACGGAAATGAAGTTCAGTTATCTAACTTCCACATCATCGTAATTCTTTTCAACAGAATATTTTAACAATTTGAGCATAAAGACATTCAATAATTTAATTTTCTTGGCCACTGTGATTCAAATACTGGTTACTGCTTAAGTACTATAAAGCCTTTATACAAAAATTTAATAGAATGTGTACTGCTAAATAGAAAAATGATTCATGTTTACTGCTAAACTGTTACAAGCCTATATCCAAATAGCTAAATAGCATTTTTTTGGGTCTTATCGGGTTGACCCGATAACCCGATAAGAAAAATAATTCAACCCTAACCCGACCCGATAACAATATCGGGTTATCGGGTTCGGGTCAAACAAACCCGACAAGTTTTATCAACCCGATTAACCCGACCCTACAAGACCTTATCGGGTTCGGGTCGGGTCAACCCGACCCTACTCACACCCCTAGTTGTGAGTTAATGGGAGGCAAGGAGATTGCCTTGACGGTTTTGGGCAACTCATGGGGGTCATTCCAACATTCATTGTCATAGAGGGTAAGGTCCTCTATTGTACCCCACGATTCTTCCGAGGTAAGTTCACTAAGTTTGCCACCGGTTGCTTGGTCAATGGTTGCCTAGTTGAGAAATTGACATGATCATAAAAGATTTGGACTTGAAGCCAAAGATCAATGCCGCGATGAGGGAATTTATGGAGCAAGTCCTTGAATCGAGTCCACCTCCTAGAGATTTTTGCCTTGACATTGTTGGAACATCAAGATGTCATTCCTTAGTTTGGTAGTTCTCCCCGGTGGGAAAAATTAGGCGAGGAAACGAGTGGTGAGATCTTCCCAACTTGAGATGGATCCGGCGGGAAGTCGTTCAAGCCAATTACTAGATTGGTCCCGTAGAGAGAATTGGAAGAGACGCAAGCGCGTGGTCTCCCAAGTGGTAGCATCAAGGTCGATAGAGTCAACGATTTTTAGGAATCCTTGAGATGCTGATTAGGATCTTCGGAACGAAGTCCATGGAATGCACATCCGTTTTGCACCAACCGGATGGTGTCGTATCGCAGGGCCGTAGTTTGAGCTTGATCGGGGATCTCAATGGTGTTCCTATAGCCTTGATGGCTAGGTCTAGAGTATTCACCAAGAGTATGGCCTCTTGGTGGGTCATTTGGTGGTGGCTTAATGGGAAGTGGTTGATTTGGTAGGTTATCACCTTCCATGATGAAAAGTGATGAGGCTACGAACAAAGACACGAAGAAGAGGGATAGACTACTAGGAAGCTAATGAAAATGAGAAAAAATCTTACTTGATAGAAATCAAGCAAGGGAACCTAAACGAGATAGAAATCTAACAAGCTATTCTATTCCCCGGCAGCGGCGCCAAAAACTTGATGCGCGTTCGGGGTCAAAGGAAACTTCCTTTTCGTCGAGCAAGTTTTTCAACCTCCTAGGCAGTGAACCTAATCGTTGTAGTGTAGTATTGGGTAAGCCTCGGGGATTGATATCATTCTCTAGGGGAATAGGAATTGTAAGAAATGTATGACGAGAATGTGGGGGTTGAGAATGATTCTTTTTTTTTTTTTTTTTTTTTTTAATCTTTTTATGGTTTTTTAGAAAGCTAAGGCAAAATCTCGGGGCAATTAGTTTGGGGGTGGTACTTCTACCGATTACTTCTAATTATCTAATTATATAATTACTACGGGTAGCTTATGTCTAATTGAAGTGTGCTCGTATGATGATTAAAAATGTGTTTACCTAGATACTATTACTCCCTAGTTATCTTTTATTAGTCGGTTGAATTGTCACACCTTATCTTAACGCGTTGTATTCCTAAGGTCGTAGGGTATGCGTGCCCCCTAGTTCTTTGAGGTTATTGTTAATACAAATAAGCCGTGAAAACGTTTATTTATATTTTACGATCTTCTAATGTTTTGTCGATAACTAATGTTTTGTCGATAACAAATATAAAATCATTTTAACGAAACAAATAGAGTACGTGAATAGTTTGAGTTAATAGTTTTCTAACACACTTACGCTTTCACATAAAACACTAAAACAAGTATAAGTGATTTTATGATTTAGATAAATATGTACAACAACTAGTGTTTGCATATTGGGTTAAACATATACTTAAACTAAGTATACTAAAATGGGTAAAAACTAAGTCTATGCTTAATTGGGTAAATACAAGTATATACTAAATGGGTAAATACTAGCAAATGGTTTTGACCCATAACCCATGGTTTTATATATACCACTTAACCAAGTTCATTGTATCTAGAAAGAAAACCATGGATACCACTTAACCCATGACCCATGACCCTTAACCAAAAATACCCATGGGCAAAGAGGAGCGGACCACGGATCCCTAGCTTTGTGCTAGCCGGATCCCTTGTGGTAGGGATCCGTGGGATCCGGGGAAACAGAAGAGAATTTCCTCTATAAATAGAGAGCCATTTCTTCCTCTCTAGGTGTACTTTTCATATATACTTCCCCAAAGTATTCTAACCCTCTAACCTCAGATCTAAGTGATCTATGTAGTTTGTCTTTTGTTTTTGTGTGATCTTCTAGGTTCCTCTTAAAGGAAAGATCACCACTTCTTGAAGTCGTGCAAGCTCAAGTACATGAGTTGCCATGCTTCGTCATCATCAAGACAACGAAGGTTCTCTTGTTGATAGATCTACCTTTCTCCATAGACGTTGGGTTGAAGGCATTAGTGAAGAATGCCGAAAGTGTAAAGATGCAAGCATTAGTGAAAGATGCTCATCATTCGTGTCAAGGCATTAGTGAAGAATGATAAAGGTGTCAAGATGAAGGCATTAGTGAAGGGTGCCAAGCGTTGTGTCAAAGGCATTAGTGAAGGATGCCAAAGAATCAAATCAAGTAGCATTTGGGAAGAATGCCTAGGTCGTATAATCGATGAGGTGCATCGTTATACATATATGTATTTGTTTATATACAAGGATGGTGATATCCTTGATGGTGTTGTAACAAGGAGTAGATCTCCTTGAGATTAGGTGTTGTGTCGTGAAGGTGTAGTTCACCTAAGGTGTGAAAGAACTAGGTACTTAGCCTAGTACCTAATAAAGGGTAGGCGACGTTGTGAAGGATTAGTTCTCCTAAGGTGTGAAAGAACTCGGTGGTTAGCCTAGCACCGTATAAAGGGTAGGCGACGTTGTGTTAGGTGTGGTTCGCCTTGGTGTGAAAGAACTCGGTATTTAGCTTTGTACCGGAAAAAGGTTAAGCGACGTTGTGAAGGCTTCTCCGCCATAAGGAGTTGGTGTAGTGTTTACGAACTCTTGAGTAGGTGACTCGGGGAGTGGAGTAGGGCAAGGAAGGTGTCCTTGTAGCCGAACCACTATAAATACTTGTGTCGTGGTGATGTGCTTCTTACTCTTTATCTTTCATTACACAATTATATATATATCTATCAACGTCCAACATAAACAATCAAATAGATTGACATAAGTCGATCTAAATATTTGAAAGGAAGTTATAAATTGGTAAAACTATTCAACCCCCCCTTCTAGTTTTCCACAGTTATCTCTTGTATGTGACCTACGAAGTCGGCAAGCCTAAGTTATTTCATCCATAGACCACATCATCATAATGCACACTCAAGCATTAAATACAACGAATGATACCTAGTTGCACTCCTAAGCAAATTTACAATTAAGATAAGAAACAACCTAACAATAATCAATAACTAGGTTTTATAGATCTAAGCAAGCACACAAGAAATTTAGCTAGACATGGTAAACAAGCAAGCATACACACAATCAATCGAATACGGGATAGACATAATGATACTTTGGATTAAAACACTTATCTCGATGTGTATAATAGGGTATGGGACCCTAAGATACTGTCCAAATCGGACTACAAACGATTTAGGGTTTTTACTCCAAAAGTCTACCTCCCAAAATACAGAAAAATCGAATTATATATATAGATTTACACTTTCAACGGCGTCACCTTTTGCATGGGACGCCGTCAGCTCGCCGTCATTAGGGTTTCTTTTTTGCCAAGCCATCAATGGGACGGCGTCACCTTAGAGTTGTGGCACCATCGGTCTTCAGTTGGGACGTCGTCTTGATTCTAGATCTGGGTCGTCTTAGTTGAAAGTTGTACGTGACGCCCGCCATCGGGTTATATGACCATAATTTTCACTGAGCCTTCGCGTGCATGTTTTGATCAAGTCATCATAGAGGGACGGCATCGCCCTTTGATTGGGATGCCGTTAGGTACTGTTGATCAGCTTTGAGTGGCTTCGATCTTGACTTTGCCATTTTCTTCATGTATTTGCTCCTTTTCGTCCAAATGTGCTTCATTCCAACATTTTGCTTCCAAAAGACCTAAAAAGTGAAAAGGAATAAAATTAAGTAGTAACGGATATAAAATTGGTCGATTTAGGGCTTAAATGACCCCCTAAAAGCGTACGTTTTAAATCTTTATCACTAGTTCATGGATGTATGAGTCGAAGAGAAAGATAAAGCTCATTGTGAATTTATCTAACCTTATATTAGTTAAGGCATGTAGATATCATAAGGATAGTTTTTCGTTGAAGATTATGGGTATAAAAAAGATGAAGATGAAGTATTTACAAGGCTTGGTGAATCACGAAAGATGGACTACATCCATTGTTTATGACATGTTTGGATTCCAACTCTATGTGATCTCAAAATTTGATGATGCTTTTTTGGATATAGGATCTGTAATACTATTATTGTGTGGATGTAAGACTGCACAATGATGTTATGGATTTATGAAATCAAAGACTATTCTCCTAGAAGCAAAGAAATGCATACACTCTAATCATATTATTGAGAGTATACAACTGCAACTTATGAGCTTTAAAGTAAAAAAGTCAGAAGAAATACTCCAAATCAAATTTTGTTTTTTTTGTAACCCCGTCCCTTGGAAAGAAAAAGGTAGAATCGAAGAAAGGAAAGAGCGAGATGGTGAAGTTTTTTCCTGGAAGTTTCAACCTTGTTGACTAGACAACAATCGCGACTATAAACAGACTCGCGACTATTGCAGGGCGGAAATCAACGTCGGACCCCAGCTATCCGAAGAAGGCAGACTGTTAGTAAGGAGCGAGATGTTCAAATGCAAATTGCTACCTAAGGGATAGGAAAAGACTGTTGAATGTAGGTAGAATTGAATAAGGAGTAGAATCGAAAGATGTTATATGGAAAGTAATGGTTAATGTCAATAGTTGAGAGTCTAGTTGCTTGTTTGGAATTGAAAAATAGGTGCTTTGGTTTGGGTTACGAGATGGATATGTACTTTGATAGGAAAACCTTCATTATTTAGGATAGCTAGTTCATGGATGTATGCGTTGAAGAGAAAGATAAAGCTCATTGTGAATTTAGCTAGCCTTATATTAGTTAAGACATGTAGATATCATAAGGATAGTTTTCTGTTGAAGATTACGGGTATAAAAAAGATGAAGATGAAGTATTTACAAGGCTTGGTGAATTACGAAAGATGGACTACATCCATTGTTTATGACATGTTTGGATTCCAACTTTATGTGATATCAAATTTTGATGATGCTTGTTTGGATATAGGATCTGTAATACTATTATTGTGTGGATGTAAGACTATACAATGATGTTATGGATTTCTGTTTTCAGATAAGGAAATGTAGTCAATGTTGTGAGATATCCTCAAAGTTGGTGTGTTTCATTGGTTAGAACTCAAAGTTATGATGATGCGAGTTTATTTTTAGTCATTCTTGTAACCGGAGGATAATACAATTGGCTATAACTAATCTAGAAATGTAGCCATGCTTGACGAGTTACCTCTGAGTGATCTTAAGCTAGTGATGATGCCGTAGTATGTCAACTTCCTTTATTACATTATGTGTGGGGCTATGCTGCATAATGGTGATACATGACTGTTTGGCATAGTAGGGAAATGTAGTTAGAGGCTTATGATATCCTCAGATGCAATGGTGAATTAGGTGAAAAGTTAGTTATCCTTACAGATTGCTAGTATGAATTAAGTGAATTCTTAAACATTATAGTTGTATGTAGTTTGTTTGTATTCTGTAGTTTAGTGGTGTTTGAAATATGTCCAAATTCAATAAAAATGGCAAAATGTTCTTGTAAAATAATGTTTCGTTGCTTGCGTTTTTTCAGGTGCCCTTGCTCCTTTGGGTTTATGCGTTTTTGCTTTTATGCTTCTATGTTTGTATCCTCTTGTCTCTATAGAGCTTTATCTTTTCTTTATTGTGTTTCTTTGCCGTTTTTGCTTTTATATGTTTTTGTCTTTTTTTCTCCCAAGTCTTTTTTGTTGCTTTTATGTCTATTCTCGCTATATGCTTGCTTTCCGTCTTTTGTCTTTTTAGTCTCTTATTCCTTGTTATTGTAGCTCTCTTACTCACACACTTAGGGTGTGTTTGTTTTTACAAAAAACGTCTGACTCGCCTCTGACATCTTACCCGTCAAACGCGGTCACATGTTGAGGTTGTTTTTTTTCACTACGAGTCAGACCCGGTCAGATGTGAATCCTCTTACTGAGTAAGAGCTGTGGGTTTGGTCTTACTGCCTCTTAACCTTACAAAGCCTTCACCACCTCCAACCCCCGAATATATATTTTGTTGATTTCATTTCATAGTTTGAGATGAAGTTTTCTTATGGAAACCTGGTTTTAAGGTTTGTATGAATGGAGAAGATGAGCAAAATGAGAGTGCGCAACTGTGTAAGAATAGATAGAGAAATATAAATACGGAATACATGAAAAGTGGAGTCTAGTATCTTGAAATTGGTTTTGTTCACGTGAATAAAAAAGAAATGGAGGTTGTATCTTGATAGATGTGAAATAATTAATATATTGAGTTTCTAGCTCTCATTATTTCATCATCAATTTTTTACTTTTAAAATTAAACTTGTTTATTATTATGTGCGCATGCACCATTAATTTACGTATCCATAGATAAGCGCTCTTAGGTAAAGAAAACTTTTGTGGTGCATTATTTCGTATGCTTGGGTAGACCCGTTGGGAAGTTTTTGTGTTGGATCTTTTTAGCTTTCAGGATAAAAAAAGTTTTTGATGATCTTTTTATAGCTCCGCTTCTGATCATATTGCGATGGTTTAATCATTCAGACAATTATATAAAAACAAACAACATTATTTCATTCAGATTCAGACATTATGGCCACCTCTTACTAGTAAGATGCGATAAGACCCAAAATCTGAATATTTAGTTAATTTGTCTCCTCCTGAATATGTCGATAATAGTAGTTCAGTAACTATACGTGATCCTCAAATACATAGGTATATGGTGAAGGCGGATCCCCTTCTTCAAGCTCATTTATAATTCGAATGGATGAGTATAATCAGTGGATTTCTTGTGCATATTCTCAGAATACCTGAAGGTACGGATTATGAACCATTAATTTGTGTGTATATGGAAAGAGGTGATTTTACTTGGTAGAAAAAAGCAACATCATCGAAGCAGTGGTATAACCACCATGTACATTGTTGGCATTGTCCTAAGCTGTTGTGAGTATATATCGATATATAGTAGAATGAGGGGAAGTTTTATAAGTAGAGATGTGACTGCAGTTTTTTATATTATAAATTTGAGCTCCAATGGCAAGATTTGCAATGTATGAGCTCAATAGCAGTTTGCTCAACCACATCATTTAAGTCTTAAAAAAGTTACTGCATTATCTCAATACATTTTCTTTACATGAAAATAGTATGTTTCTTTTTCTTTTCTGTTTTCTTTTTTTCTTTTGATGGATCCCTTGATAATCTAATGTGGTTTTGACTCTTCATACTTCAACTACGCAAGATAAATGTAAGTATATTTTTTTATAATTCAGTTGACTTGGTTATTACACATTAAAATCTACGCAGGTCAAGATGCAGAGCTCAAACATATAATTTCTTATTACGAGCCTCCAAATCTACGCAAGAGAAATGTAAGTATATTTTTTTATATAATTCTTTATATAGGAGGGCTTACTTATTGTTTTGAATCATCAAAAAAAACTTTAAATCTTTATGGGTTTTTTTTTTAATTAGATGTTAAATTTTATTTCAAGAAGTGGTTGAAGAAAGCTGGGATACACCAATATAATGTGTGAATGGTGGTGAAGGAAAGCCTTAACACATAATCTTTTGTTTTTTATTTTTTCAATGGCAGATACGACTGATACGTGAGTTGAAAGTTTTGATATTATTGAAGTTTCTTGGCATGAAACATTAGGTAACTGTGCTTTCCTTTTATCTACAACACCTCCTCTAATTGGATATCTATAAGTAGTTTTGCGAGATATTAAAGACTATAATTACAAGCAGAATATTGATGAATACCAATTTATTGTATTGTGACTTCAAGTACTTATGCACAGGTGTGTTTGGGTCATTTTATCGTCTCTCCAGAAAAAAAAATAATTAAGCATAAAAAGAAACTGTTCAAATGGGTCAAAAAAATTGAAGCGGGTCAAAAGTTACCAAAAGTTTGAAACACTCAAACCGCCAGATAAAAGGGTCAAAAAGAGGATGATGACATGTTCTGCGGAAAATGAAAGCAACAGAGTGGGTAGACGTAAAATAGAAAGGTCGGATATACCCAGTTCAGTTATTTAATGGACCGGACCCGTTGACATCATTCCAACTTTCATCAGGTAGTTTCATTAACAACACTTTCATAAATTAGTTTCTTTTTGCTCCATATAAGTTGCTTCTTTTAACCAAGCAACATAGTTCCTAAAGTACGCCAATTTTTATTATAGGCTAATTGTTTTAGTTCTTTTTGCTCCACATTGTTCCTCAAGTACGCCAAGTTTTATTATAGGCCAATATTTTTACACATAAGCTAAATACTATTTTAACCAAACAACATATGTGTAGCAAAACTAATAGCAAAATTGGCTCATGATCATTTGCTATTTTTTTAGTTCTATTCAAACACTCAAACCGCCAAATAAATGGTTTAACACAAACACCCCTCTAAATATTAGGTTTTAATTTCAGTGACACACGTAAATGCCTATGTTTGTGTAGTTTCCCAGCCTAAAGGTTTTACAATAAATAATCTTTAAAAGAAAGTTTAAGGCATTGTGGGAATATGCGTATTTGAAAATATAGTGGACCTATTGATTCATAACGATAAGTATAGTCGAAAAACTTACGCTTCTAAATTCATACTGTTATGCAGGCATGAGCTGGTAATACTAAAGAAAAGCTTAACTTGGCTGTGACCAAAGGTAAGTCATTGATTCAGTAACGTGACTCACTGAAGCACGTGATTGTTGAGAAAACAGATGAGTTAGATAAATATTTAGCTAAACTACAAGAGAGATGAGCCCTTCTGCAAAGGGACGTGGTGCTTTAAAAAGTATGAAGAAGTTTTGTCATTTAGTGGTGTTAGAGAGCAACTTCCGTCATCTGATATCGTTGATAGTGTTACATGGCTTGCAAATGAATCTATTAGGCTACATGATGAAATTAATAGAACGAAATA
The DNA here is from genome assembly GCA_019973895.1 of Chrysanthemum seticuspe. NCBI lineage: Eukaryota > Viridiplantae > Streptophyta > Magnoliopsida > Asterales > Asteraceae > Chrysanthemum > Chrysanthemum seticuspe. The sequence goes on from BPTQ01000001.1 coordinate 37,188,546, forward strand.
GCCTGCGCATGCTGAGATTGACCGCCTAATGGTTTCACTGGTGGTGGAAGCTCAGGAGAAGAACTATCTTCCAGAGCAATCAATAGCCTTTTTCATTTAAATTATAATAGGCATAATTGTAGTACGTGTTATGCTTAAAAGAGCTTCATTGTATTATTATAATTATTTGGGAAAATGATATTGTCAACCACATTGAGAGGCGTAATTTTTTAACAATATTCGTTTGTAGTTTTGTACCTTTATATAAAAGACGACCATCGTCACCATTAACTTCTTAGAGGGAGCAACTTTAGCCACGCCTCATGCCTTTGAGTTTTGCGGATAAAGTATTGTGTGTGATTGTTCGTTAGTCCATGATTGTTATATGAAGAAATATTTTTGTCCAATTTAAATGTAAGTTTGTAAAATCTGTAATATACCAAGTCTGAATAGATTTTTATAATTTGAAATATTTATTTTGTTACAAATAGTTGTGTATGTTTTGGATTATGCTATATTAGTTATCAAGCCGCGTTTTTTAAACTCGTCCAAGTAACGACCCGATACAAAGCACGTCAACTGAATACATCAATTTAAAACACACCGCAGCGACGAGGAGAATTTTGAAGTCCTGGATTACGAAGATGCATATTTAGCATTTTACCCATAGAAATCTCCAAAATTTGATAATTAGCTTTATAAGACTATTGAACTTTGTATGTGACTCATATGATTTAAGTAAAATGAACTTTGGATTACGTTTTCTTATTTCATTTTTAAACACTTTGTACACATAAGTTTATTTACTGTTTTAGTTATAGCAACATTAATATTGGGCGTGTTAACAAGTTAATAAGTGAACGAAACATAAACCTTGAAACCTAAGATGATTTATGTGTTGAGCGTGTTTGACATAAGTTGGTGACATTTGTTTGTAGTTACTATATATAAACCTTGAAACCTAAGAATGGCACTTTGAGAAAATAGGAGAGTCAAGATATCTACATGCTTCAAAGAAGGAGAAAAATAGGAGAAAATAGGAGAGTCAACAATGGCACTTGGGAGTTGGGATTGCAATTTCTTTGAAGCATGGAGATGATGGGTTGTTAACAAAAAGGTGGTAGGAGTAGCAATTGACTCTCACACGTCAGGACTACTTTATTTTCAACGATTTTCCATTTTATGAAGATAATTGAGATTTGCTTTTGTATTGTGATAAAATTTCCTTTGACTAATTTGACATATTATATAATTTTGTTGATTATTGGGAATTTGGTATAACGTGAAAAGATATATATTGATATATATGTGTGTGTTTGTATGGTATCCGTTTAACTCAAAGAGTTGAAGTGATCAATTTGTACAGTGTGTTAGACAAAATCACAAAAACATATGTTTACGGTTTCAACAAATTATTTTAGATTGGCAACGCGATGTTTGTAAATCGATTGTGACTCACACATATTTTAAATTTAACAAATTTACGTTATTACTTCTATTATCATCTCATTTATCTATTTTTTTAAAAAATAACCCGGTGTCAACGGGTCTCTAAGCTAGTATCTTAGTAAAATAAACACACCTTAAATTATTATGAGGTCTCTTACTAGCATACTTACACTTACTGGAAGTCTTTCTAGTAAGAGTAGGATCCGTGTAAAAAAAAGAAACTTATAAAAAAAACCGTATGATTAAAAAACCCGTAACGAAGCAAACAAAGGCCCGAAATAAAACACCATTCGTTTCACAATCCACCGGAACTTTTTAATACACATCTCCACCGGTCCGGTCACCGGAATATTCCTCCGACCACCACTTTCATAACCGATCATAAACCACCGCCTCACTGGTAACTTTCATCAATCTTTATCCCAAATTTAAAACTATACTTATAAAAAGAATTAGGGTTCGTTCTTCATAACATCAAATTGATTCTCTTAAGTTTATGATTCATACATTCAGAGGTTAATTTGATAAATGTTGAAGCTTTTTTTGAATTTAGGGTTTTCAAATTAGATTATTAGGGGGTGTTTGTTTCGGCTTATATAGCCGGCTTATGACTTATTTGGTTTTGGGCTTTTGTTTTATAAGCTCACTTTTTTCAGCTTATTTTGCAACTTTTTGGCTTACATAAGCTTATTATGACATAACAAATATGTATAAGTTTAAGAGAAACTAAGCCACAAAAAGTGAGCTTATGAAACATAAGCCCAAAACCACATAAGCCATAAACCCGCTATTTAAGCCGAAACAAACACCCCCTCTATTTTACTTTATCAATTCATGATATCGAACTTAGTTTATTTGCAATGTTAGGTTTTTTTTACCTTCGAAATGGTTAATTAACGTGGTGTATGATTCAAGTTGGGCATCGAATGGGCTAAATTATTAACCCATAACCACTTTCAAAAAGTCAAAAAATTAACTTCGATACCTTCTATTGATTTTGTCATTTTACCCTTTAGTTTATGATTATATAATTTGAGGTTTTTTTTATGTGTTTAGGGTTGATTTTGTGGTTTAATTTGACGTTTTTTGGATTTGTGATTTTGGGATTATTTGGTTATAAGAAAGAGGGTATAAAGTTTTTCTTGTCTAATACGAGTAGTAGTATTAATTTGATAAATATAGAAGCTTTGGTGTGAAATTAGGGGCTTGAGATTAAATTGCACATGCAAATCGTTGATTAAAGCTTTGGTGTTTAGTGTTAATTTGGATTTTGTTCTTATGATGTTTGGTTGTTGGAGTTGATATTTTGGGGTTTTTCTAATTTTAGGATCCAGGATATAAAGTTTTAGCTTGTAATATGTTGTTATTTGTGTGATTTTGGGTTTTTGGAATCATGTACGAATGTTTTTGTTTGAATGCTTTAAACAATAATGGCAAGTTAGAGGGTGTTTGCGGTTGCTTATTTTTAAGCAGATAAGCAGTTTAAAGTATTTGGATGATTGGATCATCCAAACTACTTGTGTTTTTCTACTTATTTTGCCACAAAATAAGCAAGTTGAGACTTGCTTAATTTAAAGTGCTTATCTAAGATGAAACTAAAAGTTTCGTTATACCATCGTTCGGTTTTAATTGAAATTTGTATTAAACTAGTATCCAAAATAAGCAAAATTTAACACTTGTGTTCTTTTACAAACTAATGTGTATGTTCAATCTTGATGCTTTTTGGATATAGATAAAAGGGTCTTGGCGAAAAGATGAGCTCCTTCTCAATTACACGGAAGAAGACGCCTTTTCAGAAGCATCGTGAAGAAGAAGAGGCGAAGAAAAAGGTACAACCTGTGTGGATGTTTTTATTATGGTTGTGCACGTTTGTATTTAGTGCGATTCTTACAGAGAATCTGATATTTACGCAGAGGGCTGAAGATGAAACAGCCTGTTTATATGCTGAGTTTCTCGAGTCGTTTCAATGCACCTGGTTCAAAAGCTTTTGTTCGAGGAGGGACAATTAATAATGAAAAAGGGAAACCTGATGCAGGTTAGTTCGTGTTATAAGGTCTTGCACGCGTTTTCCGTATTTGTTATGTATTTTTGTGTAATTTATTAATATGGGGCATAAATATGGTTTTATGAATAATTTATTTTCAATGTACACATTAATAAGCAAATGGGCCTTTTTATTCATGCGTGAACCTAGGTGGAAATTCCAAAGAAGTGTCTGGCTCAAATAAGGAAAGTAGGTAAACAAGCGCTTTTGTTTGGTTTGAATATGTTACACTGCTCTTATCATAAGGCATTCTGAATATAGAACTCATAAGGCAACGAGTTCATGAAACTTTACTTGTCTTGTTTAGCCTGGTAACTTTAAGGAGCTAGGAGTCTTGTTAAATTTAGTTTTTGTCTATAATTTGATGACGCCATTTATATGTAATGATACCCTCAAAAGAACAGTCCCAGTGTCAAGCTACCAATGTTATTCACATTCATAAGAATACCAACTCACTTTATTTGTACGCACATGCTCAATAGCCGAAGAGTGATTTAGCATTCCTTTGTATAATTATTCTGTTCGGTTTTGTTTTTGTTCTTATAGTGATGGAAATTACCATACACAACTAGGTGAATACTTACCAAATGTCCAAATGAGTCCGAGATTGGTAAAAATGATGTTTCCTCATAAAAATATTGGTTGGACTTGAGAATGCTCAGTAGGCTAGTAATTAGCTCGCAAGTCACCAAGTTTGGAAGCTTTGAGCTCAGGCTACACTCTCATAGAGCGTGAGTATGGTATTTTATATAAACGTGACTCTTACCTCTACTTTTGTAGCGTTGGATTTATGTGAAGTTACATGCAAACTTTTACTGTCAGAAAAACCTTTTTTTTTTTTTTTTTTTTTTTTTGGTATACCTGGTTTTCCGACTCAACATTGCGACCCAACTAATCCCAGGGCGCCTACGCTTTTGGCCAATAGGGGATTAATTTTCTCCCCGGGGTTCAAACCCAAGACCTCTAGGCACTTTCGTCCTAAGAGGCTAAGCCCTTACCACTGGGTCACCCCCATTGGTTTTCCGTGTATAGACTTTGTACACAAGGATCTTTTAAGCTTGCCAAGCCTTTCTTGGTTCAGCTTCTTCAGTTGACCATATAAGTTTGTTGTCCTGTGTTATCGAATTTGTAGGTGGATATTATCATCTTATTAAGAAAACATAACCCTTAAGCTTTTGATGAGGATTTTGTAGGTGCCTTTGTTTGGTGAGAGCGGGTTACTTTATGACTAGATCACCAAACCAAGTTACCGATTTTATTTTACAATTTAACTTAATATGAATACATGATGCACAATTTGGGTGCGCATATTGTGTTCCATTACTTCTATGGCACTTTGCAGGATGCTAGTGTATCTGAATACACACGTCCTTCTTCTTGATACTGCTAACTGCTAAGTAAATTAAATGAAGTTCAAACTTGTTGACTATTAGGGGATATTTTGTATGAATCATTAATAAACAGGCATATGTATGTGAGTTTACTACTCACAAATTAAGTGTTGAAAATTATGTATTGTTATAATTCTTCCTGCAGGTACGTTCCTTCTTTCTTACCGCCTCCCACGGCAACCAAGGGTAAAGAAATTGAAACATATCTATGCTACTACCTTGTTGACTTCTTGCGTAGTTGCATTGTGCGTTTGACTTTTGCATAGGGGCTTATAACGGATTTCTACTACTTACAGAAGGACGAAGCGAGCCAAAAGAGTAAGCAATAGGGAAGGCAAGGAATTTAGACTATTTTATGGAGTTAAACCATGAATAAGAAATCAGATAAAGACGAAACCAAGACCATGAAAACTGGCAGGACTGACGTCCGATTTTCAATGGTAAGATATGATTCTATTAATGGGTATTTCAGGCAGTTCATCATTAGTCAACGCATATCTACTCTTTTGAGTGTTCCAATGAAATACATACAGTTTCTTTTTGGCATTTGTTTGAGGGTGTGTTTTATCCGAATATTACTAAGTTTGATAAAGAGGATCTCTTATATATTTGTGTTCTTCCTATGTTTGGAGGCTTTATATCTTTGCTCAGGTAAATGGTTATTATAAAACTAATGCATAATTTTTTTTAACAAGTAACACTTATAATTGAAGCATAGAAAAGCGAACATTTTGGGATGTATGTAGACTGAAAAGTTGATATTTGGTCTTAAAAATGCAGGGTGATACTATATTGGTGGCAAACTGAACCTTTATCATGATAACTGGAAGTGGGAGGTAATAATTACCTGAACACATCTTAATACTTCTGCCTTTAACTCCATTATATTTCATAAATGGGTCAAAACGGGTAATACTTAAGAAAGACACTTTATTACACTGCAATCTTCCATGAATGCTTGATTATTATACCTTTTATTCCATATAAATATCTTTTTTATAACTATTCTAGAAAAAGAGAGCCCTAAACATGGGATTTTGTACCCTGACGATATGCCAAAGCATTGCCTGACTTTTCTTTGTTGTGGGATGGCATGGAAAATTTTCATTGACCAATTCCCTTACTTTAAATGTTAACACTGTTTGATTCTGGCATGTCGTTCAGTTTACCCATAGTGAATGAGAAAGCCCTTAAAGATTCTTTCATTTCATAGAAACTATTAGCAAGGCCACCCATTAATTAATAAACAACTTAACACATTAGTTGCCTTAAAAACTTTCTGAATCAATTACATATTAGATGAATTTCTTGTATTATGCAGATTTGGAGAAGTCCTTGTAATATGTGCCAGTGACAAATTTGAACTTGTGAATGAAATAAAACCCGAAGTGCTATCAGCTGATACGACGTATGCAGTTACTTTGTCTACAAGTTACCACAAGACCAGTCTACATTTGAGGATCCACTGGAAGTGAATACTAAGGGGGTGTTTGACTGCCGCTGAATAAAATAGTTCAGCACTTATTATCTAAAAATGATTCGGTCAGTAGTTTGATAGATTAAAAGATGACCACTGAATGAAAAATTATACGCTGAGCGATTTTACGATATATGTCCTACAAAATGATTCAGTGAACTATATATTTACCCAAATACCCCTCATTTTGAAGGTATCCTTCTTACTTTCAATTATTAAATTCAAAAAAATGATGCCCTCCTACTACTAGATTTGAAAAAATCTGAGAGCGACCATATCGATGCACCAACAATCAATCATCATTATTACTTTTATATAATTAAATAGCTTAAAATTGGGCCAAGTATTGTTTATTCAAAGTTACGTACGTATGTTAATTATGATTTTGTGATACGATTATTTAGCTTATATTATTTTGTTACATTTATAATCTTCTTTTACACTCTAAATTTAGTAAAAGAACATTATATATCGACAACGTACTTTATTTGTTACTAAACACTTGAGGTTTAAATGGTAATTTTATTTTATTCAACGGTGGTATTCAGAAAATTTATCAAACATTTTTCTAATTCAGAATCATTTTGACTCAGCACCTTTGAATTGTTCAGCATCTTTATTCGTTCAGTGCTAAATAGTACAGTTTTATCAAACAACCCCTAAATATGGTTTCAGTTCAGATATGTGGTTTGTCTATTTAGTACCCCAATTATCGAACCAAAGTTTGATGAAAACAATTACAACCCACTAAACAGACACAAACTAAGCTCTCTTCCAAGACAGGACTGATGGTTGGATGGAAGTAAAAGTATGGCAGTTTGATACCAAGATGCCCAAAACAGTTTCAATGAAACTTATGTTCAAGCATCCTGCTAAGAAGGATCTTTGTGGGCTTATCATACATGGGATTGCACTTAGACCCATATAGATTCAGTCTCAATTAAGTGTAACACAGTGCAACCATTTGTAATCAAAGACTCAAAAGGTGGTCGGTTAATGGGAGATAAATCGCTGAAGTTGAAATTCAATTTGTGCAGTTGATTCCAACCTAATATTAGTTAATATTAATTAATTTCAAGCGTATTATAAGAATGAGTAAAAACATGGGTAAGGATCTCTTTTGAATTATATAACATGACAACTTATAAATATAAACAGTAAACATTAAAGTAAGATTTAAGATCATTTGAGAACAAAAAATTATTTACATACCAAAGGATCAATCTTCACCATCTATTTTTATCTGATCTAATAGATGAGATTAATCCCAACAATTTAAAAAACCTACTTTCATCCTCTTTTTTCAAATATTAATAATTTTCAAATTGTTAATCGTTAAGCGAAAAAAAAATGTTATTGCGACGAGCATTTAATTATCTTTTTATAGATAGACACTTTGATATACCTTCGACAAATTTTTTTTTCGTATTTTTCACTTTTTTTTAAGTTTTTTCGTTTTTTTACGTTACTGAAATTTGCATTAAAAAATCATATATGATTAAACACTAATTTAAATATCAGATGTGATATTAGTGTTATATCATATATGATATGATATTAGTGTTATATCATATATGATACTAGTTATAATGCCCGTGCACGCACGGAGTTTGTTCTAAAATTTTAAATAATGTTTTTTTTGTATTAAAAATTGAAAAGCTTATTTTTTTGTTTTTATTGTTTAATCCTATGCTGAAATAATAATGGTTGGGTTATCATGTTACTATTGTAAGTTAAGTTATTATAGCATTTTATAAAATATTTGACAATAGTGAACACTAATATAAAATGTTTGTAGATTTATCATATATTTTTTTAAATTTAAATGCAAATTCACATCATAACTATGAATTTCTTATAATTTTATATTTTATGATAATTTTATATGTTTGACTAATACTATGTTTAATGCATTTGTTTGTTTTAAATCCATACTGATAAGTTTTAATTTTTTGTTATAATTGGAAAGTGCATTTTTCTTACACCAAAAAGGTTTAATTTATTATATTTGTTATTGAGATAGTCTAAACTAAAAGTTTTTAGTTGCACTTTAGCATTTGAAATTAATGTAACTTAATTCCTTTTGTTTGTATGTAAAATTGAGTTGCCTTTTAAGTCCAATCACTGGAACTAAACTCTCTTCCTTTTCTTTCATATCTCTGACTAAATCTCTTCTTTTCATTTTCATATCGTTTTAGCTAAGGGAGGTGATTTGCACACTCTTCAAATTGATTGGCACACTCTAATTTAGAGTGTTTTGACATTTATATCCTTACATGGAGAAAATGTGTAAAAGTAATATGAGTATAAATGTAAGACTCTAAATTAGAGTGTGTCAATCAATTAAAAAAGTGTGCAAATCACCCCCCTTTAGCTAAACTCATACTAATATCAATCATTAAATATCTTCTTTTTCATTTTCATATCCAACTCTCTGACTATATTTCTTTTTGCATTTACAAATTATTAACGTTCATAACCCCTATAACACCAAAAGCTAATGAGTTTGTGCATCTAAAAATATATAAACACTCTAGAAGTGAAAATGATAGATGCAATATCATAAGCCTAAAATTTTGGACTTTCTCAATTAAGCTTGGAATACACATAAAAACCATAACGAATGTCTTACCATAACAGAAGATCACCACTCGAAGCTATTTTCTCATGATTGCATTCCAGAGCTAAATCTTGCAACAATCTCAGCTGCTCATCAGCTTCAGCTTCAGCTTCTCCTTTAGGCGAATCCGAATTCCATTTTCAGATTTCACATCATAAATAACGTATTAGAACTTTAATCACGAAAGGCTTACTGTTGTCTGTGATTTGTAGATGGTTTGAAATTATTGTGTGTATAAGTTCCTCATAACGATTTAACATTTTCTTAATTGAAAGAAAACATGATCATGTTAAAGAGTTTAGGTAACCCTGCAATCATCTGTTTTCTACACTTGGCCTGTAAGATTGATGATCTCTTCTCCTATAATGCTTTACGTATTTTTTGTTAATCTGAATCTCCAAATTAAATCCATAACTTATAAAGAAAAGACCTTCTAAGTATAAAAAATAAAAAGTGCAAAAATCTGATGGTTGTGGACACTCTTTTCTCATGTGTACATAAATATCAACGTGTGATTACTAAGGATTATGAAGGACTAACTGTTGCAACGACATCCTGTGGGAGAAGGTTATAAAGATCATAATGTGTGGATACCCTTTCAACAGGAGTGTCAAATGTTAAAGATCTTCTACTACCTAACCATATGGTTTTATGGCTAGGTTCTAAAATGTCTACCACCTAACCGTATGGTTTAGACCCAATACCAGACCCTAGTAACCCACACAGTTTGTTACTAAAGGGCCCAATTGAGTATAAAGACCACATAGTTGGTGCAAGTGTAGCCTTTAGGAACCTGAAAGTGATACCTAGTTTATTATAAATATATAACGCTCAAGGAACTAAAAAATGTGTACAAATACTTGGATGGTTAGTTGGCTATTCAACCTTTACACATAAAAGCAATTGAATAAAAGCATAAGCCCATAGTACGGAAGAATTACTAACTTCGGTTCTTGGTCCATTGATGCAAATCTACTCTTATTTTTATTCATATACTCAGATAATTTGGCAATATAGTTTTTATTTATAAACTCAGATTATTTTGCATTATTTATTTTGGAACCTGAGACACTGATCCACATCATTTGAAGCGGTTTTATCATCCACAACTTCATCTGCATACTTCGCTGCCTGTACAATAATTTCAAAACCTCGCAAATACACAAACACATAATCATTCAGAAGTTAATTTATTTACTTTTTTTACTAATAGACTTACTGCTCGAATGTTCATACGCAGAGATGCTGCAGGGCCTGCACGTAACAGACTCCGACATGCAGCATACTAAAATGACCTTTTTCGACTCTCATACTAAAATGACATGAAACAAATAAGTCAACATATGTTTACATTAGGATGATGCATATAATTAAATGAGAATCTTGCTAGGAGTCGTTGGAAGAGAATATGTTCTTGCACCTTCAGTTGTAAGCTTGTAACAGGCAAACGATTTGAACTTTGTAAAATGTTGCAATGGTGTGTACTGAAGTTGAGCTCGGGATAATATACACATGGAAGAACTTCAAGCGTATACCAAGGAGAGTGACGAGTGTATGGTGGTGAATGGTCCTTTTTAGTATCTGAATGTGGGTGTTTGGGTGTTCCACTGTAATAAGATTTAACAAAAATATAAAATTAACATTGATTTTAAGTGTTTCGGTTATATAACTGTAATGTATGTATATATTATCATACAAAGATTACCAGTAGAACTGCAGTCGTCCATGTTTCGGGTGTGCAGGGGATTCTTTTGGAGTATATGATATTTACTGTGATACAATAGAAGTAACCTGATATAAGCATTTGGAAAGTCAAGAATCACAATGAATGAAATATACGAAAATAAACAGGAATATGTGACTTACATTCAATCTCAGACCAGAAAATTCTTGCTTGCAGAGTGAATGATTGTGATCGAATAAGTGACGAAAAAATGGATGTTCATGTAGTAAAGCAGCCGATAAGAGTTTTTGAGGATTTATCTGCAAGCATCGATTGAAAATATCCTTCCCTTCTGGTAATAATGTAATTTTATATATATATATATATATATATATATATATATATATATATATATATATATATATATATATATATATATATATATATATATATATATATATATAACCAAATTCCCTAATAAACCAACTACCTAACTATTATTCATGCCTGCACTAATGTTACCGACTCCAAAAGTCAATGCGTAATTGAGGGAGTTCTTTGAGGAATGAAGAGACAAGCCACATGATTAGGTAGTTTGTTTCTTGGACATCATCCATGGTTCATGCATGGTTTGACCCACTGCCATTTGTGCGCTTTTACGTATCACGGTCCATTGCTCCATACTCATGAAAAGCTGCTCTTTTGATATCCCTAAATAACATAACATGAGTTTTTAAGAGTCCATACTATACTTGTAACTATATCCATCATTATATTACAGATGTAATTCTTTTATAGGTCAGTTTATCTGTTTTTGTTAAGAATGATCATACCTGTGAACTGTCTTCTTGATGTGCAAATAGGCCAACCCTGAGAGGTATTTGTTAATGGACCCAGGATGATCATACTCCAAATAAATGCAAAATCGGTCATCAACCTGAACATAATACAAAATTATGTAAATAAATATATTTAATGCTATTTCAAGGAACCAACATGCTTTAAAGCTAGAAAACTCACTACTTCAAAACCCAAATACTACATGATCTTTGGATGTTCTAAACTTTGTAGAACTTTTATTTCCCAAAACAAACAAATTGTTTGTGTCATAAGAAACAATTTTAAAATTCATAAATTCAATCGTCCACTTACATATGGGAATTGAAGCCAATGTTAATGATACTCATGAATAGACAATTAACATTACAGTATACATGAGGTTGTTTACACGTTGACATCAACAGAACAACATGCAAAATTATATCTTATTTTACAGCAGTATATAAGGTTCTGAATACGATTAATAATAGACAATCCACTATATGAGTTTCTCTGCACAAGTCTACTTATGAAAGGGTTGTTTTATCATGTTAAGGATTAAAAGAAAAACTGATTATTCTATTTGACGTTGATTCACACCCATTTCAATTCCTTGTAGAGGAACGCTAAAAGTGAAATAGGTCACGGGGGTTAATCGTTCCGCAAAATCTTTTGTCCAATGCAATCAACCTCCTATATCAAATTCAATTTTGTGATATTATCGTTTATGTAATTTTCTTTTTAATGCATAGAGTATATGCAGAGGTATGTAAAATATAGTAAAAAATTGGTTGGAGTGAACCCACCCCAACCGTCTGTTTGGACCACTACAGATGCCATTTATGAAACAAATGGAGTCATGTGAGCTCCTAGACATGTTAACAAACATAACAAAAAAGTTTTATTGCTAACTTCAATCAATGGTGTAATGAAACTCTAACATGCAAACCTAAGCATCCTCTAAATTACAATGACAAACACCCCTTAATATATGTGAAAAAAATCTTATATGACTGTAATGGCGTGTAGCTTTCAAGAACCCTAATATGATCTTGATAAAATATCTACATTATTACAGCTTACAAAATGGTGGAACTAAGACGAAATTAAATTAGAGTGGCTGCCTTCCTGAAGTTAGTAAGAACCTCTGAGTAATATATGGTTTCACATCTTTAAGGCAAACTTCTTACAGTTCTATCCTTAGCATAGTGTAGAACTCTTTAAGTAAACATATTTCTAAAACCTCAACCAACAATTTATGTTTGATTCGAAAAATGTATTACCAGTTTACATGTGGTCAATGGACAAAAGTCCCTTTATGTAATGTCAACTGTTTCTTTTGGTCTTCTGATATGGGGTGGTTTTTCTCCCCACCAAATGGCTGATGCACTTCTATAGTCCTTTATTTTATTTATTTTTATTTATTTTTATTATTTTTTTTAGAGCTTATAGTTATTAATAATTATGAACCCACATATATAACACGCACAAAGTTTTAGTCAAAAACATTATATCGTACGAAATACTATATAACTTAAAGGTCTGGAATAATAATAAACCTTAACTATCAAAAGCTAGCATAACCAAAATTCAAACCTTATATGTCTAAATACCCAATATTAGTACCTATTGCACCCTTTAAATGATAAAATGATAATAGTGTTGCCAACGGGTTGAAATTGATCCGTTGATCCCATTTGGAAATTGTTTACGACCTCTTTGGACCCAAATTGAACAGTTTTCTATTTTGACCCGTTATCCAACACATCACCCAAATAGTTTAAGATACTTCAAACATCAACAAAACGAAATTACACAAAGAAGTCATTCACGCCTTGGCAAGCTGGCCGATGTAGTCCTCATGTAGCTCATTCCTGATATAAACTGAATAATATCAAGCAACGCGTTACATGTTTCACATAATGAAATTGTTCCAAACATGGGCAAACTAGTAACATATAATATTGTGATAAAAGCCGCACCTAGCTATTAGGTTATAAAATATAACAAAGACCCACAACTAATTGCCAAGATAAGTTCCGAAACATTGGTACCTTAAAGAAAAAAAAAAGATAATTAAAAAAAAATAAGCCTACACCTAAAATAAAAAACCAATAAAAGATGCTCTATTGTCTATACAACATATTGAAAGTCACAAATTTGTATGAAGCAGTTCCAAGCAATGCACAAAGAATTTTAGTGCATAAATCTTTTTAGTATGGATTTAATATAAACTATATATTTATGAGTATCTAACTGGAACACCCCCCACAAATAATTTTTTTCTTGCTCTGTATTTTAAAACAAAATTAACGTCAAGTGATTCATTCTACATAAGAAACATTAAAGCTTAGATGGTGCCAAATTTGCAATATAGAAACTTAAAGTAATACATTGTTTATCTGAAAAAGATTTCCAAAGAAAATGATATGCAAATAGGTATCGAACAACAGTAACAACAAAACCTTTCATTCCTATATTATGTTCATAAAAAATTGTCCTTTTGTCACTATTGTTTATGAAGAAAACTAAATAATTAAACAAATAAAAACTATATAAATAAAACCTACAGAAATGAAATTCATAAAGCTTTAACAAACAACCCAACGACTCGTCTCCATCTTATAACACAATATAATTTATCAAAAACTGGTTTATAATGCCATTACAAAACCTCATACTACACGTACTTATGACAACTACTTTTACAACCGTAAACAGGTAAGAAACACACGAAACTACCAATCTACTAATCCATATATCATCGTTATTAATTTGTAAATGAAGCCATCCTTGCATACCAATAACAATCTACATTGGAACATAATATTGACCCAATTGTTATGCTAAACCATCTATATGACTTGGATGTGAAGTTGCTTTTCATATGTACCAGAGAAGCTGCTTGTTGTGCTAATAAGTTTTTTGCCTTTTTGTTTTTTAGGAATTGAGTTATACCCAATACGATGTCTGGTAACGGGTGTCACACATGGAGCATGAGACGCTGATTTTACTGTTTGGCTGACTTATGTAGAAGGCGCTACTATATTGTATGGTTGTTGCATATTTTTGATACTGGTGTGTTAAGTTTAGGGTGCCAGTTTGACTCATTTAAATATAAATGGGCTGATTTTGGTTAATGTTGTTTCTCAAACGGGTCAAGCGAGTCAAATAACACTTTGCAAAAGTAAGTTGACAATACTTATGTTAAACCAAAAAGCTGAAGTCATAAACCAAAACACATGTACAAATTTGAAAGATAAATCAACAATTAAAGCCATGAGGGGTTAAACAAATAATTTGAGCACCAGCTAAACCCTAAAAATCATAAAATCAAAGACGAACCAAACTTAACTTCAATCAAACCTTAAATTTTGAATTGATGCAAAAACTACAGGTGCAATAAAACCCTAATTTTTCCCCAAATTGAAAAACAAAATTAACAGCAATCATAAACCCTTTTAGGTTATTACTAAAAGCCCTATATCAATTTTGAACAAAAAAATAGGAAAATAGAGATTAAAAATCATACCTTTAATCCATTGAAAGAGTTTGTTCTTCAATAAATAAATTATCTTCGGATTAATGCAACAACAATAAAATTAACACATGTTTTTTCCAATTTATTTTCGAGTTAATTACATAAATGGTCCCTGTGGTTTGTCAAAAATTACGGATTTAGTCCTTATACTTTTTTTTGCAAATTTGCTCCCTGTGGTTTCGATTTGTTACGGATTTGGTCCCTTAACCATATTTTCTATTAGTTGACCGTCAAATGTGTGTTTGGAAGGCTGAAATGACAATAATACCCTCGTATGTGTTTCATGAATGGTCCTTATGGTTTGTGGGTTATCACGAATTAGTCCCCGATTTTTTATTTTTTATTTTTATTTATTTAACTATTTATAAAAAAAAACATTTTGTCGAAAATTATATAAAAATTTTATAAAAAACACCAAAAATTTTATAAAAAATTCCAAATATTTTATTTAAAATTTTATTAAAAATTCTGAAAATTTCATAAAAAGTTCCGATAAAATTTTTATAAAACATTTTTTATAAAATTTTTATCAAAAAATTTATGTAATTAACTCAACTAATTATAAAGAAAACATTTTGTCAAAAAATTTATAAAAATTCCAAAAAATTTATAAAAAAAATTATAAAAAATTTTATTAAAAATTCTGAAAATTTTATAAAAAAATTCTGATAAAATTTTTATAAATTTTTTTTTAAAAAATTTGTTTTTAAAAATTTTTTGCCTAAAATTTTATAAAAAGTATTTGCCCAAACTTTTATAAAACATTCCGTCAAAAAATTTGGGAAAAAAAGAAAAAAGAAAAAAATTTCTTTTTAAAAAAAATTCCGTAAAAATTTTCTTTTAATTCTTTTTAAAATTCCGTGAAAAATTGTTTTTTAAACTTTTTCTGGAAAATATTTTATCGGAACATTTTATGAAATTTTATCGGAACTTTTCATCAAATTTATCGTAAAAAAATATTTTATAAAAATTTTATCGGAACTTTTTATGAAATTTTCAGAATTTTTAATAAAAATTTTAATAAAATATTTGGAATTTTTTATAAATTTCTTTATAAAATTTTCGGTATTTTTTATAAAATTTTTATATAATTTTCGACAAAATGTTTTTTTTATAAATAGTTAAATAAATAAAAATAAAAAAATCAAGGACTAATTCGTGATAACCCACAAACCATAGGGACCATTCATGAAACACATACGGGGGTATTATTGTCATTTCAGCCTTCCAAATACACATTTGACGGTCAACTAACAAAAAATATGGTCAAGGGACCAAATCCGTAACAAATCAAAACCACAGGGAGCAAATTTGAAAAAAAATAAGTATAGGGACTAAATCTGTAATTTTAGACAAACCACAGGGACCATTTATGTAATTAACTCTTTATTTTCGGATCGCCAGTTTATAATTTAGGGTTAGACTTGCAACATAGAGTTGAAAGTAAAATTGTGTTGGAAGTGTAGGTGGTTTTGTTTTTCAATGTTTCACTTTTAACCTTTAATTTTTCTGTAGATTACTTCGCCTTTACAAAGTTTTATTTTTTTATACTTTTGACACATATATTTTTGTACTCAATTTACCCAAAAACGAATTTTAATAATTGTTTTCCTAAATATAGAAATATTTAAGGTTTTTTTTATAATTAAAAAACTTTTTAAAAAATCAAATTAAAAAAATTATTACTATATAAAGAATGAATTGATTTTTTGAAATGAAAAATTCCCACTAGGGGTTTTGTTTTATTATATAAAAGATGTAATATCACATGTGATATTAGTGTAAAATCACATATGATATCACATATTATATCACATATCATATCACATATCATATATGATTTAACACTAATATCACATGTGATATTCAAATCAATGTTTAATCATATATGATTTTTTTTCATGCAAATTTCAAGTAACGTAAAAAAAGACGAAAAAACGTGAAAAAAATGAAATTTTTTCTTTTTTCGAAAGTATATCAAAGTGCCCGTCTATATAAAGATAATTAAATGCTCTTCGCGACGGTGGAAATATTTTTACTTAACGATTAACGGTTTAAAAGATATTTAAATTATAAAGAATAGATGAAATAATAAAATGCTTTTAATCTCAGTCATTGATTTCTTTTTAGATGGATGGTGGAGATGAGTTCCTTGGTATGTAAAAAAAGTTTGATATGTAAAATAACTCTCCTCTTAAAGTAAACATACGGAAGCGTAAGGACATATAATGAATAATTAATTAACTACAACATAAAAGTATGCGTATCTTTGATTCTAGCTAAACAAGAATCAATTCCAAGCTAGCAATTGAGATGAACTCTAATTAGGGTTTATAAAGATTATAAGAATTGCCCCTTACCGTTTTTGCAATTCAATCCAAGATACTAACAATAATGTGTTTGTACCACATTCTTCTACACACGTACTATTAACGAATTAAAGTAAATGTTAGTTTGAAAACACAAAACGATTTGTTTGATGAACAAAAAAATCCGATTGACCCTACAAGGGGTTTAGTTCGATCGGTTATCACCAAAAGAAAAGAAAAACAAGTTTTAGGGTTATTGTGTGTACAAAAGGTAGAAAACAATTAAACTCTAACCTTGTTTATATAATAGTAGAAACTTACATTCCAAGTTAGATTAGGATTAGGAAATCACAATCCCTATAACCGGCCATACAAACCCAAATGGGTTTCGGATCCTTCTTGACATCTAATTTTTACTTTAGTCATTTTCTTTTAATACTTAACGACCGTTAGTCCATTACATTTAATTACTTAACGTTCGTTATTCGTTTTGTGTAATTAATAACTAAATACAACCTTTTATATTTAATTATTAAAACTTTAATTCTCATACGTAAAGTGTGCAATCCCGTGGTCTCGAGTTCGATCCTAACACACATCTATTATTTTATGTCCATTAAACTAACAGCTCCCACTTGGACATATCTTAATAGTGTGATCACATCAGTTAGCGCCTACCAACACTTCGATGCCTCTAGTACAACTCAAGCAAGGTCTCCTGGAATTTTTTTTTAATGATTCATCATTATTATTATCCCTTTGTTTCTAATACCATATTAAGTAAAGATATGGATTTAAGTCATTATTTATTCAACTATTATGTTTCTTGTTATTAGTGATTGAACAAGATTATCAAATCTTCTGAACATATTCAAGGGAGATCTTGGGCGTGGCCACTCAAACATCTTGTCAACCCTACGAGGGGCCCATCAGTATTAAACTCCAAAATAAATTTGAAAGAACAAATTCTATCTTGACTACAATCATAACTCACAAACTTTGCAACACTTCTGAAAACCACCCTTATGACTACCAGTTACGTTTAGCGTTAAGTTGTTTCACAGAAGTGCACTACATTCATGACACTTATCTGATATCTCAAGTCTGTGAATAACTATTTATGATTTACTTAATAACAATATCCATAAAGTAAAATCATGTAGTTGGGATAAGTACTATATTCAATTCATTGAATATCATCTGAAATTGGCATGCATCACATCAATATACATCCAAGTATATTCTACCAAATCACTCAGATTTTTCTTAGTTTAATGATACTCACATATCATTAATTGATAACGGACGATTTAGAATAAATAAATTATTCACGGATTAGACATGCAAATATGAGATACAATATATTATAAAATCAAATATACCAAGTATTTTAATTCATTAGAATAATTGTTTAACATCCCTTATCCAAATACTAAATAGATCAATGCATAAAAAATCTAGTTGATGAATTATGCTTCAAGTAATGACAATCATACTTGTTGACAAGACATAAATCAACCAACTTGATTTATCGTATTTTGAGAATACTTATTTCAAGAATTCAATTAGTCAAGTTCTTGTATGTGTGCACTCAACTATCTTGATATTGCCACATCATAAAGTGTGTGATATCCTTTACCACCAATTTATGACAATTAAACTTTCAAACATTTTAAAGCTTAAAGTATTATTCTTTAATGTATAGTGCAATTGTGCTCTTAGATAAGCACAACTAGTTCACATGGCTATTAACAAGGATGAAATCCTACCATGACTAGTATTGAGTGTCATGTCAATTAAAACCAGCATCATTTTATACAAACAACAATATGCTCTTTAAAAAATCCGTAAACTTTAATATCTTATTGTGTAATGTTTGATGCCTTTGAAACTTTCAAATTTGTTGTCAGCTATAACAATTCCGCAACAATTTCCATATTGTTTTTTCTTAGAAACCAGGAGCAATTCCAGGCTGAGGAATGTAATTCTAAGTCCAAACATATTCTATTATAATATTCATTACACAAGTTATCTAATAACTTTTAGTTAGATGTCAATGTTGTGAAATCATCTTTCATTCAAGCATGATACAACAATTTTAATACACAACATGATGTACATGATGAACCTACAAGTCAAACTTAGATTTCATTCATGTTCTATCTTGTCAAAAGATATGTATCCATTTCCCAAATAATATATCATGTTTAATTAGAATCATTTATTTATCGCATATGTTTATAAAATAAACATATATTCCAAGGTTGCATGTCTTATTTTCTAAATCTTTCAAGTGAAGTTTCATTCCAATCTAAAACTTAACATTTAGCTTAGATGGAATGTTACTATTCATATGTTATACAACATATATGATTTAGGAAATTAAACACAATACTCCCACTAACTTTCAGGAATACTTAGGATTTACCTTATTTTAATTATAAATCACAATATGGATCTAATAATTAAATATAAGTTTTATCTCCTAGATGCATGCATTAACCCCTTCATGAATTATTGCACTTTGTACACTTTCAAAGATTATATGAATTCAAAAATCCTTTCGATTACTTACCGTCCTCGCTCAAGTAATTTTTCAAGAAAGAATTTTGATATTCCATTGTCATTTTTCATATTAATGAAACTAAGAATAACAATAATCATCTTTATACATATTTAATGTGTTTGGGAAAGAATATTCAATCATAGTTAATTGCTTAAGTATGATTAATAATCTTGTCACAAGACATGCATTAAATATGTGTACAATATTGTTCATATTATTCCTACACAAAGATTTAAAACCGATAGGGTTTTCCTTCTCTTTGAAGAAACTCATCTTCATTCTCTAGTCTAACTATTAAGATAAACCAAGTTTTCAAAATTGATTATCTTTATGGACAACATCTTAGCGTTCATACTATGAGTAATTTATTTAATTCAATATTTGGTAATAATGATTATCAGGTTTACCATAATCCTCTAACTCATGTTCTTCAGCATATCAATCAAATATCTGAGATATCTATGAATGAGAATTCCATCATCTTGAGATCTATCATTTACATGTCTAGCCTCATCATGATATTTACTAATGTATTTCAGAAGATTATGTATCTTGTAATTTTATCTTTTCAAGATAAAACTCTCACTTGCCTTTAGTAATTTAGAGACTATCTATAAGTATTTAGCAAGTCGAGCAAAACTACATTGTTCTCTTTTTGGGACTTTACAAATACACATTGACAGTTCCTAACTCTTATTTGTTAATAATCACTCTTCATAAGAAGTTTAACAATTCATAACTTCAATTTTAAAATTTAATGTGATTCATCACATTTCATAATAAAATGGTGTCTTATTAATCTTCTAGGTTGGAGTCTTATTGAGTAAATTCAATTCATACCTAATTTTCTAACCTTGATTACTTTAAAGAAAAAAGTTATGGTTATCTTGAATCAAACAAATCAAATAGAGTTTGATTCTCCTAACTGAACATACCATTAAGTTGTGGTATTTTATTAGAATTAATATTGTAAGACAATCTAACAATATGTAAGATAAATATATTCCTTTCGGCTTACCTATTTACCCACTAAGTCAGCTTAATAGTATAATAGACTTTTCAAGCCAATTGCATGCTTTATAACATAAGTACTCTTTGACCAAGTCACTTCATATCTATGTCTCATCTAGAAAACATAAACTGTTATAATCCCATCATACGTTATAAATCACTGATCAACTCTATGACTTCTTGTATATGTCTAAATTAAAAAAACATAACAAGTTAACGTCTTACTTAATTATAAGTCTTAAAAGACTTCATGTTTATATATGTACAATGAAAAATAAACATGTTTAACTAAAGTAATTATGAACACTACCTCTTGGTTTCAATAGTAATTTCAAGTTAATTTATTACTTCACAATAATGTAGGACTACATTATTTCTTCTTTTATTTATGTTATTCCAAAAATACATAAAATATACAAATTGAAGTAGTATTAGATTACTTCATTTATTTATGTCATTCCAATAATATTTAAATATTAATTTGAAGTAGTCTTATATATCATTTTTACACATGTTCTAAATACTTGTCTAATTTAGAAACTGTAAATTTGTTCAAGATACGATCTCACGTAACATGGAGATTTACCTTGTTATTGCAATCTAGCTAAGCTCTCACATAATGTAAATTGCAACATCAAGTGTTTCTTGGATTAGATGTGTATAAGTCATATTAAAACGTTAGTCTCTTACCTTGCAGTCAAGAGAATCCTTTAAATCATATTTCTATGTGTTGCACCTTGCACACAATATAGATTTCTCCCACTTGTTCATGGAACAACATCATGTAATAGATAAGCAACACGACAAACGTTTGTTTATTTGATCAATATGATTGTGTCATTGATATTAGCAGAACTAGTAGATGTAGAATATCACTATCTAATAAGGAAAAGTTCAAGAATATTCTTAAAAACATAAGTGTCTACAAGTGGAAAGTAATTATCTTAAGACATTCTAGAGATAATGTAGGTTACTATACCAAGATGACAAAGCTTGTAGCTCCCACTGAATGTGTGCTATTTTCTTCCCTACACCTTTGAGAAAGTCCATACATACCAATTACTTATGTACTAAAAGAGTGTATTTTACTATGTAGATGATGGATTATCCATCAATGCTATTAACTTGAAAATTGGGCATGCAGTTTCTTCCTTAATAGGTCTACCCTTCCAACAATTGTATGTAGTACATTTAAATAGTCAAAGCACAACAACTAGATAAATTATGCTAGTTTGCCTTTTACAAATTTTGCGATAATCAGTCTAGCTTCTAATTTAATAACTCAGAAAATGTGCAATTTTTGTAACTATTAAAATTTGTTTATGAGTTATGTATTAGAATTTAGACAATTCTAATTTTTCCTATCATACCTTTCTCATTCATGAAAAAGAATATGATTGAATCTCACTATTTTCTCATAAAAAGAGGACTAGGTTTATTCTTTTAGTAAAGTTGACTCTACCAAAAACCCATTTATCAATACAAGAATAACCCACGTTTACGATTTAATGTTGCATTAATATATTTAAAAAATTAACAAAATTCAATTTTAGTATTTTCGATAATTAAACTTTTTAAGAAAATAAAATACCCAAGTTAATATTCATATAACCATATAATTTTTTTGAAAACTAGGACCCAAATTATCATAAATCCATTACATCAGTTGATCTGCTAGCAATGAAAGCACATAATAAAGTAATCTGTCGCACAATAATTGACAAAAAATTTCCAATTCCTAGATCATTATGGGATTTACATTACCAAATATTATTGCAATGTAAACATGTTTTATTCCCATCTTGTGCCTTGAGTCCAGGTCTCACTTACTCCTCAATTTTAAGTCGTCCAATTTAAAGAACTGTAAATGTGTCCAGTTGAGGTCTCACACAACATGAAGATTTACCTTTCCATTACAATCTCGCCAAGTTCTCACATGACGTAAATTGCTACTTCAAGTGTTCCTTTGACTAGATGGCACTAACTTAATTTTAAGGCTACTAGTTTTGATGTGTATAATCAAAATATGTACGAAGAAGCATGCATACAACTTCGTATCAATAGTTTTAGTAAAAAAACTTTTTATTAACCAATTCATTAAGATTAAATTAACAAAGTTTTGATTGAGGTATTGGGTTCACCAATCAAATGATTTACCTTTAATTATCGTCCATTATATCGTACTTTTGCATAAGTCCAAATACTTAGTGTTTCGGATAATTACCACAATGTGGCGCATGGAATTAAAGCTAATTCTCCCTTAAGATGATTTTGTACATAAAATAGTCGTACTTGGTAGCTCCAATTTGACGCACAAAGAAGCGGAGAAGTAGGTCAGCGCGAAGCATACTAAAAACCTTCTTCTTTCGGGTCACAATTTAATGCGTTCCCCTTCTTATACCTCTCTTATAGTTTGTACAAATTAGGTGAGCCGTTTTTATAACTCAATTATATTCTTGAAAATTTAACTCTTCAAAAACCAAATCACATTGCACTATTATTTAGTCTGTATTATTTTTCTATTCAATAATTACCCTTGTTGTTTATAAACATGTCTAACAAAATAAAAAAAACAAGTAATAACAATAAAAAATAAACAACTAAATAAACACACATAACATAACAATTATTATGTGAAAAACATGTAGCTACATGCAACTTTTTCGATAAAACCTATCAATAATAAATTCTAGGTTAAATTATGCATATATCAACTAGGGCTTTCACTTACAAAGGCAAGTGAGCCACATACATCGATGAATCGATTGCGTAAGACATAGTCAAACATATACCATATTGCACATAATTGATTCATTAATTTAATTGAGGTTTTCCCCAATTTAATATATCAAAACAATACATGTGAAAAAACTTAACAATTAATCATACAAGCAGCAATCCATGAAAACATACATGTCTCATCATGGATTCAACATAAGAATTATTCAATTAGTCACAAGATCGCATACAATTCCATGTCGCATAACAATTTATTCATGAATTAATTCACGTAAACATATATATATAATTCTAGGTTTTAATTAATTCAATTTAATAAACAAACCCTAGAATTAATCATATCATAAAGACAATACAATATCTATTTTTTACGTGCTTAGTAATTAACTACACATTATCCAAGGCTTATGATGCCACTGTTGGAATTATATAACATGACAACTCATAAATATAAACAATAAACATCAGAGTAAACATGCGGAAGCGTAATGAACATATAATGAATAATAACTAAAACATAAAAGTATGCGTACCTTTGATTCTAGCTAAACAAGAATCAATTCCAAGGTTGCAATTGAGACGAACCCTAATTAGGGTTTATAAGGATTATAAGAATTGCCCCTTACCGTTTTTGCAATTCAATCCAAGATACTAATAATAATGTGTTAGTACCACATTTTTGTACACACGTACTATTAACGAATTAAAGTAAATTCTAGTTTGAAAACACAAAACGATTTGTTTGATGAACAAAAAAATCCAATCGACCCTACAAGGGGTTTAGTTCGATCGGTTATCACCAAAGGAAAAAAAAACAAGTTTTAGGGTTATTGTGTGTACAAAAGGTAGAAAACAATTAATCCCTAACCTTGTTTATATACTAGTAGAAACTTAGAGTCCAAGTTAGATTAGGATTAGGAAATCCCAATCCCTATAACCGGTCATACAAAAAGGGTTTCCAGATCCTTCTTGAAATCTAATTTTTACTTTAGTCCTTTTCTTTTAATACCTAACGACCGTTATTCCATTACATTTAATTACTTAACGTTCGTTATTCATTTTGTGTAATTAATAACTAAATACAACCTTTTATTTTTAATTATTAAAACTTTAATTCTCATACGTAAAGTGTGCAATCTCGTGGTCTCGAGTTCGATCCTAACACACATATATTATTTTATGTCCATTAAACTAACATGTTTAGTTATTAAAACTTTACCCAGTTCTCATGGTTGGTCCCCCGTTTGGTTTTTTTGGCGTACAGGGTCCCCAAATCGACGAACGGTGACCCGTTTGGTCCCTAGAGGCCTGTTGCAGATAACAAGTGTTATCTTTCATCGTTAGTTGACTTTTCAAGTGGGTAATTTCGTTTTTTCGTGTATTTTTTTGGCGCGTTTGGTCCCTGAGTACACAAACACTCTCACAAACCGTTTGGTTCCCCCTTGTCTCACAAACCTGATCACTTTCATGCCCACAATTTGGCGCGTTTGGTCCCTTACCCGCCTAAAACACTTGGGAACGCTTATTTATACCCAAGACTGAAATCTCGATTGTCCATTCCCAAGAACACATACAAACAAACAAATCCCAAAAGAAGAAAACAACAAACAATGGCACAAAATGGTAATAGGGGTGTTAGGCTGGTTGAGTAAGGCATGGTGATCGACAAACTCGATCGATCCCATGTCGATCGCCCTTGTGTGGAATGAGTCGATCGTCCAAAAAATGCCCCAACTTTGTCACCTGCACGATCGACAATCGTGTGATTGTGTGTGTGTGTTTAATTAATATAAAAGGTATTTTTGTGGGATATATTTTTTGTAGTGTAGGTCGTGTTACTGGGCACCTAATCGCCTGAAGGTCGTTGGAGAGAGAAAGCTGACGTGGCAGTGAAAATGAAGGGGATTGAATCCCCTTACTGGAACTAGCCTTAGGTACTTTCAGTCTGACCAAGAAGAGTATGAAAAAGTGTTAGACCATCATTTTCTCTTTGGCCTAGTTCTAGATGGTTTTGGTGCCGAACCAATTGCTGAATACGGTTCCTATAGGCAATTAGATGATTGGATGAAGAGCAGGATTCTCAATTGGCGAGGCAAAAAGACTTCTACTATGATGAGCTTTTAGGAGTTGACGAGGAGGAGTAAGAAGATGAGGAAGAGCAGTAAGATGAAGAGAAGCGGCACGAGGATGATGATACCGGGTTAGTAGCAGAGGTTTAAGCTTTGGAAAACAAGATTAAAAATCTTGAAGCTTTGTTTCAACAAATCAAGAAAAGCAAGGAAAACAAGGAAGAGATTTGTGGTTTATACAAGGGGGAGAGAAATGAAGTCAATTACTTTCTAATAGTGGTCTATCTATGTTTTTTTTTTTTTTTTTTTTTTTTTTGGTTGGTTAATCAGGTGAATGAAATGGTTGTAACTTTAAAAATCTATCAATGAAAAATTTGGTTGTTAGTTTATTGTTTCTAATTTATGGTTGCTTGTGAATTACCAAATATGTTTGACTTAGGGAAGTCAACAAACAAAAGTTTACAGTTTGTGGTATTTGGATAATTTAACCGTCTCAAGTTAAGATTGAGAAGCAAAAAAACAATTTACAAAAAATGAAACATGTTTAAACAACTGATCTCAAAACAAAAACATAAATGTTACCAAAAAAATAAACTGAAACTGAAACGTGGACATGAAAGCTTTTTAAACTGCTGATGCATTAGTGACCAACAAACATACAAAAGACAATGTACATTTTACAGCAACTATAGACACATCAGTTACACTACCATACATGGCTAAATGTTATCCAAAATATTCACTGTTCAAAGTATCATCATTGATAAAGTCTACTCCAAGATCACAGAAAGTTGAAGTTCCAATTCCTAAACCATTTTATTTTTTCCTTTTCCATGGCTGATTGCAACTGGGTTTTTTTTTTTTTT
Source organism: Chrysanthemum seticuspe (assembly GCA_019973895.1). NCBI lineage: Eukaryota > Viridiplantae > Streptophyta > Magnoliopsida > Asterales > Asteraceae > Chrysanthemum > Chrysanthemum seticuspe. Next base: position 37,215,089 of record BPTQ01000001.1, read on the forward strand.
TTTATTTCAAAGGTTTTTTAGTAATCTCATCGCAAGTCAATTTTGCTGCAAGGCCAAGTACAATATTTTGGTCAAATCTTTTTCTAGGATTAGGCTAGTATGAGTCCCCTCCTTAACTGGAACATTATTAACATGCTTGGAGCTGGAACCTTTCTTGGAGTTAATTGGATAAGTACTGGAACCTTTCTTATCATCAAAACTTGGCTGATAAAAGCTATACTCAGAGCTTGTAGAAGCATTGTGTGGCAAATACCATGAAGGCATGTTTGGTTTGTTGCTTGAGTAATCAGAACTTGAGTCAGTGCTTGAGTCATCAGAACTTGAGTCAGTGCTTGAGTCATCAGAACTTGCATCTTCTGTTTCAGTGCTTGAGTTAGTGCAAATGAGTTCAGTGCTTGAGTCAGTGCAAATGATTTCAAAGCTTGAATCAGAGCAAATGATTTCAGTGCTTGAGTTAGAGATAATGCATATGATTTATCTATACTACTATATAAAGCATTTAAGTTGTGGGCTCCACAAAAAATTAAGATAAGGAGCTCCAATAATTGAGTGACATGTGTCATTTCTCTAACTAAAAAATAACCAACAGGGAGGAGCTCTAACAAACTAAAATAAGGAGCTCCAATAATGGGGTGACACATATCACTTTTTAACTAATTAATCACCTTTATTTTTAAATTTAAATATCTTTTAATTCGTTTAATTTTTTTATGATCTAATTTCACTATATTTATTAAAATTTTGTGCTCTTTAATTCAACATCCATTTGATATATTTTTATGAATTTTTAGTTTTTACATTTTTAGTAAGTTTATTTTATTTTGATTCAAACTTTTATAACTTTAACCTTTATTTTAATCAATACAAACTTTATTTATCAAAATCATTTACTTTTGGGAAAGTGTTTGACGGGTAAGAGATTGTGAAAGTCTTTTTATATGCGGGAATAATGATGTCACGGGAAAGATACGGAAAACCCAAACAAACACATACAACTAACACATATACATTTGGAGTGTTGTGAAATGAATTCACTAAGCGGGTAATGAATTGCGAGGAGAGTTGGGTTAGCAATTCATTTACTATATTTATTATATAACTATATTTATCGCCGTCGCTATGCGGGTATCCAACTAGTACAAAAAAAGAATACAAGGATTAATGTAATACTAGTCTATGAAAACATCAAACTAGCACATATCGACAACTGAATACAAGATCTCTGATGATACTTAGATCAAATATCTGATGAAGCATACAAATCACTAGACTGCTTCTTCATACAGAGCTTCCAAAGTTCACCTATAGTTCACCCACCATAGTCCCACAACTACATTTCCTAACTAAGAGACTACCATATATCATTCAACCTACATACACAATGACATATAGTAGCTCAAATCAGGGATCATTGTGAGGACTATAGCACCCTGACTCTCCACAAAGGGGCTATACTTAGCTGACTACATTTCCTAGTCTAATGCCCTTAAAACATAATTAGCAGCCAAGCTTACTTTACCGTTCATATCAGGGAAACATACTTTATGAACACAAATCATCAAAAAGGACTCTTCTGGATAGCCAAACAGACCCCTCCCAATGCCAGTCTATTTAAACTACCATCTCAGACCAATTTTGGATGATTGTGTTCAAGATACAAGGCCATCCTAATGAACTAATCTTAAGAGACTCAGTATATTAGATTAGAAATACTGAGAAGAAGGTTAATAACCTTTTTCAAACGAGAATAGCAATCTGTTTGGCACTATTCTGTTTGAGTAGTGTTTTCTTGAATCTCATCACTAGATTATATTCCATACCATTCATAATACACCCACAACAGCAGGAAACTACTTTATGGTATCTAAACAACTTATTCAGACCATGTTACAGTGGCTGCATAAGAGAAGTGCCAAGATATATATTAGCCATCTGTTGTATTATCCTAACTGCAGGACCTCGTATTATCCTAACTGGCTTTTCGGCTGAATTTGAGGCTGGGGCTGGACTCATTTTCTTGTTTATTTGGTCTGAGAAAAAACAAAGGTCCAATATCAATTTGGATTAAGTTGGTGTGGTTGAGTGCCATAAAACATAAACCTAAAATGGAATATCACAGGGACTATTTGTGCAACTGTGTTTCATCAATATGGACTAAGCATGTAATAAAATCTTTCAAATACGAATGGAGTTTCCCGGTTTTATCTTGTTCCAGCCAATAAATCTTAGACTACAAGCTACTTGTTTAGTCCCATAATTATCTTATTTATCTCAAATAAGTACACAAAACTTCACCTTCCATATCAGTCCTTTGACATTTTTCCCGCCAAAACACAATGAGAAAAGCACCTTCCATTTTTACCTATATAACTACTAACATGATTATACAAAATCTCAATACCACCTTCCATTTTGCATAAACAAAAGTCTCATACAAAAACCCAAATGGCTGAGATACATACCCTAATCTCTGAAAGTAGAACAAAATTTTCAAAAATTGTAGTTTCTATATCTGATTTTGTTGATAATATCCCACAATGGTATAATAAGGGTACTATTGAAACATGGAAAAGGAGGATTTCTGAAATGAACAAGTTCAAATATCTCCAAACTGACATTAATTTGGAATTAAGGAATGCTATTAGGATGGTGACCATTAAGTTTAATCACGGAAAGGTGTCTAGAGAAGGGGCAATGTCAGAGTTCATTGAAACCTTAGACAACATCCTAGATAAACTAAAGCATGTTACACTAGATATGGCAAATGAATCAGATGATTCAAAAAGTGATGAAGTTGTTGCTGATCAAGAGCAGGAAGGCAATGGAAGACCATTGAAGAGGAAAAGGGTGTATGCTGAGAAAAGGGATTTGGCAGATTTCCATTCTGATGGTTGATGCTAAGAAGGCAAAGAAAGGGTGTTTTTGTGTCTAACATCAAGTTTCTATGTGTTTTGTATTTTCTGGTATGTAGGATGGTTGTGCAGTAATGTATTTTGTAAGCAATCCATGACCATGTCCATGCTTATTTTTAATTTTGTTCTTAACTCAATGTCTCTATAATAGGTATAACACTCCTTGGCCATGGTTTCCATTGTTCCAAACAACTATACACATGAACCAAGAGACTACCATATGATTACAAAGGAAGAAGCCAAACATTTAGCATTTGTAGTCATATCCAAACACAATTTGAGTGTTTGGAATGGAAATGCAGTCTCCAAACAGTGAAACAACAAACTGTAATAATGCTTCAAACTTACGCCAAATGATCTACAATGTATCAATCATGCATATTCATATACTAAATAGCTGTTTTACACCAAAAAATGTGCTGAATTACCATATGTGTTTAAAATAATATTAATAAACATCCTAATACAAACTTTTCAAGGGTAGCAACAAAAGTAAAGAGTTTTTAAACATTATGAGCATTTAGTCAAGCTTTCTTGGACTTCCTCTTTCTTGGAGCTGAAGTTGAAGCAATAGGAGCATTAGGAGCTCTTAACCCAATTACACATCCAGTAATGGCTATTTTCCTTCTCCTTCTTGGAGCTGAACTTGAACCAGATTGTGCATTGAAGGCTATAACACTAGCTAATGCATTTGAAGTGGAAGTGGAAGCAACTTGTCTTTTGGAAGCTATGGATTTTAACTATAACCTATTGTGGGTCTCTCCTTAAACATCCTTATCTCAGATCAGTGAGTGGATATTTAATATCACTCAATAAGACAAGATCTTCATCACCAGAAACATCTTCATCATTGGATATTTCATTCACTACTGCAATTATTGGAATACATAAGATGTTGTATTTATCCTACTTGTGAGTTGTGACAATAAAACAAGATCGTGACTCAATACAAAAAAATACCTACCTTTATTCACCTTCAATTGATCATCACAATGCTCATGCACTTTTCCCTTTCCCTTATCATCAAAAAGCTCATTCACTTTTCCCTTTACCTTATCATCTAGCTAGAAGTAAAGTATATAAAGGTTAAATGGACATATACAATAAACTTCCAAACAACCTATAAATGCATGTTGGATAACATGACTAATCATAAATATAAACAATAAACAGCAAGTACACATGCGGAAGCGTATAGGAAAGTATAATGAATAATTAATTAACTAAAACATAAAGTATGCGTACCTTTTTGATTCTAGCCGAACAAGAATTAATTCCACAAAACTAGCAATTTAGATGAACCCTAATTAGGGTTTGAGTGCTAGTCGACTTAATAAAGTCGAATAGTGTAAATTACCAAAATCCAAAGTAGGATTTCTCTACGATCATGTACGCGCGTATTGTTAGCGATTCAATTAGAATGCTAGTTCAAATCACAATTAAATATACAGTTGAACCTTTTTACTTACATCTGTCAAACACATATATGTAAGTAAAAGAATATATAAATATATGCATGTGCTTGACATGATATCATGCATGTAAAGTAATCATGAAACCAATATTATACACTGTCAAACATGTATACATGCGTTTGACTATTCAACAAAATCATGCATATTAAATGATCATTATTAAATCCATTGTATCACATGCATTATACACTGTCGAACATGCATACATGCTTATGACTAACGGATTAATAAATCATTCGATGGAGTTGTTTTTCTTGTCTGTGTCGATCGTATTTTTCTTCTGCATCCGAATAATACCAAAAGGGTTTGTATATATATAGCATTAAACCTTGTCCAACAAGTCATTGCAAGCACCTCCTTAAATTTTAAAACTCGACACTCAACCCCCTCTTTTTTCTTAGTTCGACCATATAAATATTTCGTGACTTAATTAAATCTCATACGCAACGCGTGCAATCCCCTAGGTCTCGAGTTCGATCCTAACATACATCTATTAATATTTTGTCCATTAAACCAACAATGCAACCATCAAATAATACACTAACCTTTCCCATATTTGATTCACAAGTCTTCAAGTACAACATCAACAATATCATCCTCTATCTTCTAGTTATTCCCATATTTAGCAAAAACATACTCAACCATCTCATCAGTCACTCGCATCTTTCCATAATCCTTATATGTGGCCTTTGAAAATTCTACCATTGATAAGTATTTGCCTACAGGATAACAGTTTATGTGCAGTCCATTAGGTGTGTGTTAGAGACCATTTGTAGACCATCTAGGGGTGTTTGTAACTATCAATAAAACTACTACATTTATAAATTCTAAGGCATATAATGTTGTGGAATAATCGCGATAATATCCCACCGATTAGGTAAAGAGTGTGAATCTTCCAACGCCACAACTATACCCCAAATTAGCTTATTGAAAATTAGACAATATCAAACTAAACAAGAGAATGTAACACCAACAGATTATATATTTCTCAAACTATTGAAACATATACTACTACAACAAAGAAAGGAAGAAAGAACTAACTACACAAGATTGCTTGTGTGTGTTTTTGGTGTGCTTGAAACCAAATGCAAAGCATCCTATTTATAGCCTCAAATTATTCTCAAGTAGCAAGCAACTTGCACAACTTGCTTATCTTCAAATCTTGAAAATCTTTGCAAATCTTTGGTAAGATTCCATATGGGTGAATTCATTGAATCTTAGCAACATGTATTATTATCCAAATATGAGCCATCGTTAACAAATCTCCACCTTGGCTCATCAATCATCGTTGGTGGAGTCTTCAAACCAATCTTCAACTTTTCACAACATTGATCAAGTCCAAACAATAATTGAACTTGATCCCAGCTAATACTTTAGTCAGCATATCTGCGGGATTCTTAGAAGTATGGATCTTCTGGATTCTGACTCCACCTTCTTCAAGTATCTCTCATATGAAATGATAACGAACATCAATGTGCTTCGTCCTTGCATGATAAACTTGATTCTTCGCTAAATAGATTGCACTCTGACTGTCAGAATGCATCGTGACAAATTTCTGTTTAATTCCAAGTTCACCAAGCAACCCCTGAAGCCAAATTCCTTCCTTTACAACCTCTGTCATCGCCATATACTCTGCTTCTGTAGTTGACAAAGCAGTAGTTGACTGTAAGGTAGATTTCCAACTAACTGGAGCTTTTGCCAGAGTAAATACATAGTCTATCGTAGATCTTCGCTTGTCTAAATCTCCAGCATAGTCTAAATCACAGTATCCTTCTACCCACCGACTACTTCCATGTTCGAATACTAACCCTACATCGACTGTGTTATGGATATACCGTAATATCCATTTAACAGCTTGCCAATGTCCTTTTCCAGGGTTATGCATATACATGCTCACCATCCCAACAGCATGACTAATATCTGGTCGAGTACATATCATAACATACATTAAGCTACCGACAGCATTTGCATAAGGCACTTTCTTCATGTATGCCCTCTCTGCATCATTTTTTGGTGACATGGCAGTACTGATCTTAAATTGAGAAGCGAGTGGAGTACTAACTCGTTTTGTTTGCTTGTCAAACCTAAAACGCTTTAGAATCCCTCTCAGATATTGTTTCTGAGTCAAACAGAGCTTCCTCAATTTTCTGTCTCTGACTATCTCCATGCCGAGAATCATCTTTGCTTCACCGAGATCCTTCATCTCAAATTTGCTTTTCAACCGATTCTTTAACTTTTCAATCTCGTCTAGACTTTGAGAAGCTATCAACATATCATCCACATATAGAAGAAGATATACGAAGGACCCATCTTGTAGCTTTTTCAAATAGACACAATGGTCATATTTGCTTCTTGTGTACTTCGACTCCATCATAAACTTATCAAATCCTTTGTACCACTACCTTGGGGATTGCTTCAATCCGTACAACGATTTATGAAGCTTACATACTTCATGCTCTTTTCCAGCAACTTTCAATCCTTCTGTCTGAACCATATAGATTTCCTCTTCCAAGTCTCCATGTAGAAATGCAGTCTTCACATCCATCTGAACTAGTTCCAAATCCAACTTTGCTACCAAAGCCAACAAAATTCTAATAGAGGAATGCTTTACCACTGGATAAAAAACTTCATTGTAATCAATTCCCTCTTTCTGAGCGTAGCCTTTAGCTACCAATCTTGCTTTGTAGCGAACATCATCCTGGCTAGAAAATCCTTCTTTCTTTGCATACACCCATTTGCATCCAATTGCCTTCTTCCCTTTTGGGAGGTTGGTGAAAAGGTTTTAAAATGTACCTTTTTGAGGGGTCGTTTAAGCCCTTATTTGATCACTTTTGTATCCGTTATTACTTAATATCGTTCCTTTTCACTTTTTAGGTATCTTGAAGGCAAAATGCTGGAATGACACTTATTCGGACGAAAAGACGTGAATATACGAAGAAAATGGCCAAAGTCAAGAATCGAGACACTCAGGCTGCTGGAACTGAAGGGGACGGCGTCAGGCACAAAATAGCGACGCCGTCGGACAACTTTTGTGACGGCTCAGAAGCCAAATTGCTCATTTACAAGTGATGGCTTCAGGTTTTAAAAGAGTAAGGCGTCGCAACTCAGACGGCCTAGATTTGAGCCAGACGACGTCAGAGACTAAAGGGGACAGCGTCACAAGCATAAGGTGACGCCGTCGCAAGACTAACGTGGGCAAAACGAAACCCTAATGACGGCGACCCGACGGCGTCACAAATCAAAGGGTGACGCCGTCGCATATGTAATCTTATATATAGAATCCGAATTTTTTAGTTTTTCAGTGTGTAGACTTTTGGAGTAAAAACCTAAACCGAACCAAGGCTGTCTTGTACAGTATTTTAGGGTTCCATACCCTATCTTACATCAAGATAAGTGTTTTACTTTATTAATTCAATTATGTCTTCAATTACTTGTGTGTATGCTTGCATGTTCCCCATGTCCGGCTAATTTACTTGTGTGTTTGCTTAGGGAATATGAAACTTAATTATTGAATATTGATTGGTTGTCTCTTATCTTAATTGTTAATGACCTAGTATTGCGATAGGTCATCCGTTTATAGTACCTAGAGTCATTGTAGGCTAAACCATCCGAAGAGTACCTTAGCGTTAAGTTTATAAATCCTAGAGATTTTGTAGGCGATAACCTTCGGTAGTTTCAAAGAGTTAGGGATAAACGCATACCCTACGACCTTAGACACACAACGCGATTAAAAATAAGGACGTGACAATTCAACCATCAATAGGAGATAATTAAGGAGTAATAAAACCTTAGTAAACACATCTTTAAATCATCATACGAGCACACAGTAATTAGACATAGACTACATACACCACTAGATTAAATAATTAGATAAGTAGAGTAATCGGTAGAAATACCAAAACCCCAAATCCAAACCCCGAGATTCGTACCTTTCCATTTCCAAAAAAACATAAAAAAGATAAAAAAATAATCTTCCTCAACCCCAACCTTAGCGTAGTAACTTCTCACTAGCATTCCTATTCCCCTAGAGAACGATATCAATTCCCGTGGCTTACCCTAATACTAAACTACAACGATTAGGTTCACTGCCTAGGGTGTTGAAAAACTTGCTCGACGAAAAGGAAGTTCCTTTGACCCCGAACGACGCGTGTAGCGTTATCAAGTTTTTGGCGCCGCTACCGGGGAATAGAATAGCTAGTTAGGATTCCACCTCGTTTAGGTTTCCTTGCTTGATTCCTATCAAGTAATCTTTTTTCCCAATTTTTAGCTTCCTCGTAGTCTATCCCCCTTCTTCGTGACTTTTGTTCGTATCCCATCACTTTTCATCATGGAAGGTGATTGCTCATCAACCAACAACCCACCACCGAATAAACCACTTTCAATCAAAAACCAACCCAATGACCAACACAACCACTGAAACCGTTATGTAAGTAGAAACACCGACCTTCAAGATTTGCAAAAGATATTCGATAGAACAATTAGGGATGCTGTTGAGAAAGTGTTCAGCGCCTCTGTAGTTGGCACTATGATCGACAACAATTCAGAAAATGGCTTAGTAAATAGAAACGTGAATAAGGAGGATAGTGCTTATTTCAATATTTACCCCACTAAGGAAGAGGTTGCTTACCATCAATACATAATCGATAATCTCCGATCACCCATCATTAGGATATGTCCAAAGATTAGGAGAGGAAATCCTTGGAACCTCAAAATTCCTTGTATGATTGGATATTGGAATGTCGAATATGCTTACATAGATACGGAATCTCCCATTAATGTGATGTCATGAGCTGTTTACAATGACATTATGAATGAGCGACTTAAGATTAGGAGAGACCCTAAGTATCTAGGTGGGGTTTGCAACTTTGTGGGAAGAGTAAAGGATGTACATGTATTTATACGGAATTTCACCTACCTAGTTGATTTTGTGGTCCTAGAAGACATCAGATGTGTCATTGATTATAGCTTATCCCAAGTAGTGCTAGGAAAACCGTTTGTTGAAAAGTCTAAAATGAGCCATAACACACAAGTTTGAAGGAACGGTTAGGTTTAAGGAAGGGAAGGAGGAGATCACTTATAGGATGCCTTGGAAGACGAATGGATACGGCCCTTTATCCCTTTTTGAACGAGACAACATTATAGCTTTTGAGGAAAAAAGCGAAGACGATGTTGAAAAAGGTTTGAATTTCATGTGGGAGAAAAGGAGACTTTGTTATAAGGATTGCTTGACCCTAGGGCCTAGGTATAGAGTCGATGAAAATTTTGTCAATATGATAGAATTCTCATTGAGAATGAAAAACGAGACCACGTAGGGGCACGACTTCGAGTCTAGCTACAAGACTCATAAATAAAGAAAAGCGCTTCGTGGAAGGCAACCCATGCTTAATTGTTTGCTTGTTTGTGTCATATATCTTTTATTGATTGTTTATTCTCATGTTTAAATTTGTAAGAATGCTTTATTTTGTCTTTAACCTCATCTTAATTACATATAAATGTATTTTGCATAAGGGATAAGTGTAGGGAGGATTACACATGTTTTCAAAAGAAACGTAAACATGAGAATTTCAACTAATTAAAAGATATACATGTGTGTTTGTTCGAGTCAAATGCTTGTATCGAGTCATGATGGATGTTTTGAAGAAAATTTTTCCAGATTCTAAAGATGTAAATTTTACATAATTTTTTCCAGGAAACCGCAGACCAGTTTTTGTCAGGATAACCTGACGGCGTCAGGATCGCAACCTGACGGCGTCAGAAAGGAGCAAAAACAACTGATTACTTTTTCTCGTTTTCTGAGCTACTTATAAATTTTTGGAATTTTCCAGGTTTTAATTTTCCAGAAATTCTGTAAACATCCATTCCACAAGCATTATATCCTAGTTTAGTAGAGTCCTATATATATTATTACCGCCAATTTTACGCGAAGGTTTCGTTTGTTTTCTTCAAGTGTGCAGGTTTAATTTACCAAGAAGAAGATACATCCGATGAGAATGAGCTTTTCACGCAAACGTTCTTCTTGAATAAAGATGTAACCACCACTTTACACGGATCCTACCGAGCTAATCAGGGGAGTATTAGTTTCTTTCGTTTTTAATTACCTTCCATTATCATTACTTTGGTACTTTCGGGGAACATTGGGAACAATGTTCAGTTTAAGTGTATGGAGGGAAAATAAAACGGGAACTTTGAAACTATGCTTATCCTTGACTATTTGCTTTGTCCAATTGCATTTGTGTAATAAACCATGAGAAAATGTCGGTTAGGGTAATTTTGGCACCAAATTTAAAATTTTTTATGACATATAGGAGTGGGCCATTAGTCTTAATAAAGCGTCTCATGGATAGGAAGTTATATGACTAGCACAAAAACCCTTTACCACTTAAATTCCACCCAAAATGTGAGGATCGCCCTTAGATTAGTAGGAATTAAAGCATTCATCTTTAATGCTTAGTGTGTTAACTGGTAGTATAATAGATTCTAGAACTTGTTTTGTGATGCATCCCGAGATCGCTAGTAAGACTACACTTGTGTAGTTAGGAATAACTAAATGATAAGAGGCATTAGGATAACCCTTGTTTGATACCCGTAATATAATTACTTCTTCCACATCGGTTGAGTAATTCCCCCACACCTTTGTGTTGTACTCATCTTTAGTACACGATACCCCTAGTTAACCCCTCAGAGCCTATCCTTTTCGCGGTTCTCGTGATGTTTCGGTTTTCCGGAATATCAATTAAGAGCATTGTTCATACCCCACCCCCAAATGTACACCCAAATCGCCTTAGCCTACCTTGTATGCACTCACTTTTAGTGCATTATTGTTATCACACTAAACCCTTAGTTAAATTATCTAGTTGCTTGCATAAGTTGCTAAGTCGAGTCATATCCTTTGTACACAGTTTTGGGACGATTGGGACTCGTGGGAAAAGTTAAATTTTGTGAAATGACGGGAAGGGAACGTCAAATTCAAATTCCCTTTATTTACATAATAATGTACTCCAAGTGTTTTGATCTTTTCAATTTGGGTCATATTAGTGTTAGGATAATAAAAAACTCAAGTGTAGGGATGTGCTTATAAATCCCTATCATTTTGATGTTATCGTAGAGGATGGTAGAGTAAAAGTGTATGAAAAAAAAATCAAAAAAAATAGAAAAAGAGAAAGAAAAAAATAGAGTGTTGGAAAAAAAAAAAAAGAAACATACGGGCTACCATCCTACATCTATCTTTAAAATTATGTTTGTTTGTTTCAGTTATCTAGAGTCTAGAGTGTCGAGTATTGGCTTAGCAACGCCATTCTTCGCATGCTTGTAACATAAAGATTTTTGACTTGCCACCACTAAATAGCCTATCCCACCAAACCCTTTGTTTCCCTACCATAAGCCTAACATTACAACCCTTTAAAAGACCTCTTTGATAATCTTTCCTAGGTGCTTACGCCAAAGCGATGGAGGTTTGATCTAGTCTCAAGCCTATAGTAATCTATGTACTAGGACCGGTTAATGAGTGTTTATCATCCATTTCCAACTTGTTATATTTCATATACACCCGAGAGATGTGAGTATCCAAACACCCCATGTGAGGTGCTAGTATGTAATTTCCGTGCTTGTTATGACTTTTGCGGGGCTTATATGTGTTGTGAATTGTTCTAAACCAATGCTTCATGACCCCTTACTTATAAATTAATTGGCTAAAAGCACATTTGCTTGAGGACAAGCAAATACCAAGTGTAGGGATATTTGATAAGGTTTTAAAATGTACCTTTTTTAGGGGTCCTTTAAGCTCTTATTTGATCACTTTTGTATCCGTTATTACTTAATATCGTTCCTTTTCACTTTTTAGGTATCTTGAAGGCAAAATGCTGGAATGACACTTATTCGGACGAAAAGGCGCGAATATACGAAGAAAATGGCCAAAGTCAAGAATCGAGACACTCAGGCTGCTGGAACTGAAGGGGACGGCATCAGGCACAAAATAGCGACGCCGTTGGACAACTTTTGTGACGGCTCAGAAGCCAAATTGCTCATTTACAAGTGACGGCTTCAGGTTTTAAAAGAGTAGGGCATCGCAACTCAGACGACCTAGATTTGATCCAGACGACGTCAGAGACTAAAGGGGACGGCGTCACAAGCATAAGGTGACATCGTCGCAAGACTAACGTGGCCAAAACGAAACCCTAATGACGGCGACCCGACGGCGTCACAAATCAAAGGGTGACGCCGTCGCATACGTAATCTTATATATAGAATCCAAATTTTTTAGTTTTCAGTGTGTAGACTTTTGGAGTAAAAACCTAAACCGAACCAAGGTTGTCTTGTACAGTATTTTAGGGTTCCATACCCTATCTTACATCAAGATAAGTGTTTTACTTCATTAATTCAATTATGTCTTCAATTACTTGTGTGTATGCTTGCATGTTCCCCATGTCCGGCTAATTTACTTGTGTGTTTGCTTAAGGAATATGAAACTTAATTATTGAATATTGATTGGTTGTCTCTTATCTTAATTGTTAATGACCTAGTATTGTGATAGGTCATCCGTTGTGTAGTTAATGTTTGATTAATCTTTGTTGAACCTTAGCTTATAGTACCTAGAGTCATTGTAGGCTAAACCATCCGAAGAGTACCTTAGCGTTAAGTTTATAAATCCTAGAGATTTTGTAGGCGATAACCTTCGGTAGTTTCAAAGAGTTAGGGATAAATGCATACCCTACGACCTTAGACATACAACGCGATTAAGAATAAGGACGTGACAATTCAACCATCAATAGGAGATGATTAGGAGTAATAAAACCTAAGTAAACACATCTTTAAATCATCATACGAGCACACAATAATTAGACATAGACTACATACACCACTAGATTAGATAATTTGATATGTAGAGTAATCGGTAGAAATACCAAACCCCAAAATCTAAACCCCGAGATTCGTACATTTTCATTTCCAAAAAAAACATAAAAAAGATAAAAAATAATCTTCCTCAACCCCAACCTTAGCGTAGTAACTTCTCACTAGCATTCCTATTCCCCTAGAGAACGATGTCAATTCCCGTGGCTTACCCTAATACTACACTACAACGATTAGGTTCACTGCCTAGGGTGTTGAAAAACTTGCTCGACGAAAAGGAAGTTCATTTGACCCCAAACGACGCATGTAGCATTATCAGTTGGTTAACTCCCATGTATTATTCTTCTCAAGAGACTGCATTTCCTCGCTCATGGCAATCCTCCACTTCTCGCTCTCTGAGTCTCGAACCGCTTCAGAGTAAGCAGTAGGAACATCATCAGCTGCAATTGAAGATGCACAAGCCACCATATCATTAAGGCTAGCAGGCCTTTTAGTTTTTCTTTTGGGCTTGCTGGTAGCAATTGATTCATATTGTTGCTGTGGAGGTTCTTCGGTTTGAACCTCCTCTTCTTCATAATCTCATTCTACCACAGGAAAATCATCAACTGTTTCTCTATCATCTGGTACAATTATTCTTTCAAACTTCACCTTTTTGGGAGTTCCATCTAACTGCTTAGCATTCACCTTTTTCAACATGGTAGATTCATTAAAGGTGACATCCCTGCTAAAGATCGTCTTCTTCTTCTCTGGACACCATAGACGATAGCCTTTGATTCCAGAGGTAATCCCCATGAATAATGCTTTCTTTGCTCTGGGATCCAACTTTGATTCCTTCACATCATAATATGCAGCGGAACCAAACACATGCAAGGAATCATAATCTGTAGCAGGCCATGCCATTTCTCAAATGGTGTTTTCCCATTAATAGCAGTAGATAGCAAACGATTAACGAGATGACACGCATACGTCACAGCTTCAGCCCAAAATTCTTTACCCAACCCAGCATTGGATAACATACACCGAACTTTCTCCAGCAAAGTTCGGTTCATGCGTTCTGCCACCCCGTTCTGTTGTGGTGTATGCCTGACAGTGAAGTTTCGAACAATGCCTTCGTCTTCACAAAATTTGTGAACTGATCATTTCTATACTCTCCGCCATTATCTGTTTGGATATGTTTGATCTTCCTGCACGTCTGAGTTTCCATCATCTTTTTCCACTTGATGAACACTCCTAGCACTTCATCCTTTGACTTCAACGTGTACACCCAAAATCTTCGAGAAAAGTCATCAACAAAGGTCACATAGTAGTGTCTCCCTCCTAAAGAGCTTGTCTTTTGAGGGACCCCATACGTCAGAGTGGACATAATCCAAGACACCTTGTGTCTTGTGGATAGCTGTCCCAAATTTCACCCTTGTTGTCTTCCCGTTGATGCAATGCTCACAGAGATCCAACTTACAAGAACTCACTCCTTTTAATAATCCATGCTTTATGAGAAAATTCAATGATTTTTCTCCTGCATGTCCTAAGCGCATATGCCATAGCTTCGCAGTTTCTGAATTTCTATCACCATTGGTAACAGCTGCGACAGTTCCAACAACTGTTCTACCCTTGTAGTGATACGTGTTGTTTATTTTACGAATACCCTTCATTACTACAAGTACGCCAGAGATGATCTTCATAACCCCATACTTTGCTCTTACTTCGAATGCTTTAGATTCTAAGGGACCGACAGAAATGAGATTCTTTTTCAACTTTGGCGAATAGCGAACACCTTTCAAGGTCACAATTGTTCCGTCTTCATTCTGCAATCAAACATAACCAATCCCATGTGTAGTGAGGGGAGTTTCCTCTGCCGTATAAACAACTTCCTCATGTTCTTCAAAATTACTAAACCACTCTCGATG
Organism: Chrysanthemum seticuspe; assembly: GCA_019973895.1. Taxonomy (NCBI): domain Eukaryota; kingdom Viridiplantae; phylum Streptophyta; class Magnoliopsida; order Asterales; family Asteraceae; genus Chrysanthemum; species Chrysanthemum seticuspe. The sequence goes on from BPTQ01000001.1 coordinate 37,230,227, forward strand.
TGGTGTAATATAATGGCTACATGCGGAATCTAATACCCATACATCAGAAGCATTCTTTGTTGACGATGTTACAAGTGAGAGATCTGATTCTTTATCATCACACTTGGTGACATTCGCCTCTGCTACAGCTTTACCTTTGTAATGATTTTCCTTTGTTTTCAACTTTGGACAATCTCTCTTCCAATGGCCTTTTTCATGACAAAAGGCACATTCATCTTTTCTTAGTCTTTGCCTCAACTTGGATCTCCATCTCTTATCAGTGCCCTTCTTCTGCTAACGACCTCTGACCAGCAAAACCTCTGCGTCTCCACTTGAACTAATCTGCTTGTCCTTCCTTCTTAGTTCTTTACTATACAAGGTGGCACAAACTTCACTAAGAGACACATCATCCTTTCCATTAAGTAGAGATGTTTCAAGCAACTCGTACTCCTCCGGAAGCGATCCCAACAGCATCAATGCTAGATCTTGGTCTTTAAACACCTCATCCATATTCATCAAATCGGTTACCAGCTGGTTAAAACTGGTAATGTGATCATTCATCGTGGTACCGGGTACATAAGTGAAGCGAAAGAGTCGCTTCTTCATAAAGAGCTTATTCTGACAAATTTTCTTCAGAAATTTTTCTTCCAACGCCACCCAAAGTTTATAGGCGGATGTTTCTTTTGAGAAAGCATATCGTTGCTCTCTCGAAAGACATGAACGAACCGTACCACAAGCTAACCGATTGATGGTTAACCAATTTCTCTCTTCTACATCCTCTGGTTTACTTTCTTCAACGACAATGTCTAGATCTTGCTGGAAAAGCACGTCTAGAACCTCACTTTGCCACATACCGAAATGGCCCGTGCCATAAAAAACCTCCACCGCCAATCTTGCATTCGTCAAGATTGGTCTAGCCCAACTTGGAGATGTTGGATCCACCGATGTGGAAGGTTTGTCAACTATGCCATCCACCATTTCGTGTACAAATTAATTTTCAATAGCTTCAACCAAAAAAACCAACGTAATTCTTTTCTGATGTGGAGAATCATATTTAATTGCAACCACAAAGCATACTAAGAATAACCTCGGCTCTTGATACCACTTGTTGTAGAATAATCGCGATAATATCCCACCGATTAGGTAAAGAGTGTGAATCTTTCAACACCACAACTATACCTCAATTTAGCTTATTGAAAATTAGACAATATCAAACTAAACAAGAGAATGTAACACCAACAAATTATATATTTCTCAAACTATTGAAACATATACTACTACAACAAAGAAAGGAAGAAAGAACTAACTATACAAGATTGCTTGTGTATGTTTTTGGTGGGCTTGAAACCAAATGCAAAGCATCCTATTTATAGCCTCAAAATATTCTCAAGTAGCAAGCAACTTGCACAACTTGCTTATCTTCAAATCTTGAAAATCTTTGCAAATCTTTGGTAAGATTCCATATGGGTGAATTCATTGAATCTTAGCAACATGTATTATTATCCAAATATGAGCCATCGTTAACATATAACGCATATTTTTTTTACTTGAAAGGTGAACATATATTAATAACCTCCAAAAGATATAGAATCAATAAAGAAATATGGAATGGACATGCCCATCCATAATACAACAACTAATTCTATCATAGAAAACAAAGTAAACAAGTCTAACAGGAATACACTCTTTGACCCATATCAGATACTACACAGCACGATCAATGCAATAAATACATAACAATGCAAAAAAAAGCACTAACCTTTCAACAAAGCATAGTCATATAAGTCATCTAAAATCCCATCAGAAACTTCATCCTCTATCTTCCAGTTCTTCCCATATTTATTCCAAAAATAATCTTTCATGTCATCATTTAATTCGAAGTTGCTCCAATCTTGATTTTCTATTGCACGAATGAGGGGAGCGGACCGTTCTAGGGTTGTGTGTGAGTGTGAAAATGATCGGGTTGTACAGTGATCGGGTTTGTGAGACAAGGGGAACCAAACGGTTTATGAGAGTGTTTGTGTACTCAGGGACGAAACGTGCCAAAAAACATGAAAAGACGAAATTACCCATTTGACAAGTCAACTAATGATGAAAGATAACACTTCTAGGGACCAAACGGGTCACCGTTCGCTAATTTGGGGAACCCGTACGCCAAAAAAACCAAACGGGGGACCAACCATGAGAACGGGTTAGAGTTCAAGGACGAACGGTGTAATTTACCCAAAAAGGAATTTGGGCTTAGTGTACAAACATATTTACTGGATTCTCATGATTGTCCCCTATAACACAATAGCTATTACATTACTGGTCCACAAAAGAAGAAGCTTACAAAAAATTGCATTTATTTACAGCGTTGACCTTGATATTATATAGTTACATTTTCTAACCTTTAATTAACTCTGCAAACTGACCTTGCAATCTATCAAAGTACAAAAATAGTCCCTAAAAAGATTTAACAAGGACTCAGATTCTTTAAATTTATGTCACCAAAGGAAATATTTTCTTGGAAGGCTTTAAAAATTATCAAAAAAACCTTCTCTCTTTGTGTATTAAGTTGTGGTTTTGTGTAAAAAAGGTTGCATGTTACCATTCATTGATATATTAAACAGAAAACATTGAACAAAAAGTGTTACCCTATAAAAAATCTTACTCATTTGTTACTATTATTATGTTGTAACTTGCAACATAGCAAAAAGTCAAGTACCCATACGAGTCATATACTAAATTACTAGTAAAGTGATGAGAACACAAAATGTTTACAAAAATGCTTCCATGAGGCCTAGCCAATGCACAAGTCAATTATCCTTGTGTGCAAGTTTGCATCGTGGGAATGAGAGCTTGCAAGATAAAACTCGGCTCAAGTATGATAAAATTTCATTCACATAATTGAGCCAGAAACAAAATTTAATCCATAAAAAACTGACAAATCTTCGAAAAATTGATAGTACTCCTAGTCTAGTTGATCTTAACGAGCCTATCAAATAGCCTAGCTTCAAAGCAAATCCCAAACACCGACAGAAAGACGGTTACCAGTTCTAGTAAAACTTTCATTAAAGTTCTCTGTTTTGTTTTCTATGTGTTCCATGTTTACATATGTGTAGTAAATCTAAAAAGTACTTTGTTCTTATTAGATAGGTTGTGGGCTTAGGCCTTATTAGGTTTAGGGTTTATATTTCTTATTGTCAAAGCTACATGTATATTATAAATAGACATGCAATATCACAAATGTAAGAGATCCATTCAATAATACTCTTTTATTACTTAACATTCTATCCGAGCTTTAGGTAAGATCCAACAACAAAATTGATATCCTTCGGTCATAGGCTACCCGCCCATGATTTGGAGGGATCCCGATTTATTTATTTTCTTTCGTTTTATTGTTTTCATACAATTAGCATTTTGTTTTAGTAGAATTTATAAACCCTAGCCATCATGTTGAATAGTCAACAATAAACTAAATTCATCTTCTTGTCAATACTCTTTTTCTTTCATCACCGGAGATCGTTGTTGTCACTGACAAACATTGACCACCAAATTGTCGCTCTCTCCTAAAGGCAAAGCAAGCACGACGTAAAAAAAATAGCAAGCGTCATTAAAAAAGGAGGAAATCATCAAAAAGAATACAACTATGTCACCAAATACAAGTATATCTTCTTGCAAACAAACAACAAAGAAGAGAAGAAAAAGAAGAATTGGCTTTCAACATTCGATTTAGTTTGTCCGTTTGGAAGCCTCCCTTCAAACTACCGGGGAGTTTTAGCTAGGTTGTGGGCTTAGACCTTATTAGGTTTACTAGACGAGTACCCACGCATAGCAACGGGATTTTATAGCGACATATCGTTTTGTGTTAAAAAAAAGTTTATGGGTTATAAAAAAAAAATAATAAAAGTTTGAAGATTTGGGGATTAAACATAATGTTTTGAAACCAGGTTTGACCCGCGTGGTTCAACCGGTTGAACCGTTCCCGTTCTGGTCGAAAAACGGGTCGATTTAAACCGAGTCAACCCGACGGGTTGGGTCAAAAATGGGTCAAATTAAACCGGGTCAACCCACCGGGTTTGAAGCGTCTTGGGTCAACCCGGTTTTCGATATGTATTAATAGTTTCCTTTTGAAATATATGTTTTCAACATTTCATTTTTTAGTTTCAACTTCTCACTTTTTACTTTTTGGTTTTTCCTTTATATATAGTATAGCAGGGTACACGCGCATTGCGGCGACGGGTACCCTTTGACGATTAACCGGAGAAAAAGAACTCGATGATACTTGATTCACCAGTTTGTATCGGTTTTAATGGGTCCTCTGGTTCATTTTCGGATGGCTTTTATTGGTTAGCCGAACCGGTGGCGACACCGGTTGTTCCGGTCCGATTTTCAAAATTACATGTACCATCAACTTGTTAGCTTGTATGAAGCTTTGTGTGTTTTATTAATCTATATCTATACTACATATAAAAAGAAAATGGTCAAATGTTGAAAGTTGAAAGTTGAAAACGGAAAATGGTCAAGGTGGCAGAAATGTATTGTGTAGTTAATACTCTTATTAAAACACCATATTACTTAAAAGTACAATGATTTATTCACATTATACAACCAATTAAAAGCATATCTACCAAATTAAATACAACCAATTAAAACGCTTTTTACTAAAAGTACAATAAAATTTTCATAATGTGCAATTTAAACAAACCATAACATAATCCAAAATATAAAATAATTAAACACACTAATTAATGTTACTTTTCAAACACCCTAAAATGAAAAGTACATGTTATTATACACATTAATAAAACACACAAACCTTCTTACAAGCTAACAAGTTGATAGTACATATAGTTTTTGAAAACCGGACCGGACCAACTGGTTCAACGGGGAACCGTGTCACCACCAGTTCGGCTAACCAATAAAATTCATTCGAAAATGAATCAGAGATGACCCGTTGAACCGATGCAAATTGGTGAATCAGGCCTCATCGAGATCTATTTCTCTGGTTAATCGTTACAGGAAATGTTAAAAATTTATATTTCAAAAGGAAACTATTAATACACATCGAAAACCGGTTGACCCGGGACGCTTCAAGCCCGGCGGGTTGACTTAAATCGACCCGTTTATTTGACCGGAATGGTTCAACCGGTTGAACTACCCAGGTTGAACCGGGTTTCAAAACCATTATGTTTAATCCTCAAATCTTCAAATTTTATTATTTTTCGTTTATAACCCATAAATTTTTTTTTTATCACTAAACGATGTGTCGCTATAAAATCCCGTTGCTATGCACGGGTACTCGTCTAGTTTGTATAATGTGTATAGTAATATATACTTTTCATTTTAGGGTGTTTTAAAAATAACATTAATTAGTGTGTTTAATTATTTTATATTTTCGATTATGTTATAGCTTGTTTAAATTGTACATTGCGAATATTTTATTGTACTTTTTAGTAAGGAGTGTTTTAATGGATTGTTTTTAATTTGGTAGATATGCTTTTAATTAATTGTACAATGTGAATAAATTATTGTATTTTTAAGTAATGAGGTGTTTTAATTATACTATTAATTATACTATACATTTCTCTCACTTTGACTTTCAACATTTCATTTTCAATGTTTGACCGTTTTTTTTTTTATATGTAGTATAGATGGGGTTCATGTTTCTTATTGTCAAAGCTACATGTCTATTATAAATAGACATGCAATATCACAAATGTAAGAGATCCATTCAATAATACTCTTTTATTATATAGTAGTTCTTTCACCCATGTAAATGTTTTCTGGAAAATTTTTATAAGTGATTAACGAAGACCTTTTGCATTCTATAATTTAATTCAATTATATTTTTCTGTGTAAAATATTTTACCCATTTTCGATAGAGGAAACAGAGTACATAAAACAAAAAGTGATGCTGATATCAAGTCTTACTCAGTTTTTACTTTCACTATGTTGTAACATAGGGCTTACGGTGTTCAAAATTCGGCTTTATTCTGAAAATCGAACTGATTTAGAAGTGAACCAATTTATAAAAACGGTTTTCGGAACATACAATGAAGTAGGGTGTTTGATAAAATGCTCAAGTGAAATTCGACTTTCCTGTCTGAAGAGGTATATTTTCATTTTACTCTTTAATTAGCAATCGCGATCCAGTTAGTTAATACTGGTTTGCATTCGGGTGTTAAAGTTAACACATTGACATATAAGCCAAATTTGTGTACACAATAGTTATTTAGATTTGCTACAAATTAAGCTGATCTACGCAATGCCTACCAAAGTGTTTGATATAATGTCTAGCACAAGTAACTGCGTTATTCTGTTCGTGAATGGGCTGTTAGTTCATGTTTTCTTTTCCTTTTTTTTAATGGTTATGTGATGGTTATCAGTTATGTTTCCTTGTTGGTTATTATTTAAGTTATTTGAATAAGGATAATGATAACGTTACGCCAAATATTTATGGGATGAATAAGTAGTGAACAGCTTAGTGAGCTGTGTATTTGCATATATGAAGAGAGTACACGTGTGTTGCTGATTACACCCTCAACTCCTTAAGGTTGATTATTCAACGTGTTAAGTATCAAATTTTTATTGTCAAATAAAAGGACATCCTAACCACCCTGGATTTCTTTACTCAAACTGAAAGTATAATATTTTGAGTATTATTTTTGATAAGTGATCACTATTTGTTTCAATTATTGGACACATCACTGTTTGTTGCATTATAACAAGTGATCACTATTTGTTTCAATTATTGGCCAGCAATTAATATTTAATGTTGCATTATTACAACTGATCACTATTTGTTTAGCGCTTAACACCTTGACACATACATTTTTTTATGCAATCATGTGATACATGCACCCAGAAAATAATTGTGCATTGTGTCTGGGCCTAGCTGAATGGCTTTCTTATGCAATTATGTCATGAAGGCATCTACGCTGACCCCACGAAAAGGGCTGCCTTTGAGCATCAGGTCCCAATTTTATCAGCTGTTACTGTCTACATATGCACATGGTATGTTGCCCCAGTGTCAATGACCCGACTTAATATTGTAGCAACATTAAAAATAATAGTAGAGTATTGTAGTAACATTAGAAGTAAATTTAAAGTATTTTCCGTGTTAAGACAGTTAATTGGATTGATTCTCATTTATTCTGAATGAGTTCATTTGAGATACATTTCATGTCTCACGGGTTTGTTGATGAAAATAAATAAAAACTTAACCAAAAGGTAACGTGTCTAGATCTAAGTGTCAAAAGCTGGCTGGCCAGCCAAAATGAATTTATATTCTACCTCAAAAATACATTTAAGAAAATATAATATTATTGTATTAATACTCTTTTTGGATTCCTAATTTGTGAATAGTTTTTTTGAATTGTATTTAGTTATTACAGGATTTACACCAAGTATGTAACTGGTAAGGCTGACCCGTACCAAAAAATTACCTATTTTGACATATTCCCTTAGTTTACTGACTGATTAAAGTTATCTAGTCTAGCTATTACAACCGTCATTATACATACCTGCCCTATGCAACTTTGTAACTTGGTTATCTTTGATGTTATTTGAATATTATGATTATTATGAAGTTGTTTTTCAGCCTCTGTATTGTTTTTCTAATTGCTTTACGCCTTTATCTATGTATAAATAGACATGCACAAATGTCCAACACCTTCAATGCATCTGGGTTAGTGCTGCAATTTAAGTAATTAGTTTAATCATATTTCATGTTTGATAAGTGATAAATTAAGGCTAGTGGTGTCATTAAAGTAACATTTGATAAGCAATTTTAGTAATTTCATTAGAGAAATTACATGTTTTGAATGATTTGATCTTTCTCAGTATTATTTGATCTTAACACTTGCATCATTTGTGACTGAGTTCAAACATCTTGAAATTCAACCAGAAGATATCATCATATGATTCATATCAGCCACCAACAACTTTAGCACGAATAAGTATCAATTTAAAGGTTTTACTATTCTTTCAACTCTTTCTTTAAATAAAATGTGCACCTTTCATCACTGAAGTGATGCTAATGGAAATTATTGGTGCCCCACTTCCATTCACATTTCCTTTTTCAATACCTCTTTTTGCTTTTCAATAATTGATATTCATTGTAATTACAACTTCCATATAATTATTTCATCCGAGTGTGTTAGGTAAACCATATCTTATCATATCCTCTCTCGCCAACCTTCCCTTCTGAAGTGACTTTTCTTTTTCTTGAAATTATTGAACTAATCACAACAGATAAATATATCTCTAACTTCAAATCTTTTGGTACGAGAGTTGAGTTATATTTCCATTAGAGAGATTACAAATACCAATTTCGCGCGGTGCTTACTTTTCAACAATTAAATCTATCTCGTTATTATTTGAACAACAAATAATGGGGTCTTTCATGAAAGAATTTGACCATCTTGAAATTCAACTGGAAGATATCAAATCAGCCAACAACAACTTCGATAAAAGCAAAGTTATAGGAACTGGCGGTTTTGGAAAAGTGTATGCAGGAGAATTGTCTCACTCTCAATCAGGAGAGAAAAGCCTGGTTGCTATTAAGCGCCTTGATCGTAGATACGGACAAGGCGACCCTGAGTTCTGGAAGGAGATCATGATGCTCTCTCGGTACACACATGAAAATCTCATCTCTCTCCTAGGATTTTGCAACAAAGAGGGTGAGATGATCCTCGTGTATGAGCACGCATCTCGTGGTAGTCTCGATCGCTATCTTAAAGATGCCACTCTCACGTGGAAACAACGTCTAAAGATATGCCTCGATGCTGCAAAGGGACTAAGTTACCTTCATGATCCCAATGAGAGAATGCAAAGGGTACTTCATTGTGACATTAAAAGTGCCAACATCCTACTCGATGAGAATCTGAACGCCAAAGTTTCTGACTTTGGGCTGTCAAAAATGGGCTCCACTGGTCAGCAGTACTCAGTTATTATCACCAATGCTGTAGGTACACCTGGATACTGTGATCCACTGTACATTGAGACATACCAACTAACAAAAGAGTCGGATGTGTACTCTTTTGGAGTAGTCTTGTTTGAAGTCATGTGCGGGAAACAATGCCTTGAAAATATCAATGGTCAGTTAAAGGTTCATGTGCCTTTCTGGAAAAAAAGCTACGAAGAGAAGAAATTAGACGCGATTGTCTTTCAAGGGCTGATGCAACAAATGGCTCCGGATTCTTTGGAGGCATTTGCAAACATTGCATATAAATGTTTGCAGAAATCTCGTGAACAACGGCCAACAATGTCTCTTGTTGTGAAACAGCTTAATATTGCACTTGAATTGCAGGAGGATGAGGAGGATCAACATAAAATTGGAAAGCTGCCAAAGAAGTATAACAAGATAATTAAGGCTGCCGTCAATCCTCTGATCTTCACATCTTTAGAGGAACTAAAAGCGCTTCTCTCCAAAGGGGTCATCCTTAATGGGGGCAAAACGGTAATTAGCTACATTGCTTTGAATTATGTTTTACATATATGGCTTGTGCTACCCATACACATAGATTCTAATGGTTTGTATTTATATCTATCTATGCTACATATAAAAGAGAGATGACTCTCTCTCTTAATTTTAAGTAATATAACTTTTGATGCATATGGTACAACACAAAAAACACTCGCTTTCTTAGTTTTAAATGAACAATTAATGTGGTAAATAGAAATAATTAATGGAGTTATTAAAACACCCCCTACATAAAAAATACAAATTATCAAGCATATTATACAACTAACTTTACACAATTCGTGCTTTAAATGTCACTAAAATACTTAAAACTAAGAAATTAAATAATACAAATAATAAAGTATATTATACAAACTATTCAAACACAAAAATTACAATTTAAGAAATACAAATAATAAAGCTAAATTTACAAAAAAATTTCTCTATATTTTATCCTACTGCACATATTTCTAATCCGGCCTCAATTTATTTAAAACTACATGTATATAAAACGCGGTTCGATTCGGGTAATTGCTGATATTTAAAAATAAAAACCGAAATCGAACCGCGATAAGAGGGTTTATCGACTTTTTAGTTATCGTTTTTTTGTTGTTTCGAATTGAGCGCGTCGGCTCGGTTTGTCGGTTTCACAGAATTTTTTAACACCCATATCCATAAAACTTAGCTTTATATAAATCAAATAGACATTTTAAATGACGAAAAAACATTGCTCAATAATATATTTATTATCACAATCGTATAATGAAAAACACTATCATTAGTGAAAAAGTTGAAATACGTCACATGTAATTCTTGATATCCGTAAATTTATTATAAAAAAAAAATAATAAATTAGAATACATAATTCACCGATTTTTTTATTTCAGAGGCACCAGCCACCGCAACGCACGAATACCCTACTAGTTGTTGATAAAGTATTTTTAACATGAGAGATTTCAAATAAAAAATTTATTAAAGTAAAGTAGGTAAAATGGTGTCATATCTTAACCCGTGACAACATTTTGATGCACAAACGAAAAACTAAATCAATAAATTTGATCATTTGATGCGAAAACAAAAACTTTTGACGAAAAAAATTAAAAAATATGACGAGTGTTTGATGCATAAACACAGAATTTTGATATCTGTTTTTTTTCATCAAACTTTTATCTTTTTTTTTTCATCAAACGTTTATATGCATCAATCACTCCTCCATTTTAGCATCAAAACTTTAGTTTTCCATTAAATGTTCCTTATTTGTTATTGTGTTTGTTGTTTGTGCATCAAAATGTTGCACATGTTGCGATATTGCATTATTTTACTTTATGGGTTTCTTTTACCATAACCTGTAACATAATATATATTAAAGAGTAACTAACATGGTTCATCCTTGTGATTTTTTAAAAAAATGCATATGCCGTACCTAATTTTCATGGATAGTCCTTAAGTTTGAAAAGAATGACAACCTTCGCCCCTAGAAGGATTGTTGGTGCAATTCTTTTCAAAGTCGAGGGATGCTAGTGACCTAGTGTTATGCTATTTTCAAAGTCGAGGGATTGCTGGTGTAATGCTTTTTCATAGTTAGAAAATGTTGGTGTCATTTTTGTTAACCTTAAGAATGATCTGTGCAAAAGAATATTTTGTATTTTTGGACAAATCACAAGGACGATCCGTGTAAATTACTCTTATATTATATAAAAGAAACCGTGTAATTCTTTTACTCTTTTATTATGTGCACGTGATCCGTGTAAATTACTCTTATATTATATAAAAGAAACCGTGTAATTCTTTTACTCTTTTATTATGTGCGCGCTGGGTTATAAGCTACTAAAAGTTTGACACGGTATTATTTGTGAAACAAGTTTCTTTTTTTTATTTGTTTATTTATTTGTTGCCCTACCAACATCAAAGGGCTTGTGTCCCAATCGTATGTCATGTTTCCCAACCATATGGTTTTGGATTCAAGTCCTCTTTAGGACATGTGAGATAATTTTGTGGTGTAAATGTTGTGTAGTTAAAACTGCCGTTTAAAAAATAATAATAATAAAAAAAATAAAAAAAATAAAAAAAAATTGTAGCCCTATTAACCTGCGGGTTGACAGCAGATTAAAAAGTAAATCTGAATTGATGCGGTTCACACAAGGTTTTGTCCAAAATTCAACTTGTATGTTGAATATTAAACTTTTTACTGAAGTATATTTATTTGTATTCAAAATGTATAAGATATAATATCATAGTTTATAATAACATATCATCTTAATATATAGTACTGGCTTGTTAAATATAATGATAATTTTGGTTTAGTATACAGTTAGTAGGTGAATTGTTCGTATATGTTATATATATAGCAACATCTTAAAGACTAACGATAGGTAAAGGGTCTAAACTGAAGCTTGACGTTTACCACCAAATAATACAACTATTATATGGTTTGAGCTAAATAACCAACGCTTAACATATGTTAAAAAAACAAATATAAGGTGTATTTGTGCAATCGGAACGAAAATACAAACACAAGGAAGCATATAAAATACGTATATAAATTACTCAATGTTATGTATATACAATTGTAAAAAGTTAATACTTCTTTAATGAGTAACTTTATTTATGAACATGCATGTAGTGGTTCGCAATAAATGAAAAGGGAGAACATTTTGAGAGGATTTACACCCAAGCCTGTTTGGATCGAGCTAAAGCCCGCTATTTACAACATTCAGTTGACATTGTTAATTCAAGGTAACTTATCTATTACTATCCCTTTTGTTGTTGTATATGTAAGTAACGAACATAGAGTGAGTTATGCGTTTAGTGAAAGTTCAAGGTGGTAATCAATAATTTATTTAGTTTGTCATTCGTTAATTGCTGCCTTAATTCTTCTTTAAGCAGATTTCCAGAGGGACGATGTTACCAATATAAAAGGGAATTCAAAGCATGTGTGAGAGGTGAATACTTGACATCTCAAATATCATACACGCTCAACATTGTCTTCCGATATTATAATGAATCACAAGTCAATTCATATAATTACCCCCTGAGATACAAAATAGATGGGGAGGATGAGACAAAAGTTTTCATAATTTACCCTTCTACACATATGAGAGAAGATGGATGGTTCGTTGCTCCTTTATATCACTTTACAAGCCAATACACAACTACAGATCTTCAAATTATGTTTGAACCACATGGCACCCTTTTACTAGTAGTAGCATTCGAGTTCCAACCATCAGAAGAAAAAGTGAGTGGTTTATTACTTTACTGTCATTGTTCTTTATTATTGATGGTTCTACTATTTTTAAAGCTTGTTTAGAAAATGTATGGCTCAATCACTTGCTTGGACATGTCATATATAGGCTGAACTAAATGATCCAGTGTTTGAAGAGTATCAAGACATAGTCAAAGATGCCTCACAGTCTCTTGTCTACGGATCCCTTGAGGAACTCAAACGGATTCTCTCCAAAGGAGTCCACCTTAACGGATACAAAACGGTATTCAATTGGCTATGTCTACTTATAAGCCCCACGGTTCCCTCCAGTTTGATTTCTTTATGTGTTACTATATTTTAATAAAATTAACATGAGCACAACTAATTCCCAACTTACTAATTATGTAGTGGTTTTCACATAATAAGAAAGGAGAACACTGTCACATGATATCCTTGAAAGAGTGTTTGATTCCAAATGAAGATTCAACTCCTCAATACAAGTCTCACTGTTGCTCAAGGTGACTTTTCCTCCTCCTCTGACTCATCACTATTGTTTCAAAAGTATATATCAATTAATGTATCATTCATTCTTTGCTTCTTCTTCTTCTTCTTTACACAGATTTCCAGCAGGCCTTTATCAAACAACTGATAAGGGATTCAAAACACATGTGAAGGCTCAATTACTGTCCCCAAAAATCACATACACCGTGAACCTTGTATACAACAGTTCCTCAGATGGTAACCAAGTGTATGTAGACCTTAAGTACAGATTAAGAGGGGAGATAACAACTTACACAGTGTACCTTGCAAATCGGAGAGATGAAGATATGTGTTATATGGCTGAATTGTGTCAATTCACTAGCGATGGGAGTATTGTTGATCTTGAAATTATTTTTGAAAATTCTGGAGCCAATATAGTCGGAGTAGAAGGCATAATGTTTCTGCCCCTGGAAATAGTAAGATGATAAATACTGGCTAAATCATCTTAGTCAATTTTTAATTATCATTTTATTACTGTTATGAAATAGGTAAACAACTGCTAAATAGGTCGAAATTGGTTTGGGTCAAAATGGGCCATTTTTTGTTTGAGTCAGACGTACGGGTTGAACAACCAATTGGGAATGGAAGTTTAGATTTCCTTAAAACTGACAAATAGTCAAAGGAGATTGATACGAAATTTATAAAATTTATGAATCAAATTTTTTTATAGCTTAAACTAAAACTGGTAAACCAATTACATTGTAAAAATAGGTGGAAGATCAAGTCTCAAAGGATGAGAAGGTGGAGAATATCCAAACCACATCAGATTCCGAATCAGACACTTATTGGGAACAAAAGTTTCCGGATAAGTATGAAGAAATACTCAATTTGTCAAAAGATAGTCTGAGGTGGACAACGAAGAAGGAACTCTACTCAATTTTTAGAAGAGGGTTCCTGATCAACAATGGTGAACAGGTATACTTTATAGGAATTTTATGACTATTGTCATTATTTCGAACCTAATTTAAGTGTAATATTCCCTACACTTACAAAACTTTATGGATTGATAGTGGTTCTCTGTTGATAAACATGGGAAGAAATGCCTAATGCTATCTGCAAGAGCGACTTGGGTAATAGATGAGAAAAACTCAGCTTGCGAGTCGTCCCATGAGTCAAGGTTCTTTCTCTATCATTTCTAGCCAAGTGTCCTGTAATAGTTTATAGAGTAAATTACACCGTTCGTCCTTGTGGTTTGCGTTGACCGCAGGGTTTAGTCCTTTGACCAAAAAAATTGCACCGTACGTCCTTAAGTGTGAAACGTTATGCACCTTTCGTCCCTCCGTCCATCTGGGCCCACCAATTCAAGATAACGTCAGTTAACGAAGGTTTTTAAAGGGGTATTTTGGTCATTTCCCAAGTACATACAATTTATTAAATCCCATATACCTTGTCAGTCATGACTCATCCCATCTTCCCCACCAACTCATTTCTTCCCCAATCTTTCATCTTCACCATTATAGATCGATCATCATCTTCATAATAATAATCTTATCACCATTATTTTATCAAAAGTTTAAACAAGAATTAAATTTAATTTTGTTCATTAGTATACACAATAACCCAAAATACAAAGTGGTGGTGGTTTTCTGGAAAGAAAAGGATCAAAACACCATCACCATAGTACAAAAACCATATGAAAAGAAGAGATCAAAACACCCATTTTGCAAAACCCATCACCATAGTACAAAACCCACCATCACCCATCTTCATAAACAGCAACAACAACCATCTTATACATCATAAAATCACCAGTAATCCTCCACACCCATTCCAGTCAACCATCTTATACACACACCTCACCCTCTCCTCTCTCTCTCTATAATTTCCGGCCACCAAACCCTAGTCGACCGGAAAATCATACCACCGCCGCCTCACCGCCGGCCATCTCTATAAAAACACACACCTCATCCATCTCCTTTCACCGTTCGTCCTTGCACCGTTCGTCCTTATGGTCTTGAAATGACGAATTTACCCTCATGTGCAAGTCACATGATGGGTTTTTAACGGACAAACTTAACGTCGTTTGGTCAAAGGACGAACGACGCATAACGTTTCACACTTAAGGACGAACGGTGCAACTTTTTTGGTCAAAGGACGAAACCCTGCGGTCAACGCAAACCACAAGGACGAACGGTGTAATTTACTCTAGTTTATATGTTATTCTTTTGCCTTTTAACTCCATTGCGTGACTCCATTATATTGCATGAATGGGTCAAAACGGGTAAAACTTAAGAAAGACACTTTATTACACTGCAATATTCTCTGAATGGTTGATTATTATAGGTTTATACCATATAAATCTCTTTTATAACTATTCTAGGGAAGCATGCATACATAAGCAATCAATTTGAAAAGTCTTGAAAAAGAGAGCCCTCAACGTTGGATCTGTACCCCGCCAATATGCTAAAGCGTTGCCTGACTTTTCTTTGGTGTGGGATGGCGTGGAAATTTTTGGTTGACCAATTCCGCTCACTTTAAATGTCATCACTTTTTGATGCTGACATGTCATTCAGTTTACCCATAGTGAATGAGAAAGCCCTTAAAGAGCCTTTCATTTCATGGAAAATATTAGGAAGTCCACCCTTCAAATAATAAACAATAAACAACTTAACACATCAGTTGGCTTCTATTATTTGGATGCCTTAAAAACTCTCTGAATCGATTACATATTAGATGATTTTCTTGTTTCTGCAGATTTGGAGAAGTCCTTGTAATAACTGCTGGCTACAAATTTGAACTTGTGAATGAAATAAAACGCGAAGTGCTGTCAGCTGATACAACATATGCAAGTTATTTTGTCTACAAATTACCATCCGACCAATCCAAATTTGAGTGTCCTCTTGAAGTGAGCAGAAAATGGGGTAATTACTATTTTGAGCATAGATACATCTATTTAGTAAGCCCTCCAAACACCCCAGTTATCGGACAAAAGTTTGACGAAAACAGTTACAACCCACTAAACAGACACAAGCTAAGTGCTATTCCACGACAGAGGAGTGATGGTTGGATGGAAGTAAAAGTAGAGCAGTTTGATACCATGGAAGTAAAACTAGGGGGTATAAGATTGCCGAGTATTCCCACAACAGTTTCAATGCATCTTAAGTTAGAGCATCCAGTTAAGAAGCATCTTAGTGGCCTTATCATACATGGGATTGAGCTTAGACCCATATAGATTCTCTTATTTTAGTGATGAGGGGGGCATCTGCAAGATTCAAGTACATGTAAACCCATCAGTTTGTTTTTTTCATTGAATGTTAAAAGTATAATTTCAATTTGAAGTTTTTATTTGGCAATCAAGATTCGTTTGCATTAATTAGTTTTAAAGTCAATTTATGGGAGATGTTAAAATGGAATTTTGATTTCTTCAAACTGGTAACCGGGTCAAATCTCGGGTCAGGGTGAAGAAGATGACTACTTTGATCGTTTCAAACAAAATTATGTTGTCAAATATTTTAGATTATCAGGATTGGTCCTTCTAATACAATAGCGAGATTACATCTTTGGTCTGGAAATGATAAAGTTGACAATTGCATTTGTTTACAGTGTAATAGTGTACTTAAGGGTGACAACAAAGCCGGCTCGACCCGAACCTGACCCGGACCCGATTAAGCTTATTCTGGCCAGGTTGGTCGAGTCAATAATTTTATTCGGGTTATTCGGGTCAACATGAGTAAACCGAATACTAAGGTCGGGTATCGGGTTTGAAAATATTTGGCTAACTCGGGATCGGATCGACCCGAATAAAGGTTTATTTATTTATTTATTTTTAATATATTTTTATAAATTATCTATTTTAACTAATTATCATTTTACTCATATTTGGGTTGACCCGAACCAGAATTGATCCGAACGTGGCTAACCCAAATTCAAATTGGGGCGGGTTCGTGTATGTTATTTTTAACCTTGACCCGACTTTGACCGACCCGAATTAGACCTAGCATTCTTGCAAAATAAGAGTCAGAACAAATACAGTCCCTGAAAAGATTTAACAAGGCTCTCAAGCTTCTTTCACACCCTTTATTTTATGTCACCAATGTAAATGTTTTCTTAGAAAGCTTCACACCTGATCAATGAAGCCTTTCACACTATTTAATCATGTTACTATTTTGTGTGTTAAAATGCTGCATGCCCCATTTCGATAAAGTAAATGTAGTATAGAAACCAAAAAGTGTTATCCCATATCATGACTTACTCATTTGTTACTATTATTATGTTGTAACATAGCAAAACCGTAAAGACGTAAAGTACACACGTCGCAGTTGTAAAGAAACCCAATGGCTTCAAAGGCTGAAGCACACCTGCATTTTGTTGGGCGTACTGAGGAAGTAATGACCACACCACGAGTTTACCCATGAGTCCCAACCAATGCACTAGCCAATCATGCTCATGTACGAGTTTCACACTATATAACTAATTCAATTCTGTATCTTGTAAAATATTTTTTTTGCCCGTTTTTGATAGAGTAAACAGAGTACATAAAACAAAAAGTGATACTGACATCAAGTCTAACTCAGTTTTTACTATCACTATCTTGTAACATAGAGGTTAGGGTGTTCACAATTCGGCTCTATTCCGAAAATCGAACCGATTTAGAACTGAACCAATATGTAAAAACCGTTTTCGGAACATATAATGAAGTAGGGTGTTCGATAAAATGCTCAAGTGAAATTTGACTTTCCTGGCTGGAGAGGTATATTTTCATTTTACTCTTAATTAACCAGATAGTTTGTTAATACTGGTTTGCATTCGCGTTTTGTAGGGATGAGAGTCAAAGTTAACACATTAACATATATGCTCAAATTTGTGCACAAAATAGTTATTTAGATTTGCCACAGATTAAGTTGATCTATGCATTGCCTACCAAAGTGTTTGATATAATGTCTAGCACAAGTAAATGTTGGAAATGTATATATTTATAAATAGGAAAATGACAAAAAAATGCATCGAACTTGACACTTGTTGTCATTGTGTGTAGCCAACTATTTTTTTTTTCATTGTAACACAAACCTTTTGAATTTTTGTCATTGTATGTAGCCAGTTAGGTGAATTTGTGTTATTGTATGTACCCAGTCAGGCTTAGCGTTACATCGTTAGTCCTTTTATATTAACGGTCGTTAGTAAATAACTTAAAATTTCGTTCTCTTACGTTTTTTTTCGTTTTCATCCGTTATTATACGTTTTTGTCCGTTTTTTATACTTTTTCGTCCGTTGCTTTTTCCCGTTTTTTACGTTTTCTTACATTCTCGTCCGTTTTCTTACGTTTTCGTCCGCTTTTATACGTTTTCATTCGCTTTTATACGTTTTAGTATGTTTTCATAAGTTTTCATCCGTTTTCGTCCGTTTTCATCTGTTTTTATATGTTTTCAATCGTTTTTCATCCGTTTTATATTTTTTCGTCCGTTTTTATACGTTTTCGTCAGTTTTTAAATGTCTTCGTCGATTTTCTAACGTTTTCGTCTGTTTTTATATGTTTTCGTCTGTTTTTATCTGTTTTATACGTTTTCGTCTTTTTTTTAAGTTTTGATCTGTTTTCTTACACCTTCATCCATTTTTATACGTTTTTGTCCGTATTCTTAAGTTTTATACATTTTCGTCCGACAAAGTAAGAAAATGAACGAAAAAGTAAGAAAACCAACGAAAGCGTATAAAAAAAGATGAAAATGTTAGAAAACAGACGAAAACTTTAAAAAAAACAGACGAAAATGTATAAAAACAGTTGAAAACGGATGAAAAATGTATAAACACGAATGAAAACGTAAAAAAACGGACAAAACGCATAAAAACGGATGAAAACGTAAGAAAACAGACGAAAACGTATAAAAACGGACGAAAACGTATAATAACGGACTAAAACGTAAGAAAACATACGAAAACGTAAGTAAACAAACGAAAATGTAAAAAACGGATGAAAGCATTGGACCAAAATATATAAAATGGACGAAAAAGTATAAAAACGGATGAAAACGTATAATAACGGATGAAAACGAATAAAAACGTAAGAGAACGAAATTTTAAGTTATTTACTAACGACCGTTAGTAAATAAGGACTAACGATGTAACGCTAAGCTTGACTGGGTACATACAATAACACAAATTCACCTAACTGGCTACATACAATGACAAAAATTCAAAAGATTTGTGTTACAATGAAAAAAAAAATAGTTGACTACACACAATGACAACAAGTGTCAAGTTCGATGTATTTTTTTATCATTTTCCCATTTATAAATACGTAAATGTCCGGATTCGAACTCGTGACCACGGGATTGCACACATTAGCGAATGAGAATTAAAGTTAAATAATTAATGTTAATGATTACGATTAATTATTACACATAAAGTCCGTCTAACGATCGTTAAGTATTTAACGGAAATGACTAACGACCGTTAAATATTAAATGGGAGAATATACGGTGAATATCTTGAAAATGGAAAAGATTTGGAATTCCCTTTTCTTCTCTTAGGGTGGCCGGCCATAGGGTGCTTCTCCAAGCCCAAACCCTAACTTGTTCCAAAGATATTTGATCACTATATAAACAAAGGCTAGGGTTTAGGGTTTTTCATAACTTTGTGCATTGAATTAACCCTAGATCTCTCCCTTTCCTTCTTTTGCTAGTTTCGGCCGAACCCCCCTCCTAAGGGTGTTTTGGTTTTGTTTTTTCATAAAACAAGGACTTGTGTTAGATCTAGAAATCGCTTGATTCGTTGGTTAATTCGTGTGTACAAAACTGTGGTAGCAAGACACTATTCTTACACCTACTTGGTTTGAGTTATAAAACGGTAAGGGACAACTCTTTAAACCACTTCTTTTGTTTTGTTCAAGAGATCTGACATTCGCAAGAGGTATGTTACGCTTTTAATTCAGTTAATTATTTATTTGTTATGATCTTAAGTCTTCCGCTGTGTACTCTGTGGTGTCTACATGTTTTATTGTATGTCATGTATTATAAACTCAACAGTGGCATCACGAGCCTTGTATAACAAGTAATTAATTACTGAAACACATAAATAAAATAAACATGATTGTGTTATTATTTGTATGCATAGATCTAGGGTTTGCAAAACCTAAACCGTAATTTTTTTAGGGGGGCGTTTTTTTTGTGCCCTAATTAGGGTTTTGTAAACTTAAGTTTTAATTAGATTAGAAACCCTAGGATGCATGCAATTTTATGTGTATTGCGTAACTCTGTTTAATTGCATTAATTGTTAAGTGTAATTTATGTCCATGATAATTACATGCATGTTTTATCATGGATCTGCTTTTATTATATGTTTTACTTGGTTAAGTGATATACACTAAAATTATGATAGATCTAAAATTAGGGAAGACCTCAATCATATTATTTAATCAATTATGTGCTATGTGGTATGTGTTTAATTTTGACTTACGCAATCGATGAATCGATGCATGTGGCTCACCTTGTACATTATGTCAAACGGGTGAAAGTCTTAATTAAACATATGCATATTGACATATCTAGAATTGATTATTAATATGATTTATCAAAAAGGTTTGCATGTGGCTATTTGATATGCATGACTTATTTTTTTATGTTATGCATTCATTGTTTATTTCTTTATTTTTAAAATACTTGCTTGTTTGTTATGTGTAACAAGGGTATTTTTATAAGAAAAATAAACTGACCTAAACAATGGTGAAACATGTATTTTTAAGCATAGTAATCATAATCGTTTAATTGATTGATTTTTTGCACAAAATAGCTAGAACGGCTCACCCACTATTGACAAACTTTGTGCGTCTTAATGGAGCTACCAAGTATTCCTATATGTGTGCATAAAATCTTAAGGGTGAATTACTTTAATTTCTACGCGCCACTTTTGTGGTAATTATCCGAATAACTTGGGTCTTATGACTCATGCAGTAGTAGGATATAGTGGTAATTAAGGTGATTCTTTAGTTGGTTATCCAATACCTCGATTAAAGTTTGATGATGAATAGCTTAAATCATTAAAAAAAGGATATAAATGTTTTAATAAAAACTATGCTACGAAGATGAATGCATGATATCTTTGTACATATTTGATTTGACATCAAAACTATTACCCTTTAATTTAAGTTATATGCCATCCAGCAAAACAGAAACACCTAAGATTACCTTTTATTTGCGTGAGAACATGACTTAGATCGTAATCGAAGGGTAAAATGTCCACGTGTTGTGAGAACGGGCATGGACGATTTTGCAGTTTCTTAAGTTGGACAACTTAATTGAGTTAGGCGGTGAGAACTGGCAACTCAAGGCATAATATGGGATAAAACATGTTTACATGGCAATTGAAATTGGCTATATGTAAATCCCATAAATCTAGGAATTGCAATTGAAATTGGCAATTGAGCAAAAGCTCTACCACTTTGTATAAGGTTCATCACTAGCAGATCAACTGACGTGATGAGATTATGACAATTTGGATCCTAGTTTTCAATAATAATTAATTGGTTATATGAATATGAACCTTGGGTATTTAATTGTTTATTAAAAAGGAAAATTATCAAAATACTAATTATGGTTTTTTGAACTTTTTCTGTAGATGGCTCATCAACCTGAAAAAACTATGAGCTTAATGAGTTCTGCTTTCAAAGATATGATTGGAAGAGACAAGTTGACTGGCTCTAATTTCAATGATTGGCATCGTGCACTTAGGATCATCCTTCGTGTTGCCAAAAGACTTGATATTTTGACTACACCTCTGCCTGATGCTCCTCTCGACACGGCTACTGCTCTTGAATAAGAGGCATATCGTGTTGAATATGAGAAGCACAATGATGTGGCGTGTCTTATGGTTTCGGGGATGTCTGCTCAATTGCAAAAATAATTTGAGCACTATCCGCCTATGAGCATGCTAGATGAACTCAAACGTATGTTTGAGAAGCCACCTGCAGCTGAACTGTATGAATTGATTGAAAAGGTTCATAGCTGCAAGCAGGAGGTTGGAAAATCTGTCTCCGACCACGTCCTTGAGACGAAACATCACTTGGACCAATTGGAGAAGCTCGGTTGTGGTTACTCGAACGATGTATGTGTCAGCCTCATCAATCACTCCCTTAATCAGGAACGATTTGGTGATTTTGTCCGAAATTTTAACATGCATTGCACGGGGAAGACAGTGAATGAGTTACATGCAATGCTTGTTGACTTCGAGAAGAGATTGCCAAAGAAGGATCTTACGCATGCTGTACTAGCAATACAAGGTGGTAGGGTCAATAAGCCAAAGCCGCAAGCAGATAAGAAAGGGAAAGGAAAAGGAAAGGGGAAACAAATTGTCATCCCACCAGCTCCTAAAAAGAACCCTGCAAAGAAAAAGGAGAATCCTAAGAAGGATTTAACTTGCCACCACTGCAACTCACCAGGCCACTGGAAGCGGAACTGTCCAGTTTATCTGAATGAGTGCCTTCAGAATAAAAATAAGATGGTGCCTAGCTCCTCAGGTATTTTTATGTTTGAATTATTTTCTTTTCCTCATAAGCAAAATTCCTGGATATATGATACAGGATGTAACACCCCCAATTTCGTGATACGCAGTGGAATTCAAGTTGGGTGTTACTTCATGGCACAACAGTTATATCAATAGAAAATGAACCCTAATTGAGTCAATTTAAAAGATTTATCATTCGATTTATATAAATATCAGAGTTTACAAAATGAGGTCCCAATGGTTTTACAGTTTATTAAATAAATTTTCGAATGATAATATAGCCTTCTTGAGTATCCGTGCCCTTCCGTACCATCCTCGTAAATTATGAACCTGAGATAAACATGCTAAAAAGTGTCAACACAAAGGTTGGTGAGTTCATAGAGTTTATAGATAAAATAGTTGAGTTCAATAGTTTGATTATTGTAATAAATACAAATATCGATGAAATAAGTAGTGGACTACGTTGTTATGCATCCATAGTCATTTGTTTGCCCTAACCGGGTCAAAAGTTGAGTGAATACATAGAGTTTGTATGCAAATCAGTTGAACACAAGTTTCAAGATTGGGCCACGTTGTTGCACCCATTAATTCAGTAGTTGCAGCATTTGTATCATTGCAACATAGTATATATTGCCTTAAGCCTCATGATACGCAAACCTTAACAGTACGACATCATAGTAATGAACTAATGATGTAAGTTACTGACATCATAGAGATGATGTAAGTAACAAGGCCCTCGAGTAGGAGTTTGCCAACTTCCAATGGGATTCTCAAATAAAGTGCACTTGGCTACTTATCCAGCAACACAAGTGGGGTGTCAACTGCCAATAGATCTATTCACTATATTCGCGTTCACTCGCAAGTGATTAATGGCTCATGATAGAGGGACTTTTAGTGGCAATAGTGTATAACTTAGGCAATAACAATCAGGATCGCATAAAGATAGTACATGTGTTCAGGTTTGTAGCAAAACGTATAAAGTGTGATTATGAACTCATAGTAGTATGTAAAAGCTTTAGAGTACTTGTGAAAGTAAAAAAATGAGTAGTTAAGCATGTATCTCCCCTAAAACAGTTTAAAAGCAAGTAAAGGTAGGGGCCATGAACTCACGATAATTCGTAAGAGTTTAAAATAAATGTAAAAATATCAAGCAATATTTGAGCATGTATCTCCCCCAAAAGATTCAAAATAAGGAAAAGAGGGGCTATGACTCACGGTAATTCATAAGAGTTTAAAATAAATGTAAAAATATAAAGCAATATTTGAGCATGTATCTCTCCCAAAACGTTCAGAATAAGGAAAAGAGTAGCTATGACTCACCTCGATGTTACAGTAGTCTGGATGGAAAAAAAATTAAGTAAAGTTGATAAACTGCTCCAACTTGTGACCTGAGTTAGTATGTTATGTTTTTAGTATGCGAGTTCAAGTTTATGTGATAACGATGCTTTATCGATAGTTAGGTAACATGAAGTCTCTTCAAAAATTAACAATACTTATCTTTCTTATTTTTATGGCTCGGATGATGAATATTAATTTATCGAAACTCAAGTTGTTAAATATTTTATGTTTCCAAAATGCTATAATTTACAACCTTAAATATTTACGTTTTTTACCCTCGTACTTTCAAAAATGACACTTCATACCCACAACTATGAGTTATTGACAAAATCAGCCCTTGTATAATTAACTTTGAATAAATTACATTTTTAGTCCAAGAATAACCTTACCTTTCAAAATTTACAATCTTTAAATTTTATAAGAAAAATTCACTTGTTTTTGGCATAAATGGACAAAAGTGCGGGTGAACAAAAGCGAGGCCTTAAAAGGTTTTTACTACATTCTTGATCCTTTCAAGAGTTTGTCCGGTGGTCTTTCTAATGGTTCAAACTAGAGGTCTTATGCTCTTACGGTTTGGTCGCAATGATTTTCCAAAGTAGGGGGGTTAGCTGCCTTTTGTTGGTTTTGGGCAATGACTGGGCTAAAAGAGGGCAGATTTTACACGAGGCAAGCTAGTGTTTCTACATCGCATTTGACCCTTTAAACACTTTGCTGTAAGCTCTTCTAAATGGTATAAGTCTCATTTCCTAGTTCTATTTGATTAGAAAGATACAACTCCACGAACATGGCCATTTGGCCACGACGCGTTTTAAGAAAATTTCATTTTTAACTCGTTAATTTTTACGGGGTCACCTAGAGATGTTGTAATATGTTTATTAACTCTTTTTAAGTCATTTCCCATCATCCTATAACTCCCACGACTCAATTTTTGAAAAGTGTACACAAGGCCTATTTATGAAAATTCCCGCGAGTCACCCTCTTTGTGGTTAATTATAAAAGAGACTATAAGTGATTTTTAAGACGTTATTGGGGCATTAAAATCTTTGCAGCGAGCCCTTTAAAACGGTGTAAACCTCGTACTTTGAAACCTTTTAACTTGCAAGATATTAATTACGGAAAAAGGGTACTTAGGCTATTCTTGCAAAATTGCAATTCTTGTTTTTAAACCATAAAAATCTATATCTTTTGCATGCAACCTTGTGAAATGTTGTTTTACTCATTTCTAATGTTTCTAAGATAGTTCACAATCAAATTTATCAAAAATCCCGAGTTTTCCCCACAAACCTATTATAAAATACTTTTGGTGTTTAGGACTTTTAGCCATAATGAAGGGTTGTTTTTAAGCATGGCGACTAGGCTTTTCAACCGGGTTATGGGGGCGTTTTGTAGTATCCTAGGTGGTGTTTACAACAGTACTTTGGTTGGCCTTAATACCTTTAACATGATGCAAATAAATGGGGCGCAAGTAGGGGGTGTCGGCTGTTTTTGTAACTTATACATAACAGCTGTTGGGATTTTTATTAAATTATGAGTTCGTTATGCGTTTTCTGGCCTCATGCACCCGAGTTTTTGAAGAAAACGTCGTTTCGGACAACTTTCGTGCTTTAACTTTTTCATGAAACGGATCAGAAATCCTCGTTTCGCGTGCCCGAGTGTTCTGTCCACAGAAAGTTCGGACAGATTATTGGCAACTTGTTTAGACCATAACTTTTGACTCGTGTACTCGTTTTAAGTGATTCAAATCGCTACGTTTTCCTTATAAAATCCTTTTTAACAGTATGCAATTGATATTAAAAGTTAAAACGAAATAGGATGAGTTTAAAAGACTTACATGCTTGGGATTTTGACAAGAACAATAATGAGAATAGGTTGGCTTCTAAATGGAACAAGACTCTTTCCCTCCTTCCTTTACTTTACCTTGGGACTTAAGATCAGTTTATAAGTGTGTGATTGAGTGGTTTGTTGTTAGAACAAAGAATGAGGTGAAAAGTGTGTTTGTGTGATTTATATAGGCAAGGAGAATTTGGATTTGTGGAAGGTAATTTGGCCACTTGCATTAAGTTGTAGCCATAATAAGGAATGTGGTGAAGAACAAGCTGATGTGGTGTATTAGAGATTGTGTGGTGCTTGTGATGGTGATGAGGGTGGCGTAGGGTGGTGGTGTTTTTAGCCATGAGTAGTGCCTCAACTTTTGACTATGGTAAATTCTTAAGGTAAAAGGAATGATGTGTAAATATTAGGTGCAAGTAACTAATTGTGGCTAGGGTTTTTACATGTAGTACTAGGTAACTAAGTGGTAACTAGTTAGTTCATTTTTAACCATGGTAAAAAGGGGGCGTTAGGCATTGAAGGGTAGTTCCTAGGGCTTTTTAGGTTGTACCTATTGTGTAGTCATGTAAAAACTTAGTTAAGTTTCTAATTTACTTTAGGTAAAATCTAGTTTAGGTTAATTTACATGTAATAAATAAAAGTAAGGGCTTAAGTTTTGGTGCATTATTGTTTGTACATTAGCATTGTGTTATTGTACTTACTAAAAGAAAATATATTTTTAAGGCTTGTACATTATAGGGTTGTACCTTGTGCTTTAAGGTAGGTACATTGAGGTTTATAATGTGATTTTATGTAAACTTTAAGCTTTATGCATTAAGAACTTGTACCCATGCTTAAAAGACTTGTACTCTAGGTATAAAATGTTGTACTTTACTATTTATGAAAAATCGTAGTTATAATAAATTAGGGTTTCATGTAAACTCAAATAAACGGTTAACGTTTAACTTGAAACTTTAATAATTGTACGTTAACGTAATAACGTTAAGTGGTAAATAAAAGTTGAAAACTTTTATAGTTTGAAAGATGTTTATGTTTATTAAAGATGTGAGTTTCATTACATTGGCTAGTGGTTGTGATCAAATAAAAGGATATCATTTCTTAAAAAAAAATTTGGACGTAGAAAATGGATAAGTATTCTTTCGTTAGAATATTATATTAGTTTAATACGAGGTGAAATTTACCGGTGGTTACACAGGATGTGGTACTCACATCTGTAATACATAGCAGGGACTTAGAGGAGCAAGGAAGCTGACCTGTGGAGAGAGATACTTGTACGTTGGAAATGGAAAGCATGCAGTTGTCGAAGCCATAGGGACTTTTGATTTAGTGTTGCCTTCGGGCTTAATTTTGGAACTAAATAATTGTCATTATGCACCCTCCATTGTTAGGGGTGTTATTTCAGTTTCTTTGTTAAAAGATATTGGTTTTGTGCACACTTTTACCAGTTATGGAATTTCAGTTTCTTTAAATAATATTTTTTACTTTAATGCAATTTCTATGCTTGGTGTGTTTGAAATTGATATGGATGGTTGTGTATCCAATGAAAATAATTGATTGTATAGCATTAGCAATAAGAAGAGCAAGTCGAACTGTGACTCTTCTTATCTTTGGCATTGTCGCCTTGCCCATATAGGCAAGAAACGCATGAAAAAGCTGCAACACGATGGGCTTTTACAAACGGTCAATGATGAATCATTTGACAAATACGAGTCTTGCATAGCTGGGAAGATGACAAGGAAACCTTTTTCACCACAAGTGGAAAGGGCTTCTGATCTACTTGGATTGATACACACTGATGTGTGTGGTCCACTTAGACATGTGTCAAAACGTGGTGCTACCTACTTCTTAACCTTTACGGATGATTTCAGTCGTTATGGTTATGTTTATTTACTTAAAAACAAACATGAAGTCTTCGAAACATTTAAGGTTTTCAAAAGTGAAGTAGAATTACAACTCGGTAAGAAGATTAAAGCTCTTCGATCCGATAGAGGTGGTGAGTATATAAGTCAAGAGTTCAAAGATTACTTAGCTGAGTGTGGAATTATCCAGCAACTCACATCTCCTTATACTCCACAACAAAATGGTGTATCTGGAAGGAGAAATCGTACTTTGCTTGACATGGTACGATCAATGTTTGAACTTACGACTCTTCCTTTTACTTTTTGGGATTATGCCCTTGAAACTGCTATTCGCATTTTGAATATGGTTCCAACAAAGAAGGTTGTTAAAACTCCATATGGAATATGGACAGGAAAAGCTCCCAACTTTTCTTACTTAAAGGTCTGGGGATGTGAGGCGTTTGTTAAACGTAACTCACCAGATAAGCTCCAAGCCAGATCTGTTAAGTGTATCTTTGTAGGATACCCTAAGGAAACTATGGGTTACTACTTCTACTACCCAGCTGAGAATAAAGTCATCATGGCTAGGTATGGAGATTACCTTGAAAGGAATCTCATATCTCAAGAACTCAGTGGGAGAGTATATGATCTGGAATATGATCAAGAAGATACAACACCTTCTGAAAATACTAGCCAACTTCAAGAAGAGCCTGAAAGCTTAGGCGCTTCTCCTGAAGTTGTTCCCATTCGTAGGTCTGAAAGGACTATACGTGCACCTGACCGTCTATGTCTTAACGTAGAGGTGGAGGAAAATATGGTTGGGGATCTTAATGAACCTGCAAACTATAAGGCTGCCATGGCTGATCCTGAAAAGGATAAATGGCAGATTGCTATGAATGGGGAAATGCAATCCATGAAAGATAATGATGTCTGGATTGAAGTTGACCTTCCTCCCAATGCTAAAGTCGTTGGAAATAAGTGGATCTTCAAAAAGAAAACTGACATGGATGGCAATGTACACACCTACAAGGCTCGTCTAGTGGCTAAAGGTTTTACTTAAACCTATGGCATTGATTAAGAGGAGACATTCTCTCCTGTAGCGGACATAAGAGCTATTAGGATTCTCATAGCTATAGTTGCACACTATGACTATGAGATTTGGCAGATGGATGTCAAAACCGCCTTTCTGAATGGTCATCTAGATGAAGACATCTATATGGCACATCCTGAGGGGTTTGTGAATCCATTATTTCCTAACCGTGTATGCAAGCTTAAAAGGTCCATTTATGGACTGAAGCAAGCATCAAGGCAATGGAATAAAAGATTTGATGGAGAAATCAAAAGTTTTGGATTTACTCAGAATCTTGATGAGCCATGTGTATATCACAAAGCTAGTGGGAGTCATGTTACTTTCCTTGTTCTATATGTCGATGACATATTAATCATGGGAAATCATATACCAAGTCTGAATGAGGTGAAAGCCTATCTTGGTAAATGTTTTTCGATGAAGGACTTAAGGGAAGTAGCATACATACTCGGAATCAAGATCTACAGGGATATATCAAGGCGGCTAATTGGTTTAAGCCAAAGTGCTTACATTGACAAAATATTGAAGAGATTCAATATGCAAAATTCCAAGAAGGGATTTTTGCCAATGCAAGTAAATCATGGTTTGAGCTGCCAAGGCTGTGCTTCAACACCTGCAGAGGTGGCGCGTATGAAGAAAGTTCCTTATGCTTCGGCTGTAGGATCTATCATGTATGCGGTGCGATGCACAAGGACTGATGTGGCGTTTGCTCAAAACTTGACCAGTCGGTATCAACAGAATCCGGGTGAAATTCACTGGACTGCTGTTAAACATATTCTCAAGTACCTTAGGGCTACAAGAGATATGTTCATAGTGTATGGGGGAAATCCACTGTCTGTTACAGGTTACTGCGATGCATCCTGGAAGTGTGACAAAGATGATACGAAAGTCTCAGACGGGTTACATATTTGTCATCAATGGAGGTGCTGTGGATTGGAAGAGTAAGAAACAGACAACACTTGCTATGTCTGCTACAGAAAGTGAGTACATAGCGGCTTCTGAGGCTGCCATGGAAGCTGTTTGGATAAGGAAGTTTGTTTCGGGGCTTGGTGTTATGCCGTCGATTGAAAATCCTATTAAAGTATATTGTGACAATTCTGCTGCAATAACTTTTGCCCATGAACCTGGAGTCATGAAGGGCACCAGACACTATCCTAGATAATATCACTATGTTTGAGAACAAGTCGAGATAGGTGAAATTGAGTTGCTCAAAGTTCACATAGATGATAACCTAGCAGATCCTTTAACGAAGGCCTTACCTGGTGAAAAACTTAATCATTTGTCTGATAAGTTTGGACTTCGTTTAGCTAGTAGTTTCATGCCCATCTGTGACTAAGTATTTTAGATAAAAGGATATTGTAAACATTATTATTGAAATGAAATAAAGTATTTTGTTATGTTTATTATTCATTTATTGTGATGTTATCCTATATTTGCATGTTTAAATCCTTGAATAACTTAAGTTATTCTAAATAGTCCGTTGTCAATCAATAACATAGGAATGATATTGAATTAAGACAAATCTGAGTATTAGTTAGAGTATACTTGAAAGTATGCTGATGCGTAGCATGACTAATTTCAGATGATATTCAATGAATTGAGTATAGGACTTATCCCACCCACATGATGATACTTTATGGATCTTTGTCATTAATTATATCATGGATATTTATCCTCTGGCTTGAGATACCAGAGATATGTCATGGATGTAGTGCATTTTTGTGAAGCAATCTAACGCTATACGTAACTGGTAGTTATAAGGGTTATTTTCAGAAGTGTTGCGAAATCTATGAATCCTGCTTGTAGTCAAAATAGGATTTGTTTCCTTCAAATTCATTTTGAAGTATAATACTGTTGCCCCATCGTAGGGTTGTGAAGATGTTTGCATGGCCATGCCCAAGGTCTTCTGGAATATGTTCAGAAGAATTGGTAATCTTGATCAATCACATAAAACGAGAAACAGAATAGTTAATTAAGAAATGAGTGAGATCCATATTCTTATTAACATGGTATTAGAAACAAAAGGATGAATATGATGATGAATCATCAAAACTTGGTTTTTCTCCAGAAAACCATACACGAGTTGTACCGAGGGCATTGGCTTGTTGCTAGACGCTAACCAATGTCATTTCACGTTTTGTAAACATATCCAAGTGGGAGCCGTTGGAAATGTATATATTTATAAATACGTAAATGTCCGGATTCGAACTCGTGGCCACGGGATTGCACACATTAGCGAATGAGAATTAAAGTTAAATAATTAATGTTAATGATTACGATTAATTATTACACATAAAGTCTGTCTAACGATCGTTAAGTATTTAACGGAAATGACTAACGACCATTAAATGTTAAATGGGAGAATATATGGTGAATATCTTGAAAATGGAAAAGATTTGGAATTCCCTTTTCTTCTCTTAGTGTGGCCGGCCTTAGGGTGCTTCTCCAAGCCCAAACCCTAACTTGTTCCCAAAGATATTTGATCACTATATAAACAAAGGCTAGGGTTTAGGGTTTTTCATAACTTTGTGCATTGAATTAACCCTAGATCTCTCCCTCTCCTTCTCTTGCTAGTTTCGGCCTGTTGATGCATAATCTGGCGCGGACTGGATTCAACGACTCTCCTTGGCCGTTAGTGGTCTTCTCGAGCCCTAGTAGACCTGTCAACAAAAAGAACCCGTTAGGAGTGGACCCGGAGCCGTAGCCCCGGGGTCCACCTCCGTCGGTCAAGTTAGTATCGGCGTAATGTAGCTAATCTATCTTAGGGTTAGAGATAACCTGCGTGTGTATATATAGGCATGGATTAGGGTTTAGGCGTAGAGTGGGCCGCATCTGCCGGGCCTGACCCATTCCTGGCCCAGTCCGGACCATACGTCCACAAGCCCCCCAAGTCTAGTATAAGATAGCGCATGGCTATGTTATGCTAGACTTAAGTTCTGTTCATGGCCGCGTAGGTGAAAGTGGATCCCGCATGCTGCATCCTGGGTAAGGGCGTACCTTTTGTACCAGTTGCGACGCAACATGGTGCGACAGAAGACGTGCTTCTGTAACAGAAGTGCGCGCTGTGCGCGACAAAGAGGTGCGACAGAAGACGTGCTTCTGTAGCAGAAGTGCGCGCTGTGCGCGACAAAGAGGTGCGATAGAAGACGTGCTTCTGTAGCATAAGTGCGCGCTGTGCGCGACAAAGATGTGCGACAGAAGACGTGCTTCTACGCGCATTACATCCGTCTTTACAACCGACATAGGACGTCTCCCCTACGGCAAGGTGGTGCGAATATTTAAATCCGTCTTTGTACCGGGCTTGCAATACCTCATACATACGATCTGCTTCCAAATATACATGCGTAACGCGTACGGAAACAGTGGTAGCATATACACTGGTAGCCCCCCAAGTTTGATGGTGCTACTCGTGTAGGAGCATTAAACTTATTTAATCTGCGAAAAACACTGAATGCAAAGATTAAAAGTATATGCCGCGAATCGCAGCATATAAAACCTAATGAAGTGAAACAATAAACAGCACATAGCATGAATAATATATTGCGCATAGCATAAATAATAAATAGCACATAGCATAAAAGAAAAGTGGCAGTGCGCACCCGTCGTGGGATGCGTACCGACGAAATAATTAATTACTCTCTCCGTCCCAAAATTATAGTCCCCTATTGACTTTTTCGGTCTTTCTTTTACAACTTTGACCTTAAATGTATTTGTTTATGTTATATAATATTTGATGCAAATTATATTAATGGATTGTGATTTAAATGTATTTTTCATTAGTATATTTCTCATCAACTATTGTATAACACAAACAAAAATATTTAGGGTCAAAGTTAACAAAGAAAGACCGAAAAAGTCAATAGGTGACTATAATTTTGGGACGGAGGTAGTATGTTTTTTTTTTAATGTATAAAAGAAAAACTCGGATGGATGTACCGTGACCGCGACGAATAGACGCAGATGGATTTATCTTAACCGCATAGACTCGAACGTTTCTGGATGATCGCATATGTTTATACCACGACCTTTGTCCAGTGCGCATCATGGCGATTGACTAGCATCGTGTTGTTCGCGCGTACGCGTTCTCTGCGAAGATGTCTGAACGCACGGCCTAATGCGGGTAGATTTATCGCGACTGCGCTGTTTGAGTGCGAACAGGCGTACCAACCGTAAAAACAGTATCTGCGCGAATTAATTCGCGGCTAAAAAATAAAATAACTCCGATCGTGCGGATATTTTCTTAGGTCCGATCGTGCGGACTAAAATATAAAAGAGGTCCGATCGTGCGGACTTTTTTGTTTTTAATATTCGATTCGTACAAGTTTATTACGTAAACCAAACATATTGAATTTATCACGTCGACTTAACTAAATTATGATTTGGCTTGGAACCTGTATTCAAAGTAAGCCAAACAGGGGCATATACACAAAAGGACGAAAGGGACCTGTCTTATCTCCAAGTCCTCAAAGTAAGCCAATGACGTTGTCACTTGTCAGATACATGTAGCGCGTGAGCTATTGACGTTGTCACTTGTCAGAAAAACGTGAAAACACCACGCGGTCGTGGGTTGGTCCCACGGATGGCGCCAACTTGTTGATGCATAATCTGGCACGGACTGGATTCAACGACTTTCCTTGGCCGTTAGTCGTCTTCTCGAGCCCTAGTAGACCTGTCAACAAAAAGAACCCGTTAGGAGTGGACCCGGAGCCGTAGCCCCGGGGTCCACCTCCGACGGTCAAGTTAGTATCGGCGTAATGTAGCCAATCTATCTTAGGGTTAGAGATAACCTGCGTGTGTATATATAGGCATGGATTAGGGTTTAGGCGTAGAGTGGGCCGCATCTGCCGGGCCTGACCCATTCCTGGCCCAGTCCGGACGTCCACACGGCCGAACCCCCTCCTAAGGGTGTTTTGGTTTTGTTTTTTCATAAAACAAGGACTTGTGTTAGATCTAGCAATCCCTTGATTCGTTGGTTAATTCGTGTGTACAAAACTGTGGTAGCAATACACTATTCTTACACCTAATTGGTTTGAGTTGTAAAACGGTAAGGGACAACTCTTTAAACCACTTCTTCTGTTTTGTTCAAGAGATCTGACATTCGCAAGAGGTATGTTATGCTTTTAATTCAGTTAATTATTTATTTGTTATGATCTTAAGTCTTCCGCTGTGTACTCTGTGGTGTCTACATGTTTTATTGTATGTCATGTATTATAAACTCAACAGTAAATACGTTATTCTGTTCGTGAATGGGCTGTTAGTTCTTGTTTTCTTTCCTTTTTTTAATGGTTATGTGATGGTTATCGTTTATGTTTTCTTGTTAATTAGTGTTTAAGCTGTTTGAATAAGGATAATGATAACGTTTACACTAAATTTTTATGGGGATGAATAAGAAGTAGTGAACAGCTTAGTGAGCTGTATGTGGCATTTTTTTATTTTGATAAAATTAGGCTATCTTGAATCTGGACACATCGCTATTTTTTTACTGCTTAACACCTCCACACATACATTTTTTTATGCAATCATGTGATAAATGCACCCAAAAAATAATTGTGCATTGTGTCTGGCCTAGCTGAAAAGTTTTCTTTGAGCATCAGCCCGGTCCCAATTTTATCATGAAGGCATCTGGAATCATGTCATGAAGGCATCTACGCTGACCCCACGAAAAGAGCTGCCTTTGAGCATCTGGTCCCAATTTTATCATCTATCCAATTTTATCATCTATTATTGTCTACATACGCACATGGTATGTTGTCCCAGTGTCAATGACCCGACTTAATATTGTAGCAACATAAAAAATAATTGTAGAGTATTGTAGTAACATTAGAAGTAAATTTAAAAATTTTCCGTGTTAAGACAGTTAATTGGATTGATTCTCCTTTACTCTGAATGAGTTCATTTGAGATACATTTCATGTCTCACGGGGGAAAATAAATAAAAACTTAGCCAAAAGGTAACGTGTCTAGATCTAACTTGTCGTAAGCTGGCTGGCCAAAATGAATTTATATTCTACCTAAAAAAATTATACATTTAAGAAAATATAATATTATTGTGTTAGTACTTTTTTTGCAATCCTAATTTTTAAAATTTTATTGAGTTATTACAGGATTTACACCTAGTATGTAATGGGTCAGGCTGACCCTTATGAAAAAATTACCTATTTTGACCCATTCCCATAGTTTACTGATTGGTTAAAGTTATCCAGTCTAGCAATTGTATCTCATTCCCACTTCTAAACATGAACAAATGTACAACGCATTTGGGTTAGTGCTGCAATTTAAGTAATTAGTTTAATCATCACTTCCTACAAAAGGCCGGAGGTCCTTTCTACCTTTGGTAGAACTGGAAGCAGCCTCTCTACCTTAGGTAGGGGTAAGGCTGTCTACATCTTAACCTCCCCTATACACCGGAAACGGTATTGGGTACCCATAACCCGTGGAAGACGGCATTGGGCGTAAAATATATATATATATATATATATATATATATATATATATATATATATATATATATATATATATATATATTTCATGTTTGATAAGTGATAATTAAGGTTAGTGGTGTCATTAAAGTCATGAAACCAATCTTTTTCTGTCATTTGGATTAGTGCTACAATTTAAGTAATTAGTTAAATCCTATTTCATGTTTGATAAGTGATAAATGAAGGATAGTTGTGAGTTTTCTTTCATTAGAGAAATTACAAACACCATTTGTGGTGCTCTATTTTCAGTGATTTGTTCTCATAACTAACAATGGCATCCTTTCTACAAAAACAATGGCATCCTTTGTCACTAAGTTCAAACATCTTGAAATCCAACTAGAAGATATTATTTCTGCCACCAACAACTTTATCACGGATAAGTATCAATTTAAAGGTTTTACAAGTCTTTCAACTTTCTCTTTTTATAAAATGAGCACCTTTTTATCAAAGTGACGCTAATGGAAATTATTGGTCTCCCACTTCCATTCACATTTCCTTTTCCAATACATCTTTTTGCTTTTGTACTGTCTTATACTCTTATCAGGTTCACGTTCACATTGAAATTTCATTATAATTATTTCATCCGAGTGTACGTGTTACGTAAACCATATCAAATCATATCCTCTCTCCTAGCGCGAAGCCGTGAGTTCTAGGGGTTTCTCTTCGCGGGTC
This sequence comes from Chrysanthemum seticuspe, assembly GCA_019973895.1. NCBI lineage: Eukaryota > Viridiplantae > Streptophyta > Magnoliopsida > Asterales > Asteraceae > Chrysanthemum > Chrysanthemum seticuspe. The sequence continues at coordinate 37,266,071 of BPTQ01000001.1, forward strand.
TCTCCTAGTGGTTCGGCTCTCGGGCCTGCCTGTTTGGATGGTTTAACTCGGGGGTCGGATTTCAAGTGTGGTGCCGTTCGAGAAAAAAATAAAAAAATAAATTCCTCTCTCGCCAAGCTTCCTTTGTTAAGTGACTTTCCTTTTTCTTGAATTAACTTTAATGTGCTCTCATCATATATATATAAAGGCAATTTCTTTTATTAAACCAGTCACAGCAGATAAACACCAATTTCTTTTTCTACTATTTGATCTTTCCCATTATTATTTGATCAGCTAACAATGGCATCCTTTGTGACTGAGTTCAAACATCTTGAAATCCAACTGGAAGATATCAAATCAGCCACCAACAACTTTGATGAAAGCAAGGTTATCGGAAGAGGTGGTTTTGGAAAAGTGTATGTAGGAGAAATGTCTCACTCCCAATCAGGAGAGAAAAGCCTGGTTGCTATTAAGCGCCTTGATCGTAGATACGGACAAGGCGACCCTGAGTTTTTCAAAGAAATCAGAATGCTTTCATGTTACAGGCATGAGAACCTGATATCTCTCCTGGGATTTTGCTGCCAAGAGGGTGAGATGATCCTCATTTACGAGTATGCATCCCGTGGAAGTCTCGATCGCTATCTTAGTTCCCCCGATCTCACTTGGACGCAGCGTCTGAGGATATGTATTGACGCTGCGAAGGGACTAAGCTACCTTCATGATCCAAACGGGACACAGCAGAGAGTATTGCACTGTGACATTAAAAGTGCAAACATCCTACTTGATAATAATATGACAGCAAAGATTTCCGACTTTGGGCTTTCAAAGATGGGTCCTGCTAATCAACAGTACTCGCTTCTTATCACGGGTGCCGTAGGTACCCCTGGGTATTGTGATCCATTATATGTGGAGACATACTGCCTAACGAAAGAGTCGGATGTGTACTCTTTTGGGGTAGTCTTGTTTGAAGTCTTGTCCGGGAAACTATGCGTTGAATATAGCAAGGGCCGGTTAAAGGTTATTCACGTGCCTACATGGAAACAAAGCTACGAAGAGAATAAGTTAAATGAGATTATTATGCAAGATCTCATACAACAAATGGATCCGAGTTCATTGAAGACATTCTCAGACATTGCATTTCAATGTTTACGAAAAGCTCGTGAAGAACGGCCAACAATGTCTCGTGTTGTGGAAGAACTGGAGATTGCACTTGAATCACAGGAATTTCCTGATCTCAGGCTCGAAGTGCTAAAAAAGTATGAAGATATACTTAAGGCTGCGGATCCTCTTCTAATATACAAAACTGGGAACCAACTCAAAGAGCTTCTCTCCAAAGGCTTAATCAAAGATGGGTCCTGCTAATCAACAGTACTCGCTTCTTAATCAAAGATGGGTCCTGCTAATCAACATTAAGGGCGAAAATGTTACTGTAAAAGGAAGAGGTGAGTGGAGAAATGGTGCTTGGGTGTGGGTTTGGGACTGGAGGGGGAATCCTAGAGGGAGATCTTTAGGTGAATTAGATAACCTAAACAATTTGTTAAGCGGATCTTCTCCGGGCTGGAATTCTATCGACACCTGGTCTTGGACGATGGGTGGAAATTGTGAATTTTCGGTAAAAGCTCTTAAACAGATGGTGAATTTGAAGATTCTTGGCGAGGAAGCTGATATGGATGAAACTAAATGGTGCAAATACATTCCAAACAAGGTTAGTGTTTTTATGTGGCGTTTGAAACATGGGCGTCTTCCTGTTAGAGCTCTACTTGATAGGTATGGGATGGACTTAGACACCACTTTATGTCCAGTGTGTAATGAGGTGGTTGAGTCCTTGGATCATTGTTTCGTTTCGTGTTGTAAAGCTAAACCATTGTGGAACAAAGTGTTTGACTGGTGGAGCTTAGACAATTTTTATGGATCGAGTATAGCGGACATCTTAAACGTGGATGGGAGCGGTGTTTTTCCCAATAGTTTGAAACCCGTGTGGCAAGCAGTGGTTTGGTCGGTTTTCTATTTTATATGGAGATTCAGAAACAAAATCGTGTTCCAGGTCCCTCAAAACAATGAGGTGGATTTATTGTTCGAGATACAACTTACTTCGTTCTTTTGGATTAAACACCGAACTAAGACTTTAAATTTAAATTGGGTTGATTGGTGTTCGGGTCCAATTCGTTGCCACAGATAATCAAGTTGTAGTTAGTTTTGTTCGTGTTTCTCGTATGTGTTTATTGGCTTGTATTTTCTTTTCTTTCGGGTCTCTCGCTCTTTAAATTAGCTTGTTTAATTGAGGAGGGATGCCGTGTTTTGTAATTTGTTCTCTTTTTGTGGTCTATTGAATTGTTGCCTTTCAAAAAAAAAAGGGCGAAACGGTAAATTAGCTACCCTGTTTGAGTTAATTATTTGAAGATTTATATTGGTAAATTATGTTTAAAAACTGTTACCCTTTTTGTGGAAATTGACTTCATTGATACCAAATACATATGTATTTTTACTTATAAAACCAATATGATTCAGTTTGTTAAAACTTAAAAATGACATCTCAAATGTGTCAAAATTGAGTCATCAAATTTAATCCAATTTCATGTACTTTTTTAAAAATGACATCTCAAGTGTGTTCATCTTTGGAGGAAAAAACTAATAAATGATTTAGTTTACTCAAAATCTATTAGAAACTTAACACAAAACAAAAAATGGGTCACTGCAATCGACAAAGTCTTACCCAAATCTAAATGGCCTGACCCACTTTAATTGGACGTGTAGAGGCTGTCTATAAATGAGAAGGGGGAACACATTGAAAGGATTTACATCGAAGCCTGTTTGAATTTAGGTGAAATAAGAAGTGGCAGTTTACACCATCCGCTGCCTCAGGTCTTTGTTAATACAAGGTGACTTATCCTAATCCTATCCCTTTTGTTTAGAAGAGGGAGTGAGTTATGCATTTAGTGAAAGTTCAATAACTTATTTGGTTTGTTATTCTCTACTTGCTGCCTTAATTCTTCTTTATGCAGATTTCCAGGGGGGCGATGTTACCGGTATCATGGTGAATTCAAAGCACGTGTGAGAGGTCAATACTTGACACCTCAAATCTCATACACGCTCAACCTTGTCTTTCAATATCCTCAGCAATCCGATGTCAATTCCTATAACCCCCTGAGATACAAAATAGATGGGGAGGATGAGACAAAAGTTTTCATAATTTACCCTTCTACACACATGAGAGAAGATGGATGGTTCATTGCTCCATTATATCAGTTTACAAGCCAACACAAAACTGCAGATCTTCAATTTGAGTTTGAATACCGTCGGATCGGGTTACTAGTAGCAGGCATCGAGTTACAACCATCTGAAGAAAAAGTAAGCACTTTAATGTCAATGGTTATGTTATTTATAAAAGATGTCTAGAAAAAATGAATGACACTTAACCCGAATGTATGGCTCACTTGCTTGGTTATGTCATTATATAGGTGGAACTTCCAGCGTTTGAAGAGTACCAATACATAATCGAGGCTGCCTCACAATCTCTCGTCTACACATCCCTTCAGGAACTAAAACAGATTCTCTCGAAAGGAATCCACTTGAAAGATTACAAAATGGTAAAAATTGGCTATGTCTATTTATAAAGATAAATTGAGCAGAACTAATTCCCAACTTACTAATTATGCAGTGGTTTTCACTTAATAAAGATGAAGAACATTGTGAAATGATATCAATGGAAGATTGTTTAATTGAAAATCAAGATTTCCCTTCTCGATATACGTCTCATTATTATTCAAGGTGACTTGTCATACTCAGACTTATCCTTATTGTTTCATAAGTCTATATGAATTGATGCATTCTTTGCTTCTTCTTTTTCATGCAGATTTCCACCAGGTTTTTATCTAACAAACAATAAGGGATTCAAAACACATGTGAAGACTCAGTTTTTGTCCCCGTCAATCACATACACCGTGAACCTTGTCTTTTTCAGTGTAAGAAGAGAAGAAAGAAATGCATACCTCAATTACAGATTAAGAGGCGAGCCAACAACTTCTACTGTGTACCTTGCAAATAGTAGGACATATGATGGTTATTTGTATATGGTTGAATTTTATCAATTCACTAGCGATGGGAGTATCATTGAACTTGAATTTGATTTTGACGACCATGAAACCAATCTACAAGTAGAAGGCATCTTGTTTCAGCCCCTCGGAAAAGTAAGCTGACAAATAGTAGTTATCAAGATCAGTTTGGTGGGAATATGTAGATATTTGTTTGGGTCAGAACAAGTCATTTTGAAAACAAAAATTGTTTCGGGTCAAAATGGGTCTGGCGGGTTTATTTTGAACTTCATAAAATACACATTTATAGAAACTTCAACTATGGCTACATGATGAAGTTAATGGAAAGTATTAAACTAGTTATAGCCAATGTCGTTTTTGCTATATTTCAATTATCTGCGGTATCTTTATCCCAATTTTAAAAGGACTCATTATCAAAAATCATGGTACAAAATGTTGGTTATTATCTAATAATCTAATGATCTTTTAAAAGACTATGAACTTTAGTTCTAAACTAACAACCTAAACTACTAAAAGAATTGATTTAATATATAGCTGCCACATGGTGAAGCGTGTAAGATGTGCATTCTACTTAATGGGTTTGCCACAGATTGCACTTCGCCATCTTTCGAAATGCAGGTTGGGGGGGAAAATGGCCAATTAATGTCTATTATATGTTTAAATTTGACAGGTAGAAGATATACAAACCCTATCAGATTCAGGCATACACAAATTGTCAAGTAATATTGAGAAATGCCTCCAATTCAATCAATGGCAGATCTCTTTAGGGCATGGGAGTGTCCCGAACCCCAAAAAGTTGCGGCAACTAGGTCTTAAGGGTAATTTAGTAGATAATAAATCTCCGGTTCAGCCCCCACAAAATAAATGTTCAAGTTCCGCCATTGGATTCGATAATCAAAAGGTATATTTATATATCATACGTAGTTTTTGTGTAGCATATGAACACAGTTACTGGTTTAAAAGGAGGTATTACAGAATTTCTAAATATTTATTCACATTTGTTTGATAGATGTCTTAACTTGATGAAAATGAGAAGAAATGTTTAATGTTTGATATATGTTTAAATTTGACAGGTGTAAGATCCAATGTTAGATGATGACAAGGTAGAGGATACACAAACCACATCAAATAAGGAGGCATATTTATATCTCATATGTAGCTTGTGCAACCTATGAAACAGTTTCACTTATTTAATACGAAGTACTACAAAATTTCTAAACAATTACGTATATATTTTTACTGATAGTGGTCTTATCATGATAAAATTAGAAGAAATATGCTGATCGGGTTGCTTAACAGTGAAAGGTAATTTTATTTGGCCCTCTTTACCTGAATCGAGGTTCTTTCTCTATCTTCTTGCCAGTTTTCTTGAACATGTTTCTGTGTTCGCACTAAAAATTTAGTGGATGGTATGGTTGCTCCCTTTGGTTGTTATTATTTTGGCTGATGATGCCTTGGTCTGTAGTCATTTTTGTCACCATATTTGTGAGGTTAGGGGTATTCTGTAAATTTCGGTGATAAGGGGTATGTGATTGTCTAAGGAAATGTAGTCTGCAGATGTAATAGGCATTTGAGAAATGGATGAGTCGTTTGTACTAGATGATGCCCCCCTTTGATAATTTCTTTCAATCTGTAGTGTGAGGTAAGGAGGAAACTACACTATATGGTTCTCTGTTTAGCTGTCATAGATGTTGGAAAAGTAGTCTTGTGCTTTAGGCCATCCTTGGTGATATATAGGTGAATGCCGTATAAGTAAAATTTTCTCTAGTTTCTGATGCATATAGACTAGTATCTGTTGGTAGCATGTTGGTGGAATTGATACAGTTTCTGGGTTTATTGGCTTTCAAATGGCCCATAACTGTATATACAGTGTATCTATAATATAAAGGTTCCAAGTGCTAATAAACATTCACTGTTTCAACCCCCAAAAAAAAATGCACATTGGTCTAAAAATTTTCTAAACAAGGAGTTCAGACTTCGGACACTAATATCAAGATTAATTAGGTTGGTTTTTAACAAATGATGAAATTGGGACTGTGGAAGTAAGCAACAGCTTCTAAGAATGCTCAATATAGATTTTAGAAGGAAATTCTTAAATAATAATTTTCAGTCATGAGGTAACCCATTCAGACCCATTGTGTTTTGCAACTAGAATCATAGATTCTGTGCAAGACAGCTGTTGAAAAAAAGATGAGAATGTGCTTATCCCCATAGAGTTGAGATCTATGTAGAACTTATATTTGTCATAGAACCAATGGACCAATCATAGCCATCCATTTTTTATTTAAATCATATTCCACATTTTTTTTTAAAACAACATATCTTGCAAACGGTAAATTTTCAAGGTACAAAAAATACACCATCATAACGAGAATTAAATTATCTTTCTATAGATATGCATTGTTATATACTTTCGACAAACATTTTTTTTCAAAAATTCCGTCCGAAAAAATCATATATGATTTTTACGAATCATATATGATTTTAAAAAATCATGTATGATTCGATTTTTACGAATCATATATGATTTTTACAATCATATATGATTCTCAAAAATCATATGTGATTCGTAAAAATCGAATCATATATGATTTTCACAAATCATATATGATTTTTGTTGACCGAAATTTTGAAAAAAAAAGTTGTTAAAAATATATAGTAGTGCATATCTATATAAAGATAATTTAATTCTCGTCACGATGTATAATTTTTATCGCGTAACGATTAACGGTTTGCGAGATATTTAATTTTTAAAAAAAGGGTGAAAGTTTATCATAATAAAAAAATGAATGACTATTATTGGTTGATTGGATCTATGGTAAATTTTGGTTCTATATTGAACTTTTGCCATCCCCATATAGTCCACTTATACTGTGTTGTACTTGTAGCCCTTATGGATTGACATCCATTAGATAAATGTATATCGAGAAATACATTAAGAGTACCATACCAAGGAAAACCACTGCACTTTTGGAGTCTTAGTTCTAAACATCTAATAGTTTCCCATACATGTTTATCGGCAAATGGGACTCCATTAACTTTTGAGTTTTTCCATACAGCTACATATTTTCACAAAGGTTATAACAGGCTCTTAGATGCCTATAACTTGAGGATATATACTTTGTATGCTACTCCAAAGGCCACTTTCATCTTCCATCTTCGAATATAGCTACATACAAGCCACATTGAAGTGGATTCCCCATTCCCTATTTATGGACAGGACACTTCACTTTATCTCTGTATCCAACAAGTTCTTTCATCCCCAACTGTCTGAATTCTCATGTTTAACTTCCCAGACACTCGTCCATTTTAACTTCATTGGGTGACTCCATTATGTTCCATAAATGGGTCAAAACAAGTAATCGTTAAGAATGACACATTATTACGGTGCAATATTCCATAAATGCTTGATGACTCCATTTATCCAAATGTCTAAACCCTAGACCTCCTTGATTCTCTGGTCTGCAAATATATCTCCAAGTCACTTTAACTCTGCTTTTGGTGATTCCTTGACACCATAGGAAACCTTTCAAAATTCTGTTGATCTCTTTTATAGCTGTTTTAGAAAGCTGGAATATTGAAGCCTAATAAACCCAAACAGGCTAAAGAACATAAGCCAGCAATTATGAAAAGCTTAAAAATAGCTCTTTAAACATTGGATTTTGTAGCCCACGGTACCCAAAACATTGTAGGACTTTGCTTTGGTGCGTGATAGCATGTATTATGACCAATCTTTCAATTTATCTGTAATGAATGAGTAAGCACTTGTAAAACCTTCCCATTTTTAAAGTATTTAGCAAGTCCATGTGCTCAATAATAAACATAAAGAACACGTTAGTTGGCTTCTACTACATGCAAACCTCACTTTCTAAATGAGTTAGTTGCATTTTTGGTCCCTGTGGTATGGTCAAATTGCAGATTTGGTCCCTAAAACTTTGAAAGTGCACCAGAGGTCCTCATTTTCAAGTTTTCGTTGCATGTTTAGTCCCTGATCAATATCAAATGACTAAAATACCCTTGTTTTTTTCTTTCCTATTTTCTTTTCAGTCCATCTTTTCAGTTTCTTACATAAATGGTCCTTGTGTCTTGCCATGTTTTACAGATTTAGTCTAATTTTTTTAATTATTTATTTAACTATTAATATTACTATTATATTTTTTAGAGTAAATTACACCGTTCGTCCTTGTGGTTTGCGTTGACCGCAGGGTTTCGTCCTTTGACCAAAAAAGTTGCACCGTTTGTCCTTAAGTGTGAAACGTTATGCACCGTTCGTCCCTTGACCAAAAAACGTTAAGTTTGACCGTTAAAAACCCATTATGTGACTTGCACATGAGGGTAAATTCGTCATTTCAACACTATAAGGACGAACGGTGTAGTTTATGTGGATAAGACCACACACAAACACACATACAAACACAACCATTCATCATCCTCACCACTTTTCTCTCTCTCCCTCTCTTGAAAACCTAGCCGACCGGAAAAACACACCACCGCCGCTCCACCGCCGGCACCCACCTCTCACCGCCTACTCCAAAAGACTCCCCACCACTCCCTCTTTTTGATCTACTACCTCACGCGCCCCAAAATCACCCCCACCCTCGTTTCTTTTACCCCGCGCGCCACCCTAACCCCACCATAGCACCACCACCGGTTCATCTTAATTATTTGGTATGTCCTTATTCATGTTTATCCTAGAAGTTAAGTATGTGTTGTAAAAAGTTTTAAAAAGGCATAAAGTATAAGCTCACATGTTGGACATATCTTAGTAGCTATCTGCTTATTTGATGTTTATGCACATCAGTAGTTTAGAGATGTTGCCAAGAAAATCCAGAGTTTGCTAAAAAAAAAGATGATGTTACTTATTTAATTATATTTATAATGTTTGATGCCAAGTTTTTTCATTTGGGATTTTAACATAGAAATCTGATTTCTATTTTTTGCATATTTGCAGTCTTACAAGGAAGAGTGTGTTGGTGAACAAAAGGAAGAGTGGGATTTTAAAAGAAAAAGTTGAAGACAAAGTGGACGAAGTGAAGTACGAAGAAAAAGAACTAAAGGAAAAGATCGAATGCGAAGTGGAAGAGACTAAAGAAAAAATCAAGGAAAAAGAATGTGAAGTTCAAGGAGAATGTGGAATGCAAAGTAGAGGAAGACAAATAAAAAATAGAAGGTTTGGTGTAAGCGTTTGTGTAAGGGTGTGTTTGGTGTAGATTTGATGGTCAAAATTTTAGGTGTATATTTGTGTTATTGAAAACTCAACTTAATTTTGTTTTTGGATTTTAGAAAGAATCAAACTATATAGTTTAATCAACAACATATGATTTTAAGTCAAGACCAGTGATCTTTAGGGTCATTAATAAGATGGGTATAAGAAAATGTGATGGAAAAAATATTATAGATGTTTTGATATTTTTGGATAAACCTGGAAAAAACTCCAAGATCTTCAAGCGTTCTTCAATTTGTATGTAAATAAAAACATTAATTAATTATAGGATAAAAAGAGTGTTAGTGATGTCTTGGTGGAATTAAAACGTGTGTGTGATGGCTTGGTGTTGAAATGACGAATTTACCCTCATGTGCAAGTCACATGATGGGTTTTTAACGGTCAAACTTAACATTTTTTGGTCAAGGGACGAACGGTGCATAACGTTTCACACTTAAGGACGAACGGTGCAACTTTTTTGGTCAAAGGACGAAACCCTGCGGTCAACGCAAACCACAAGGACGAACGGTGTAACTTACTCTATTTTTTATAAGTTTTCGCCTATTTTTATACGTCCGTTTTCCTTACATTTTTGTCTGTTTTTGTCCTTATTTATACGTTTTCGTCCATTTTTATACGTTTTCGTCCGTTTTTATACGTTTTCGGCCGTTTTTGTCCTTTTTTATACGTTTTCTTCCGTTTTTATAGGTTTTTCTTATGTTTTCATATGTGTTTATCCGTTTTTATACGTTTTCATTCGTTTTTATCCGTTTTTATACATTTTCGTCTGTCTATATACGTTTTAGTCAATTTTTATACGTTTTTATTAGTTTTGCTTACGTTATCATACGTTTTTATTCGTTTTAGTTCGTTCTTATCTGTTTTCATCTGTTTTTATACGTTTTCAACTGTTTATATACGTTTTCGTCCGTTTTTATACGTTTTCGTAAGTATTTATATGTTTTTGTCCATTTTTACGCGTTTTCATCCTTTTTTTTCCGTTTTCATCCGTTTTCGTCTGTTTTTTTACGTTTTCGTCCGCTTTTATATGTTTTCATCATTTTTTACGTTTTCATCCGTTTTCGTCTGTTTTTATACGTTTTCATCCGTTTTTTACGTTTTCATCCGTTTTTATATGTTTTCGTCCGTTTTTATACATTTTCGTCCATTTTTTTACGTTTTCATCTGTTTTTACGTTTTCGTCCATTTTTATACGTTTTCGTTCTTTTTTACGTTTTCATCCGTTTACGTCTGTTTTTTTTTACGTTTTATGCGTTTTCGTCCGTTTTTTTAAGTTTTCGTCTGCTTTAATACATTTTTGTCCGTTTTTTAGTTTTCATCCTTTCTATACGTTTTCTTCTGTTTTTTTACATATTCGTCTTATTTTATACATTTTCGTTCGTTTTTTTACACTTTTGTCCGTTTTTATACATTTTTCTTCGTTTTTATACGTTTTAATATAAGAACGGATAAAAATGTAAAAATGAGACGAAAACGTATAAAAACGGATGAAAATGTAAAGAATATTTGAAAACGGAAAAAAAAAAGAGACGAAAACGTATAAGAACATATAGAATGTAAAAAATGGACGAAAATGTATAACAACGGACGAAAATGTAAAAAACGGATAAAAACGTAAAAAAATGGATGAAAACGTAAAAATAGGACAAAAATGTATAAAAACAGATGAAAACGTAAAAAATTGACGAAAACATATAAGAACAGATGAAAACGTAAAAGAACGTACTAAAACGTTAAAAAAATGGATGAAAACGTAAAAAAACGGACGAAAACGTATAAAAATGAACGAAAACGTATAAAAACGTAAAAAAAAGGATGAAAACATAAAAAAACAGACGAAACGTTAAAAAAACGGACGAAAATGTATAAAAACGGACAAAAATGTATAAACCTGGACGAAAACGGATGAAAACGTAAAAGACGGATGAAAACGTATAAATACGGACAAAAACATAAAAAAACAGACGAAAACGTAAAAAAACAGACGAAAGTGTATAAAAACGGACAAAAATTTATAAAAACGGAAAAAAAATGTATAAAAACGGACAAAATGGATGAAAACGTAAAAGAACGGAAGAAAACGCAAAAAAACGGACGAAAACGTATAAAATGGACAAAAATGTAAAAATACGGACGAAACGTAAAAAAACGGACAAAAACATCCACTTGACAGTCAAACTAATAGAAATAGTGGTTAAGGGACCAAACCCGTAACGGGTCATAATAATAGGAAAAAGATTTGCAAATAAAAATAAATTAATGTGTATGGACTAAATATGTAAAACCCCTTCCAACACAGGGACTATTTATGTAAGAAACTGAAAAGTAAATAGAAAAAGAAAAAGACAATATCGAATGTCTAAAATACCCTTAGTCTGTGTGGACCCAGTGACCAAACATGCAACGAAAACTTGAAAATGAGGACCTTTGGTGCACTTTCAAAGTTTTAGGGACCAAATCTGCAATTTGGCCATACCACATGGACCAAAAATGCAATTAACTCCTATATCTATTACATGTATGATGAGTTTTTCTGCTTCTGCAGATTTGGAGAAGTGCTTTTAATAACCACTAGCTACAGATTTGAAATTAAGAGAAAAATCGAATTGATCAAAGGCAGTATCGCCTGAAACAACATATGCAGTTTACCTTGTCTACAAATTTCGACCAATCCACATTCGAGGCTCCTCTGGAAGTTGATTTTGGTAGGTTTGCGTATCTAGCAAGCCCACCAGAAACCCCTGTTATTGGATCAAATCTTGATGAGAACGAACACAACATGGTGAATAGACCCAATAAACTAAAGGGCGTTCCACACAACAAAGAAGTGATGGTTGGATGGAAGTGAAAGTATGGGAATTTCAAAACCAAACTACTATTGAAATGATCTTTATGGCTTTTATGTTAAGGCATCCTGGCTACAAGGATCTTCAGGGGCTTGTGGTACAAGGTATTGAGCTTTGACCCATATAAGTTCCTTCTATTTTAAAAGCTGGAATATTGAAGCCTAATAAACCCAAACAGGCTAAAGAACATAAGCCAGCAATTATGAAAAGCTTAAAAATAGCTCTTTAAACATTGGATTTTGTAGCCCACGGTACCCAAAACATTGTAGGACTTTGCTTTGGTGCGTGATAGCATGTATTATGACCAATCTTTCAATTTATCTGTAATGAATGAGTAAGCACTTGTAAAACCTTCCCGTTTTTAAAGTATTTAGCAAGTCCATGTGCTCAATAATAAACATAAAGAACACGTTAGTTGGCTTCTACTACATGCAAACCTCACTTTCTAAATCTAGAGTTAGTTGCATTTTTGGTCCCTGTGGTATGGTCAAATTGCAGATTTGGTCCCTAAAACTTTGAAAGTGCACCAAAGGTCCTCATTTTCAAGTTTTCGTTGCATGTTTAGTCCCTGATCAATATCAAATGACTAAAATACCCTTGTTTTTTTCTTTCCTATTTTCTTTTCAGTCCATCTTTTCAGTTTCTTACATAAATGGTCCTTGTGTCTTGCCATGTTTTACAGATTTAGTCTAATTTTTTTAATTATTTATTTAACTATTAATATTACTATTATATTTTTTAGAGTAAATTACACCGTTCGTCCTTGTGGTTTGCGTTGACCGCAGGGTTTCGTCCTTTGACCAAAAAAGTTGCACCGTTTGTCCTTAAGTGTGAAACGTTATGCACCGTTCGTCCCTTGACCAAAAAACGTTAAGTTTGACCGTTAAAAACCCATTATGTGACTTGCACATGAGGGTAAATTCGTCATTTCAACACTATAAGGACGAACGGTGTAGTTTATGTGGATAAGACCACACACAAACACACATACAAACACAACCATTCATCATCCTCACCACTTTTCTCTCTCTCCCTCTCTTGAAAACCTAGCCGACCGGAAAAACACACCACCGCCGCTCCACCGCCGGCACCCACCTCTCACCGCCTACTCCAAAAGACTCCCCACCACTCCCTCTTTTTGATCTACTACCTCACGCGCCCCAAAATCACCCCCACCCTCGTTTCTTTTACCCCGCGCGCCACCCTAACCCCACCATAGCACCACCACCGGTTCATCTTAATTATTTGGTATGTCCTTATTCATGTTTATCCTAGAAGTTAAGTATGTGTTGTAAAAAGTTTTAAAAAGGCATAAAGTATAAGCTCACATGTTGGACATATCTTAGTAGCTATCTGCTTATTTGATGTTTATGCACATCAGTAGTTTAGAGATGTTGCCAAGAAAATCCAGAGTTTGCTAAAAAAAAAAAGATGATGTTACTTATTTAATTATATTTATAATGTTTGATGCCAAGTTTTTTCATTTGGGATTTTAACATAGAAATCTGATTTCTATTTTTTGCATATTTGCAGTCTTACAAGGAAGAGTGTGTTGGTGAACAAAAGGAAGAGTGGGATTTTAAAAGAAAAAGTTGAAGACAAAGTGGACGAAGTGAAGTACGAAGAAAAAGAACTAAAGGAAAAGATCGAATGCGAAGTGGAAGAGACTAAAGAGAAAATCAAGGAAAAAGAATGTGAAGTTCAAGGAGAATGTGGAATGCAAAGTAGAGGAAGACAAAGAAAAAATAGAAGGTTTGGTGTAAGCGTTTGTGTAAGGGTGTGTTTGGTGTAGATTTGATGGTCAAAATTTTAGGTGTATATTTGTGTTATTGAAAACTCAACTTAATTTTGTTTTTGGATTTTAGAAAGAATCAAACTATATAGTTTAATCAACAACATATGATTTTAAGTCAAGACCAGTGATCTTTAGGGTCATTTATAAGATGGGTATAAGAAAATGTGATGGAAAAAATATTATAGATGTTTTGATATTTTTGGATAAACCTGGAAAAAACTCCAAGATCTTCAAGCGTTCTTCAATTTGTATGTAAATAAAAACATTAATTAATTATAGGATAAAAAGAGTGTTAGTGATGTCTTGGTGGAATTAAAACGTGTGTGTGATGGCTTGGTGTTGAAATGACGAATTTACCCTCATGTGCAAGTCACATGATGGGTTTTTAACGGTCAAACTTAACATTTTTTGGTCAAGGGACGAACGGTGCATAACGTTTCACACTTAAGGACGAACGGTGCAACTTTTTTGGTCAAAGGACGAAACCCTGCGGTCAACGCAAACCACAAGGACGAACGGTGTAACTTACTCTATTTTTTATAAGTTTTCGCCTATTTTTATACGTCCGTTTTCCTTACATTTTTGTCTGTTTTTGTCCTTATTTATACGTTTTCGTCCATTTTTATACGTTTTCGGCCGTTTTTGTCCGTTTTTATACGTTTTCTTCCGTTTTTATAGGTTTTTCTTATGTTTTCATATGTTTTTATCCGTTTTTATACGTTTTCATTCGTTTTTATCCGTTTTTATACATTTTCGTCTGTCTATATATGTTTTAGTCAATTTTTATACGTTTTTATTAGTTTTTCTTACGTTATCATACGTTTTTATTCGTTTTAATACATTTTAGTTCGTTCTTATCTGTTTTCATCTGTCTGTTTATATACGTTTTCGTCCGTTTTTATACGTTTTCGTAAGTATTTATATGTTTTTGTCCATTTTTACACGTTTTCATCCTTTTTTTTTACGTTTTCATCCGTTTTCGTCTGTTTTTTTACGTTTTCGTCCGCTTTTATATGTTTTCATCATTTTTTACGTTTTCATCCGTTTTCGTCTGTTTTTATACGTTTTCATCCGTTTTTTACGTTTTCATCCGTTTTTATATGTTTTCGTCCGTTTTTATACATTTTCGTCCATTTTTTTACGTTTTCATCTGTTTTTACGTTTTCGTCCATTTTTATACGTTTTCGTTCTTTTTTACGTTTTCATCCGTTTTCGTCTGTTTTTTTTACGTTATATGCGTTTTCGTCCGTTTTTTTAAGTTTTCGTCTGCTTTAATACATTTTCGTCCGTTTTTTAGTTTTCATCCTTTCTATACGTTTTCTTCTGTTTTTTTACATATTCGTCTTATTTTATACATTTTCGTTCGTTTTTTTTACACTTTTGTCCGTTTTTATACATTTTTGTTCGTTTTTATACGTTTTAATATAAGAACGGATAAAAATGTAAAAATGAGACAAAAACGTATAAAAACGGATGAAAATGTAAAAAATATTTGAAAACGGAAAAAATAAAGAGACGAAAACGTATAAGAACAGATAGAATGTAAAAAATGGACGAAAATGTATAACAACGGACGAAAATGTAAAAAACGGATAAAAACGTAAAAAAATGGATGAAAACGTAAAAATAGGACAAAATGTTTAAAAACAGATGAAAACGTAAAAAATTGACGAAAACATATAAGAACAGATGAAAACGTAAAAAAACGGACGAAAACGTATAAAAATGAACGAAAACGTATAAAAACGGATGAAAACGTAAAAAAAAGGATGAAAACAAAAAAAACAGACGAAACGTAAAAATACGGACGAAAATGTATAAAAACGGAAAAAAATGTATAAACCCGAACGAAAACGGATGAAAACGTAAAAGACGGATGAAAACGTATAAATACGGACAAAAACATGAAAAAAACAGACGAGAACGTAAAAAAACAGACGAAAGTGTATAAAAACGGACAAAATGGATGAAAACGTAAAAGAACAGAAGAAAACGCAAAAAAACGGACGAAAACGTATAAAATGGACAAAAATGTAAAAATACGGACGAAACGTATAAAAACGTAAAAAAAGGGACAAAAACATCCACTTGACAGTCAAACTAACAGAAATAGTGGTTAAGGGACCAAACCCGTAACGGGTCAAAATAATAGGAAAAAGATTTGCAAATAAAAATAAATTAATGTGTATGGACTAAATATGTAAAACCCCTTCCAACACAGGGACTATTTATGTAAGAAACTGAAAAGTAAATAGAAAAAGAAAAAGACAATATCGAATGTCTAAAATACCCTTAGTCTGTGTGGACCCAGTGACCAAACATGCAACGAAAACTTGAAAATGAGGACCTTTGGTGCACTTTCAAAGTTTTAGGGACCGAATCTGCAATTTGGCCATACCACATGGACCAAAAATGCAATTAACTCCTATATCTATTACATGTGTGATGAGTTTTTCTGCTTCTGCAGATTTGGAGAAGTGCTTTTAATAACCACTAGCTACAGATTTGAAATTAAGAGAAAAATCGAATTGATCAAAGGCAGTATCGCCTGAAACAACATATGCAGTTTACCTTGTCTACAAATTTCGACCAATCCACATTCGAGGCTCCTCTGGAAGTTGATTTTGGTAGGTTTGCGTATCTAGCAAGCCCACCAGAAACCCCTGTTATTGGATCAAATCTTGATGAGAACGAACACAACATGGTGAATAGACCCAATAAACTAAAGGGCGTTCCACACAACAAAGAAGTGATGGTTGGATGGAAGTGAAAGTATGGGAATTTCAAAACCAAACTACTATTGAAATGATCTTTATGGCTTTTATGTTAAGGCATCCTGGCTACAAGGATCTTCAGGGGCTTGTGGTACAAGGTATTGAGCTTTGACCCATATAAGTTCCTTCTATTTTAAAAGCAAGACTAAGTGTACGGACAACAAGTTTTTTTGATATTTACTTTTTGTGATGAATACACAATGAACCACAATGAACCAAATACCTGTTGAGCAGTTATATTTTGTATACTCTCATTTTACATTTCGTGATACCACATTCAAACTAAAAGAAACAATAAGATAAAAATATTTGAACACAAAGACTGATAATATCGTTGTATTGTTGTACATCATCTAATGAAACGATACTCCTTAGACGTTTAGTTTTGTAGCTCTAATCTCATTTTAAAGATCATGCTACCACTGTTCTCTGCTTTGGTATGTCTTAGACTTATGAACATAATAATATAACTTTCAGAATTAACATATATCATCTAATCACATACAACTTTTTTTACCATCAGAGATTTTCCGGAAAGTTGATCCAAAACTAAACAACTTTTTTTAAGTTCAAAACTGGTTGTTTTTTTTTTTCTTTTTTTTTCTAAGCTTTTGAGGAAATTTCATAGTCTACTCATTTTGAACAATTTGTAAACTCCACACTCTGGATTGCAGAAATGTCGGATATAGCATTAAACATATATAAAGTTAAAAATACACACAAACTTTAAAGATATGATTAAGCACTTTAAAGATAAAGAAGAGGAAATCAGATTGAAAGAAATATAGAAGAATAAGAATATTGTTGTGGAAGAAGATGTTTTTGAGAGTACTAGTGGTATAGCTGAAGTAATGAAGAATGTGGAGGTGAATGGCAAAGGCAATAAGGTGCTAGCTCATATCTGATATGGAGTTCAAAATTGGTATCTTGAACATTAGAGGAATGGGAACTTCTGACAAGCAAAGGGAAGTTCTAAATATTATAAGGGAAGAAAATCTTAAAATCTGTGCTATTTGGAAACTAGATTAAAGAATAAAAAGTTGAATGTAATTTGTGATAGTATGTTTAAGAGATGGGAATGGGTTTCTAATATGCGATTCTGTTCTAAAGGGTGTAGAATTGTCTTAGGTTGGGATAGGGATGATGTTCAAATTCAGATTTTGAACAGAACTAGTCAAACTATATTTTGTATCATTACTGCACCATTTTACAATTTCAAGTGCTATTTTACTTTTGTTTATGCTGCCAATTCAGGAGGTGAGAGAAAAGATCTCTGGCAAGCTTTGCAAAGAGATAGTAACTTTGTGAATGGATTCCCATGGAGTATTGTTGGAGACATGAATGTTACTCTCAATCCTAATGAACATACATGTGGTGGATCGTGAATGACAGCAGAAATGACTGACTTCCAAGAGTGCAAGAATAAGATTGAAGTTGCTGATATATGCAGTTCTGGACTCTACTATACCTGGACAAAGAATCTTCATAAAGCCAAAGAAGGTGATCAAACTAGTATTTTGAAAAAGCTGGATAGAATTATGGCTAACAATGAGTTCATCACTAAATATCCTCAATGCCATGCTATCTTTCTTCCTTACATCATATCAGACCACAACCCTACTATTCTGTGTTTACCCACAAATGTGAAGAAGAAAAAGAAGGCTTTCAGGTTAGCTAACTTTGTTACAGACAAGAAGGAGTTTCTTAATATTGTCAAGAGTGTTTGGGATAATAAGATTGATGGTTATTACATGTATCAAATGGTGAAGAAATTGAAATTGTTGAAGTATCCTTTGAATAACTTGAGTTGGGAGAAAGGTAGTATATATGAAAGGGTGGTTAAAATCAGAGAACAATTAAAAGATATCTAGGTTAAGATAGATAAATCTCCAATGGATAAACAATTAAGAGTGGAGGAAGCTGCTTTACTTGAGGAATTTTTGGAAGCTGAATCTGATGAGGATAAATTCCTTTTTCAACAAGCCAAAATCAAATGGTTGTGTGAAGGTGATATAAATACTAGTTTTTTTCACAAAGTGCTAAGAGGCAGAGCTAACAAAAGTAAAATTCATGTTGTTTGTGATAATGAAGGTGTGTTTCATGAAGGTGATCAAGTTGCTCATCAGTTTGTTAAAACACTTTGCTAGTTTTTTGGGGACAGTTCATCAAGTTGTAGAGTTGGAATCTGATAATCTGTTTTCAACAAAACTTAATGAGGAAGAAGCTAGAAGCATGATTGGAAGTATTTCTGAGGATGAAATTAAAAAAGCAATGTTTGATATTGATGAATCAAATGCTCCAGGTCCTGATGGTTTCTTTTCTGCATTTTTCAGAAGATCCTGGAATATTGTTGGTTCTGATGTTTGTTGTGCTATTAAGGAGATTTTTGAGAATGGGAAGCTACTGGGTGAACTTAATGCTACTCTAATATCTTTAGTACCTAAAATCCAAACCCCCAACAAAGTTACTGACTTCAGACCTATTGCCTGTTGCAATGTTCTCTATAAGTGTATTAGTAAGATCATTACTAATAGGATCAAACCTGTATTGAATAAACTGGTTAGCTGTAACCAAAGTGCTTTTATCCCTGGAAGAAAAATTCATGATAACATCTTACTCACTCAGGAGATTATGAAAGGGTACAATAGGAAAAATGGGCCAAGAAGGGTTGCTTTCAAAATTGATATCCAAAAAGCATATGATACAGTTAATTGGAGTTTTTTAAGAAGAATTTTGGTGGAATTTGGATTTCATGAGAGAATGGTTGAATGGATTATGCAATGTGTCACTACTACTTCTTTTATCATTAATGTGAATGGTGATAGAGTGGGTTACTTTAAAGGGGCTAGAGGTCTAAGACAAGGTGATCCAGTTTCTCCTTACTTGTTTACCCTGATTATGGAAGTTTTTACTTTGATTCTGAGAAGAAGAATTAATAGAAGTAATGAGTTCCAATTTCATTTTGGATGTAAGGAAATGGAGTTAACTCATGTGTGCTTTGTTGATGATCTGCTAGTAATGTGTCATGGTGATGTATCCTCAGTCATGGTTATTAAGGAAGCTCTTAAGGAGTTTAGTTCATGCTCTGGTCTAACCAAACCTATCCAAAAGTACTGCTTTCTTTGGTAGTATGCAAGAAACTGAAATCCAATCAATCCTTAATGTTCTCCCTTTCATGATTGGTGAGCTACCAGTCAAGTATCTTGGTGTTCCTCTCCTCTCTAAAAGGCTTGGTGTAAAAGATTGTAAGAGTCTTCTTGACAAGATCAAGAGTAAGGTGACTAATTGGAAAAACAAAAGCTTGTCATATGCTGGTAGACTTCAACTTGTGGTAGCTGTTCTGGAATCAATTCATGTTTAATAGGCTTCAGTCTTCTTACTTCCTATGACAGTGATTAAAGACATTAATAGGCTTTTGAAAGAATTCTTATGGAACCAAGGTAATTCTGCTAAATGGAAATGTAAGGTTGCATGGAGTAATGTGTGTATGCCAAAAGATCAAGGAGGTTTAGGTCTCAAAAATCTTAATAGTTGGAATGAAGCTCTCTTATCTAAGCATGTGTGGAACATTGCTACCAAAAAAGATACTTTATGGGTTAGATGGATTCATACTGTGAAGTTGAAGGGGAAGAACTTCTGGAATTTTGAGCCTGATATAAATGACAGTTGGGGTTGGAAAAATATATTGAAAGTAAGGGACAAAATTAGGGAGAGGATTGTGTATAAAATTGGCAATGGAAGGAATACTTCTATGTGGTTTGAGAATTGGAGTGCTCTTGGTCCTTTAAGTCAAGTCATTACTAATAGAGATCTATATGACGCTAGGTTGACTGCTAATTTATATGTTCATGATATGATTAGAAATGGCAAATGGATTTGGCCAATTGAGTGGTAAACTAAATTCAATAATGTTACTAGCATCAGTGAGCCTAGTATTGATAATGAAAAATATGATTGGGTGGTATGAAAAGATAATAATGGAATGGAAATGGAGTTTGCTGTCAGTAATGTATACAAGGATCTAAGACATAATGGCCCTAGTGTACCTTGGTGGAAGTTAGTATGGTTTTCTCAGTGCATTCCCAAAAATGCATTCATTCTTTGGTTAGCAATAAGAAAGAGACTGACTACACAAGACAAATTACAACAATGGGGTATTCATGATGTGAATAGATGCTATCTGTGTTTACAAGAAGTTGAAGACATGGATCATCTATTCTTTAATTGCAAGTTCTCAAGGGGTGTTTGGGATAAGGTTAAAATCAGGGCAAAACTACATAATCATCAGTCCACATGGGATGATACAGTTCATGAACTTGGCAATGGTGATATGGGTAATAATATTAGTAGTGTGGTATTGAGATTATGTTTTTCTGCTTGTGTATACAGCATTTGGTATGAGAGAAATTGTAGAATTTTTAGGGATGAGAAGAAGGAGCCTGAAGATGTGGCAAAAAGTGTTCTTAAAAATGTCAAACTTAAGCTCATGAGTCTCAAAGTTAAAAATAGTGTTGGAGTTAGAATTTTGGAAAAGGATTGGGGCATTGTATGTAAGAAGTCTTAAAATGAGAGCTTTGATAAGCGCATTTTAAGGGTGGTATAGAGCAGATGCTTGTATCAGCTGCTGATTATGGGTAGATGGTATAGGGATGTTTGATGCTTCTTAGCAACTCCCATGGTATATGTAGGATGATTCATGTGTGTCTGCAAATTTGATGGTTTTTACCATATAGACTCAGATCTTACTTTCCAGATCTTGATATCTATAATAAAAAGCTACTACAGTTGATGGCCTTGTAAATTGGTTTTTTATAAGTTGTTCCTCTATTAAGCCTTAATGGCAGTCCTGATAGGCCTTTGTTAGGTAATTGGAACTTGCCATTGACATGCTTTCTAGACGAATAGCTTAGTGAAAAATCATAAAGTAGGTTTCCAATGTGTGAAGGGTAAGTAGCTTTGGTGGGCAGTGTATGTAGATAAGAATAGTGAGGAGTGAAAGATGAACCTACTTGGTCATATCTATACACTGCCAAGGAGGAATGGTTGGTACTCACTGTAGGGTACGTGTTCCCAATTGTGTGAAGCCATTGTAGTAAATGGAAATGTAGCACAATTGGTATAGCCCCTAAAGTGGAGAGGTTATGGATGCCTAGTGAAACCAATCACTTTTCTGCCTAAGTCATTGTGGTGGCAGGTTGAATGATTTAGGTGGAAAGTGTGTTGGAAATGTAGCTAGATGGTATTGGTGTGCATATAAAGGTGAATAATGAAGGTTCTTATAGTATATGAAGTTTTATGATCAGATATTGATAAGAAGGTTATGTTCTGAGCATAGTCTGCTCTTGTATTTAGATTAGTTTTGTTAGATACATGGCTAATCTGCTAGTTATAAGGTAGTATAGGTTTTGAATGTAGTTCTGTTTTTGGGTATGTCCAAAACAGTTTATTGTTATGTTTCTTTGTACAAAATTTGGAGTATATAATATAATTCACCTTTTGCACCCAAAAAAAAATACACTTGTCGAAGATATTAGATGACCTATAAACCATAAAGATTTTTATGCTTTCATGTTGATCAATACATTTTTTCTAAATTATTAGAAATCATGCGTTTGAAGAAATGCATATAAACGATGATTATGTATGTTATTATTGTGTTTATGTTTGAAATTGGCGTTACTTTTGAACTTTACAATGAGAAAAACCGCTCAACTCAATCCTAATATGAATTTATGGCCAACGATGGACATAAGTCTTGTTTCGAAGTAAGTGCCACCTCTAGTTCCTAAAATCTTCTTGTTTCACCACAGGCTGAACTACGATGTCGTCATGCCTCTCTCATGCAAGGCTGTCAAGATCGCGATTCCGTGTGGGATCGTTTTTGTCTTTGCAAGATCGAGATCGTAGGATCAGATCGCGATCCTACGATCCTACCAATTTGTCATAGATTGTAAACAAATGATAAACAAGTCAAACTATTTTACATTTCTACTCAACTTCAAAGATAAATTCATATAATATCCTCTTGAAAATGACAAAGTTTAAATTTCAAACACCAAAGTAATAATAAAACACAAAAAAATCAAGTTTCAGTCGTTAAATTAACGATTTAGCAGAATAATATTACATAAAATGAGTCTTAAATGTCTCAAAACATACGAGCCATCTACATGATTTCAAGAAAACAAATATTTCATTAGTGGCATTCCAAAACATACCCTTTGATTAGTTTAATCACAGTAGTGAAGTAAAGTAAATTGAATTATTGAACACTTTTAGAATATAATCTATTTAGAAAAGTAGAAAACTAGGTATAAACTATAATCTATTTAGAAAATGAAACAGCAGTGATTTACTTATTAGACATTAGTAAAACACGCATTTTTTTTGCCTAAGCAAGTGAGATGGACTTAAAAGATAAAAAATAATAATAATAAAAAAAAAGAAAAAAAAAGTGAACTCGGATCGCGTGACGATCCTACGATCTTACAAGCGATCCTACGATCTTACTTACGATCCTACCACATATGCGATCCTACCACGATCCTACACGATTTTAGCTAGTGAACACGTAAACTTGTACAATCCTACGAGTTTACATGCGACCTTGACAGCCTTGCTCTCATGGTTACATTGTTACCTAGTTGAAGTCTCTTATTGTTTTGACTATCATCTTTTGTTGGTACATTAATATTTACCTTGGTTTATTAAATCATTGCATATTTTTTTATGGTTTATGTATCATCATTCTGTTTGTGTGCCTCTACGACAACTATTTTGCCAATTTTTAGATTAGCATGTTTTTAGTATTTTGTGATTGAAATTTCAAATTTGTGGTTTCAGTTTATTAACAAAAAGTTTCATAAATTTCCTTTCAACATGTTAGTGTTATTCGGATTATGCAAGGGTGAGTGTGTGACATACAAGTTATGCATCAACAACTTAAGTTTACAATCTCACAAGCGCTAGCGGATCCAGGAAATGTAATACATAAGCATTAGTCCAATGGTTGAAGCACTTGTCTTTGAGTCAATTGACCTAGGTTCAAGTCCCATCTTTAGCATTTGTTTCATATAAAGCGATACCCTTTAGAAAAAAAAGCATTAATGGTTCGGGAACATCTCCGATGTACGCATTAACTGTATTTTTTGACACTAAAATAATGTAAAATTATAGTGCATACTAGAGTAGGGGCGAGGATAATAGACCGCGAAACGAACCGAACTTATAAACCGGACCGAATTGGACCAACTGGCCGGACCGTACCGAACGTATTTCGGTCCGGTCCTCGTTCCACCCTTTTTCTCATATTCGGTCTTCTATCCGGTTCAGTCTTACGCAAAACCGGCATTGGACCAGTCTGATCCGGTTTTGTAATATACTTTTAGAATTTTAAAATTGCCATTAATGTTGTTGATTATTTAATATGAAAGATCGAAATACCCTTGTCTTCTTTCTTCTTTAATTTGTTCTTGAATCTATCTTTCTTTTTCTTTCTTTTTTAAACTCAAAATGCGTAAAGCATAAATCCACGCTTGTGTTTCTTTGATTATCTAAAAATACGTTGATGTGTGATTATCAAGGACACTAATGTGTGTTTCTTGTGAGGCCTAAAATCTTTTGGTCGTTTTATAAGGTTTTTGGCTCATTTTCCTCGTTTACTTGTTCACTTTCTTGTATCTTCATGTAGTTGAGGATTTCCGGACTAGAAAGGGAATTGTGCTTGGAAATGCCTAAATTGTGTAAGACATGGAAAAAATGTGCTTGACGACTAATTGGCGACGGCCCAAATTCATACATAACCGATTTTTGGGTATTTTCAAGTGACGACGAGGCTAAGAAGTCGTCGCCATTTGGCGAGGGGCATGGACTAATGAATTTCTCGATGAGGAATGTTTGGGAGATTTTTGGAAGTTAGATGGCTGAGGTGAATTGGAGTAAGGTTGTTAGTAGTCACAGTGCAGCCAAAGGTGTGCATTTATCTTGTGGTTGTCAATGCACGAAAGGTTAGCTACGCAAGATTAAATTATGGCATGGATCGAACAAGTAAATATGTTATTGTCATTGTTTGTAGCAACTTGTATTCATCTATAAACTCAAAACATTTTACTTTGAACACTTAAATGTGTACCTTTGCGTTTAACCTTTAGGTTAAATCGCGTATAACGAAAAACAACTTTAGCCGTAAATTGGCGCTGGATCAATAGGTCAATAGCAAAGGTTCAATATCAAAGATTCAGTAGCAAAGGATCAATATCAAAGGTTCAATATCAATATTTCAATAGAAAAGGTTCAATATCAGAGGGTCAATAGCAAAGGAATCATAGCAATGGAAAATCATAAGCGAAACAAAGTTGAAGGATCAGAAGGTCATGAGAAACCCCTACTGAAAAGGGATAGAATATCTGTACCTCAAATGTGTATGCGTAAGAGTAAGGTACACAAGCTAGTTAGACGTTTCCGCATCATCAAATCTACATTAGGACATATCATAAATCACATATGTGTTCTATTCATAAATCATGTTTGACTTATCTCCCATTTATACTTAGTTTCAAGTTCATAAGTTTCTGTCTTTTAGTATTTCGAATTTGGACCAGACTTTAGCAATTTTTATAAAATATTTACTTAGCTCGAATAAAATAAAGGAAATTCCCAGGGGTTCCCATATGAGTTAAGAGACTCTACAAAAATTGGGGGATTCTATTTCCATGTAAAATGGCCTATGGAAAATCATTAGTTCAGACCTTCCCAGAAAGTGATCAGGAAATACACCTTAACATTTTACGCTTATTGGACCTGTTTAGACACCTTGGAAAAATTCCCAAAACTCCCAAAAATTCATTTATATCCTAAATGTCACTCCTGTAAAAGGAGAGCTCCCAATTTCTTATGGTTTGAAAAATAAAAAATCAAACAATCCAACTAAATTTCAAACTCGTTTTCTTAGCTTTGACACTTGATCTTGTAAAATTCAAAAATATGACTTAGACAACTCCAAATTCGACCAAACCACTTGGAAAAATTAACTAAGTCATAAAATAAACTTTTCCAACAAAAACCCAGAATATTGCACTTATGAAATTCGACATATAACACACACAAATTCATCATATTATGTTGTCCAGATTTTATGGTTAATTAAAGACCATATAATCACATGTTTCTCATCCATTTTCTTTAGCCGATTACAATTAATTATCAAACACCATTTTTAGCCAATAATTACATGTTATATCATTTATATTATGATCATATGAGGCGTATGAATTAAAGGAAAAAAGATGTGTGTACCAAATCGATTAGGAAAGAATACTAATGAATCCAAGGACCACCAACGAGTTTGCAAGAGATTCAATACTCAAAACCTTCGTCCTTCTACTTGATTTGAAGCCACCAAAAAATAGAAAAAACATGTGTGTCGTCACTTTTGATGATTAGGGTTTGTAGTGTGTACATTTTTTTTGGAGCGTATGAAGAAAGGGAGGGGGTATACTGTTTGAGCCAAGGGGAGAAAAACATGGGCTTGGTTTACATTTGAATGGGCTTTAGTTAAGTTAATGTTATTTAGGTAGTATTCGGCCCAATTAAAATGTGTAGTTATTTTAGACGTAAATGTGTTTTTCTTTATTTATCTCGTACAAGTTATATATTTATGAGTTAGGTTAAATTTTACATTTACTGAGCTTGACGGATTTTACGTATTTTATAAACATTAAATAGAGGGTCAAAATAGACATTTAACATGTTTACGATTTTTAGGGTTTTACAACTCTTCCCCTCTAAAAGAAAATTTTCGTCCTTGAAAATTGAAGTCGCAGAGGTACATGGAGACGTACAAGTTCATGTCAGATGTAGCAATCCATAGTCTCACACAGATCATAACGTTTCGGTTCCAAAGAGTACAAAACTTATACGTAACAGATGTCGGTGAGAATCTCGCAAAGAGGCACATAATTCCAAACGAACATGAGAAGTGACAAATAACGGATATAAGTCCTAGTCCATTCACGTACCAACCCCAGGCATTTCCCAAGACGTCGTATGATTTCAATAAGTTCAAATTATATGATCTCGGTATTATTACGTTGATCATGCGTCATAATACTTGCATCACATGACGAGTCCTTATTGTCATCATATTCTGCCTCGGGTCATGAAATAAAATTTTCGTCCTCGAAAATTGAAGTCGCAGAGGTACACGGAGACGTACAAGTTCAAGGCAGTTGTAGCAATCCATAGTCTTCACAGATCATAACGATTTCGGTTCCAAAGCGTACAAAACTTTTACGTAACAGATGTCGGTGAGAATCTCGCAAAGAGGCACAGAGTTCCAAACGAACATGAGAAATGACAAATAACGGATAAAAGTCCTAGTCCATTCACGTACCAACCCCAGGCATTTCCCAAGACGTCGTATGATTTCAATAAGTTCAAATTATATGATCTCGGTATTATCACGTTGATCAGGCGTCATAATACTTGCATCACACAACGAGTCCTTATTGTCATCATATTCTGCCTCGGGTCATGACAAACCACATAACCAGTATCACAACAAAACAGATAACATACAGGTAGCAAGTAACATACCAAAATAGGCCAGATCACAAACATACAACATATAATACATCAAACCAACTTACCATAACATAAAAGAAAGAAGGCCACCAATTTGCTCGAAACGGTCCCTCATGACTCATTATTGACGATCCAAAAATAAAGCTGAGATATCACCAAAATGCTAAATGATAAAACTTCACGATTCAAACAGAGTTCTGAACAAATCAAAGAAAAGTTATGATGGTGCGAGTTTATTTTTAGTCATTCTTTTAATTGGAGGATAATACAATTGGCTATAACTAATCTATAAATGTAGCCATGCTTGGCGAGTTAGCTCTGAGTGATCTTAAGCTAATGATGATGCCGTAGTATGTCAAGTTCCTTTATTACATTATGTGTGGGGGCTATGTTGCATAATGATGATACATGACTGTTTGGCATAGTAGGGAAATGTAGTCAGAGGCTTATGATATCCTCATATGCAATGATATTAGGTGAAAAGTTAGTTATCTTTATAGATTGCTTGTATGAATTTAGTGAATGGTTAAACATTACAGTTGTATGTAGTTTGTTTGTATTCTGGTTCTGCAGTTTCGAAGTGTTTGAAATATGTCAAAATTCAATAAAAATGGCAGAATCTTCTTGTAAAATAATGTTTAAAAAAATGATGTTTCGTTGCTTGCGTTTTTCAAGGTGCCCTTGCCCTTTTGGGTTTATACATTTTTGCTTTTATACTTCTATGCTTATGCTCATGTCCCCATGTCTTTGTAGCACTTTATCTTTTCTTTATTGTGTTCTTTGCCATTTCTGCTTTTATATGTTTTTTTCTTTTTTTCTCCTAAATTCTTTTGTTGCTTTTATGTCTATTCCTGTTATGCTTGTTTTCCGTCTTTTGTCTTTTTAGTCTCTTATTCTTTGTTATTGTACACTTTCACACATGCATTATATTATGAGCTCTCTTACTCACACACTTACACTTGCCGAAGATCTTTCTAGTAAGAGTAGGATCCGTCTCCCATATGCTAACCGACAGGATTAGGTATCTTTTTGGAAAAAAAATATATAAAAAAGGCGTAACAAAGCAAACAAAGGCTGAAAACATCATTCGTTTTGTGACAACTCGTACTTTCAGGTCATTTCTCAAAACAATTCATGCTTCACCATTTCATCATTTATCGTAAACTAGGTTTACGTGTTCCAAATTCGCGTAACCTTAAGGGTTTAGCGACGAATTCATGATCATATCATCACGGACATTTCATATAGACTAAGTTTAGTCTACATTTCATTAACATCATTTTCATCATGTTAGTTCATTCATGACTTTGCATTTCACATTAAACGCGTAAATTTCATATTAAATAAACGTTATCGCGTAAGTTATTATTTTGAACATTTAATCCGATACTTCCAAAAATGATCCCGACATATTTTTATACTTACATTTAGTTTATAAAAATAATATTTTGAGTTTACCTAGTGTTTTAAATTTATTTTGTATATAAATCGTTAAATTTATATTACTACGACACTTTTCTTAAAAATTACACGATAATTATTATATCACTCAAATTTTACAAGAAATATATTTTTACAATTTATATGATCTCAATATACTTTACTTTGATCCATTAAAGTTTACTTTTAGCTAAAACTACCTTAAATACACTAATGTATATACAATTTACAAGTTACCTTAACTTACATTATTTTACATACAACTACTTACACATTTTATTACACATTTATATATATAAAAAATATATATATATATTTTGGAAAAACATCCCCCCTTGGCCGACCAAGGGGGATGAGACATTAATTGTTGGTAACATTTTTTCCTTACACATCTATATCTATACTCAATGTACATACTTTCACTTCATTTTCATTCACAACAATTATTAAGTTCAAGTCAAGTTGTTTTTCCTCTCTTCTTCTTCCTCCAAAACCGGTTACACCTAAGGGGATAGGAGATTTCATCAAAGTTTTTCCAAGATCTAGTTTTAACAATCTAGTTACACTCTTAATCAAGGTTTTGAAATAAAAACCTAGGGTGTTTAGGTTTAATCCTTTGTTCTAATCACCTCATCAAGTAAACTAGTAAGCATATCATTTTCATTTTACATCTTTCATTATCATTTCATATCTATTTCATCATTTTTGAGCAAAGCATGCAAGACTTATGGATATTTATACCATTTTTACATTGTTTTTAAGAGTTTGATATATATAAGTCATCCTATAAATTATCCCTTGTTATATATTGGTCTTGATGATGTCTAGGAACCCATGACACCCTAAGAAGGTGTATGGTAGGATTAGAATAGCTTTGGAGTTGTTTTGAAGGGATTGGAATAGGTTTAGTACGAGAAAAACTCTTTTTTAACAAGTCTAAAAAGTGGTCTGATCTTATTTTGTAATTCTGGAAAATCCGACTGTAGACATAAATTTTTGGCCTAGATATTTAGAAAATATACTTTAAAACGAATCCGTGGCCGCTTGAACGGATTAAAACGGAGCTATAACGAAGAAGTTATGAATTTTTCAAGTTTGACGACGAAATATATACGTCCTGAAAATTTCAGCACACTATTTTTGTTTTGTACGAGTCAAAAACGAGTCTTAAGCTTTATAAATTATTTCGACTTATCAAAAATATATTAGTATACTTTGATACGAAGCTAAGGACGTATAATACGTAGAAAACGGATTTGTAACGACTAAAATATGCACGTTTTCACAAAATTGCCGTAACTTATTAGTTAAGAAAAACTATTTTATTTTTATTTGACTAGTGTTACGGATAAACAAAGTGACCATATTGAAGGCTATTTTTAACATTGACGTAGAACTTTTTGTAACGAGATGTCTTCTAATAAAAGTGAGATTATCAAGCATATTTTCCAAAATGACCAACCGTTTGTATAGCGGAGTTGTAATAAATTAACTACGGTTGCTTAAACTTTGCCGAAATTCACTTTTAAACAACATTTGGACAAAATCACCCTACTTAACCTATGTTTTTCTTTATGAACGAGACCTCTAGGATAAAAACTTAAATGCCAAAACTTCGAGATTTTGATACAAGCTTTCCAAAACCGTTGAGTTCGTTTCCTAACGTTCGACGTACACCATTTTACGACAAGCTTTTCGAGGCCATTTTTGTCATTTTCATGAAATTTC
Organism: Chrysanthemum seticuspe; assembly: GCA_019973895.1. NCBI lineage: Eukaryota > Viridiplantae > Streptophyta > Magnoliopsida > Asterales > Asteraceae > Chrysanthemum > Chrysanthemum seticuspe. The sequence continues at coordinate 37,296,490 of BPTQ01000001.1, forward strand.
CAACGACATTATTTTACGACGAAAAGTTATAATTTCACAATAAATCATTAAGAAACTATTGTAGGATGACATTTTGACGTAAATACTTGCAAAGTAATTTAAGAATGGTCAAGACGTCAAAAGGAGTATTTTTCGACAAAGAGTATTATTTTCAAAATTCGCAAGTGGTATAAATAACATACGAATTGCATGCATAACATTACATCATAACTCATTACGTATCATATCATTCATAATAGGTCATTTTCGAGATTCACGCTACATTTCAGTGTATCCACTTTTGCCATCGCATTATTGTCCAAGTGAGTTCATAGCCCCACTTTTACTCTTTTAACGGTTTTACAAACTCTTGGGGGAGATACATGCTACATTTTTAATCGAACACAAATGCTTTGAACTGTATGCTATATCCGAATGTTTTATTGTCACTAAGTATTTGCCATGTTTGAAGTCCCTACATCATGCACCATTAGTCACTTGCGAGTGAGCGTGAATATTGTGAATAGGCCTATTGGAATTAACACTCCCGCTCTTATTGACCCAGTTAGGGGAAATCGAGCGCACTATATTTGAATCATTAAGGTAAATTGGCAAGTTTACCTATTAGGGCGGCGATGAAACGATGATTACCAATTTTTATTGGTGCGATGTTTACGCTTTGGTGTCATGAACTTAGTGAAATAAATACTGTTTTGTTTTCAACGATGAGTGTGAAACAATTTAACTCACACTACGATTATTGTGTTCAAACGAATTAATTAAACCTATGGATTTCACTCAACCTTTGTGTTGACCTTTTTAAGCATGTTTTATCTCAGGTATCTAGGGCATACACTTCATGGCATGCATGTGGACACATCTTAGAGTCGCGGTGACGACGCGTCTCACTTGGGTTTTACGTACTTTAAAACATCGTTTGAATTGTAACAAACTTATTTCCGCACAAGATGATTTTCATTTGGGACCTACACTTTGTAAACTCTGATTGTTTTATTAAATCAAACGATGTGTTTTCCAAACGACACTTTAGGTCGTTCAATATAACTGTGAATGTGGTGCTATGACAGTCAATCCCCAGGAATTCCATTCCGCTGCAAAACAGGTAATTTGGGGGTGTGACACGTTTCACAATCAACCAGAACTCATACACAGATCCATGGGTCCGGTTACCGGAATATTCCTCCGACCACCACCACCTCTATCATCATCGATCATAAATCGTCGCCTCACTGGTAACTTTCGTTTATGATTCATACATTCAGAGGTTAATTTGATAAATGTAGAAGCTTTTTGTGAATTTAGGGTTTTCAAATTTGATTATTAGGGGGTGTTTGTTTCGACTTATATAGCGGGCTTATGGCTTATTTGGTTTTGGGCTTATGTTTCATAAGCTCACTTTTTGTAGCTTATTTTGCAACTTTTTGGCTTATATAAGCTTATTATGAAATAATAAATATGTATAAGTTTAAGAGAAAATAAGCCAAAAAAAAAGTGAGCTTATGAAACATAAGCCGAAAACAAACACCCCCTCTATTTTACTTTCTCAATTTACGGTCTTGTCGTTGACAGAGAAGATGACCCAAAACCCAATGTCTTAATTTTGCACTTAAAAGCTTGCTTTTATTTGTTGTTATATTTTAACCCTCATACTTTCATAAATTGTCAAAAATGCACACATATCTATATTATAATTATTGAAGTTTTTGAAATGTCACATATGGTTTTGATAAAATAAAGAGATGTGGCAACTATTTAATCTTACAAGAACTAGCTCAATAATTTTTCTAGAAAAAGTAAAGATGTATTAACTTTTAAATAAGAAAAAATAGAAGTTAGTGTTGGAAAATTTAGTGCACTTGTGAGATTAGTTCACACCTGGTAATGGGTCAGGAGGTACGGAGTGTACACCCATAAGGTCCCTGAACATCCTGACTCTATAGTGGAGAGATTCAGAAGTTAGTACTGGTAGTGCTAAGTTAGTACTGGTAGTGCTAAGTTAGTACTGGTAGACAAGTTTCTATTGGTAGTGCTAAGTTAGTACTGTAGATAATTTCTACTGGTAGTGCTAAGTTAGTACTGGTAGGAAAGTTTCTACTGGTAGTGCTAAGATTGTACTGGTAGGTTAGTTTCTACTGCTAGTACTGGAATCAACTTGTAACAGGCATTGACCTAGTGGCAGTTACAACTGCATAATGATCACTTTTAATTGGTCATGTAACCACTATTAACTATAATGGGGATAATTATGAGGCGATTAATGGGCCGATTAATCCTCATAATTCCATTTGACTACTTAAGAGTAATTTCCTATAAATAGGAAATATGATTATGCATGAGAGATACTTAGAAAATGAAAACACTCAAAGAAAAAGGGTTATTGATTTATACCTAATTCAATAACATATATTTGGTCTTATCCCAAGTAGATATTCGTGATACCCAGGCATTAGGGTAGAATATTTTACTTTGGAAAGTGATAACACGATTCCAAGTGATTTCCGGTAACCTGTATTGGTTTTTGGTTTGCTATTGATTATCTTCACCCTGTTCTGGGCACATTACAGCCAACAATCAAAGTAAACTATTTTGTGATAATCAATGGTTGCTGCTGCTGTGAAACACATGGCTTCAAACTTTGCCAAACTTGACAAGTTTGAAGGGGTGGACTTCAGAAGATGGCAAAAGAAGATGCACTTTCTTCTTTCAAGCATGAGTGTGGTCTATGTTCTGACTACACCTATTCCTGATGATGGGGATGATGCTACTGTGGAATAGATCAGGAAGAGGAGCAAATGGGAGAATGATGACTACATTTGCAGAGGTTTAATCCTCAATGGTATGTGAGATTCTCTCTTTGATATTTATCATAATTTTGAATCTTCCAAAGAATTATGGGATTCCTTGGATGCCAAGTATATGGCTGAGGATGCATCTAGTAAGAAGTTCCTTGTAAGTAATTTTACAAATTACAAAATGACTGATTCAAGACCAGTTATGGAACAATACAATGAACTTCTTCGTATACTTGGAAGGTTTACACAACAAAAAATGCACATGGATGAGGCTATTTCAGTCTCGTGTGTCATTGATAAACTTCCCCCTTCTTGGAAAGATTTCAAGCATACCTTAAAACATAAGAAGGAGGAGTTAACTCTTGTTGAGTTGGGCACTCATCTACGCATTGAGGAATCTCTCAGGGTGCAGGATAATGACAAGCCAAAGAGTAGCAATGCATGGTGGAGCATAACAACTCCACCAGGTACAATGACAACAAGGGTAAACGTAAACATCAGAATAACACAAGGGCAAACCCTAACAAGAAGGCAACACCTACTTGTTGGAAATGTGGCAAATCTGGTCACATTAAAAGGGATTACAAAGGTGTTAAGATTGGTGGTAAAACCAATGGATCAGGCACAAGTGGATCAGGGAATGGTTCAGTTCCTCTGAAAGGTCATAATATGTTTAATGAATCTCTTCAGGTTTATTATGTTACATATGTATCTGAATCAAACTATGTGCAGGATGATGATGTTGTGTGGTGGGTTGACTCTGGAGCAACTGTTCATGTGTGCAAAGATAGAAGCTGGTTCAAGACTTATGAGTCACTGAATGATGGTTCTATTCTTCACATGGGAAATGAGTCAACAACCCTGATACATGGACGTGGTTGTGTAGATCTTAAGTTTAGTTCTGGAAAGATTTTAACTTTGTTTAATGTTATTCATGTTCCTGATATAAGGAAGAACTTGGTTTCAAGTAGTATTTTGAATAATCATGGTTATAAACAAGTTATTGAATCTGATAAATTTGTTTTGTCTAAACATGGTGTGTTTATTGGTTTTGGCTATTTGTGTAATCAAATGTTTAGGTTTAATATTGTTAATGAATGCGATAATTCAGCCTTTATGACCACCACTAACCTGACTGACTCTACCCTATGGCATGATAGACTTGGCCATGTACACTACAAAAGGATGCAAGATATGTCTAAGGATGGGTTAATCCGAGCATTTGACATGGACACTGAAAAGTGTAAAACTTGCATGTTGACCAAAATAACTAAGAAACCTTTTCAGGGTGTTAAACATGAAACTAAGCTCTTGGAGCTAATACACATTGACTTGTATGATTTGCATGCCATTCCCTCTTTGGGGAATAAGAAATACTTTGTGACATTATTGTTGAAGCTTATAGGTTTTGTTATGTCTATCTGTTGCATACTAAGGATGAAGCATTAGATAAAGTCAAAGTGTTTAAAACTGAAGTTGAATTGCAACATGGGTCCCTGATTAAAAGATTAAGGACTAATATGGGAGGTGAGTACATGGATACTCTGTATTTTCAGTCTGTTGGTATAATCCATGAAACGACTGCTCCCTATACTCCTCAACAAAATGGTATTTCTGAAAGTAAAAGCAGGGTGCTGAAGGAGATGGTTAATTCCATGTTGTCCTATTCAAGACTGAGTCAAGGGTTCTGGGGTGAAGCCATGTTAACAGCTTGCTATTTACTAAATAGGGTTCCCAACAAGAGGAACAATGTTACCCCTTATGAACTCTGGACAAAAAGGAAACCCAACCTGAACTATCTCAGGGTTTGGGGTTGTAGGGCTGTTGTAAGACTTCCTAATCCAGATTTGAAAACTTTGGGTGAAAGAGGCATTAAATGCATCTCTGTTGGATATGCTAAGCATTTCAAGGCTTTTAGGTTCTATTTTATTGAACCTAATGAATATGTTTCAATTAACTCCATAATTGAATCAAGGGATGCAATCTTTGATGAGAATAGATTATCATCAGTCCCTAGACCAAGTTAGAGGATTTCTAATGGAACTCGTGACATTGGTGTATCAGAGGTCTCTGATGAAGTACCATCAGTGGTCCCTGATGAGGTTGTGGTTCAACAACCTGAATCTATGCTCAGAAAGAGTAAAAGGGTCAGGAATCCAAAGTCATTTGGACCTGAGTTTCAATTATATTTAATTGAAGGAACAAGGGATGAGGTCTATGACCAATACTTCTATTGCTTCTTGTTGAGGATGATCCTAAGACATTTGAAGAAGCAATGAAGTCCTAGGACATTGCTTTCTGGAAAGAAGCAATCAATGATGAGATGGATTCCATCATGGGCAACAACACTTGGATGTTGGTTGATCTACCACCTGGTTGCAAACCTTTGGGTTTCAAATGGATTTTCAAAAAGAAAATGAAGGTAGATGGAACTATTGAAAAGTTCAAGGCTAGACTAGTCATTCAAGGCTTTAAACAAAAGTCAGGAATAGACTATTTTGATACTTATGCCCATGTGGCTCGTATCAGTACCATAAGAATGTTGATTGCTTTGGCATCAATTCACAATCTGATTATTTATTAGATGGATGTGAAAACAGCTTTCTTAAATGGTGAATTGGATGAGGAGGTTTATATGAACCAACCTCAGGGCTTCATCTTTCCTGCCAATGAAAAAAAGGTGTGTAAACTGATTAAGTCTCTTTATAGACTAAAGCAGGCACCTAAGCAATGGCATCAAAAATTTGATGAAGTGGTTTTGTCTAATGGTTATTTACTTAACCCGTTTAACAAATGTGTATATAGCAAATTTGATGAAACTGGTAAAGGAGTCATCATTTGCCTATATGTTGATGACATGTTGATCTTTGGCACTGACCAAAATCAGGTTAACCTGACAAAGGAATTTTTGTCATCAAGGTTCTGCATGAAGGACATGGGGGAGGCTGATGTTATCCTTGGTATAAGGTTTAAACATGAAAGTAAAATAATTTATATTTCTCTGTCTCATTATATTGAGAAGGTGTTGAGGAAATTCTATTACTTTGATTGTACTCCAGTGGGTACACCTATGGATACTTGTGAGAAGTTGATGCCTAATAAAGGAAAGACTGTATCTCAACTTGATTATTCTAGGGTAATTGATTGCCTGATGTATGCCATGACTTGTACAAGACCTGATATTGCTTTTGTAGTGGGTAAACTGAGCAGGTATACTAGCAATCCTAGTGCTCATCACTGGTAAGCAGTTCAGAGGGTACTGAAGTATATGAAGAGAACTATGAATTATAGTCTCTCATATACTGGTTATCCTTCAGTATTAGAAGGATACACTGATGCAAGTTGGATCAGTAAGACAGTAACACTAAAGATAATTTGTCTACCAGTGGCTGGGTATTCCTACTTGGTGGAGGTGCAATTTCTTGGGCATCCAAGAAGCAAACTTGCATCACCAGTTCAATAATGGAATATGAATTTGTAGCCTTAGCAGCTACTGGTAAAGAAGCTGAATGGTTGAAAAACTTGCTTCTTGAGATTTCATTGTGGCCTAAACCTATAGCCCATATTTTTATCCGGTGTGATAGTGCAGCTACATTGGCAAATCTTATAGCCAGATGTACAATGGGAAGTCTAGACATTTAGGTGTCAGACATAGCATGATTCGTGAGCTTATCATGAATGGGGTGGTATATATAGAGTATGTTAGATCTCAACAAAATTTAGTTGATCACTTACGAAGGGATTAGCTAGAAACTTGGTGTTAAAGTCTGCTAAAGGGATAGGTTTAAGTCCAATTTAATCATTGAATGCTAAGACACCCAACTACCTCATGAGGAAACTTATGAGCTAAGTTCAATGTGGAAAGCTGAACATTCAGTGGACTGGAGCACATGTTTATTTTGCATCCCAAGGTTATGCTCAGAACCTGCTGAAAAGAATGATGAAGTCTTTACTTCTTAATGGTTAATGTAACACCCCGCCTTATCAGACCACAATATTTTCCGCTTTGCCCGCAGGCTCACGGCTTTGTTTTTGCGGCCTCATATGAAGACTTCCCGGCAGGTCACCCAAGCAAGTACTACTCTCACATCAGCACGCTTAAATGCCAGTTCCTAAGAACTCCACCCGCAGTAGACCACAAAACGCGTTGTGTCATTGTAAGGCGAATGTTATCTTATGAGCCCAAGATCTCTCCAGGCCACAGCCGATGTAGGATTTTCCTAGGGTGTTACAATCACCCCCCTTAGGGACTCATCGTCCTCGATTAGGTTTGCCTCACCATCCCGAACTGCTCAGGAGTGGCTCTGATACCATAATTGTAACACCCCAACCCGACGAGGGTAGAAGTATCACATCATGGTGTCGATATCAGAACATACTAATACAATTTTACAAGTGGAAGCCTTACAAAATGAAATACCAAGTCATATAGACGAATGAGTTACAATGAAGATTACAAAAATCCAAAATATCTAAATAAAATGAAAATCAAAACACTGGCTCTTCAAAATAAGTCCAAAAATAATAGGGTAACTAGGGTCGGTCCACTCAGATAATCCAAATCTCAGCCCATCAAAGCCCATCTTCCAACCTAAAACCTGCCGCAGGAAAAGAAATGCTGCTGAGCTTAAAAAGCCCAGTGAACAGATATAACAAAACGAAAGCTAAACAAAATCAGAAATACAAAATGAAACAAAGGAAACTGATAACAAGATCGCAACGGAATTGGAACAATGAGTCAATGAGGATCTTGCAGAACACAATTATAACAGATATCTAGAAAGAACAGATAACAAGGAGAACAAAGCAAGTAATGCGTCGATGACATATACATAAGCACATCTAAATAACCATGCATACAATTAATCAGGAAATCAGAATACATATAAGCCAAACGGAAAACTAAAAGCAAGCGGAATCAATTAATTAGAAAGTGAGCATGGCAATCACATAAGTCAAGAAATCCACATTTAATAACATAACAAGTATCATAACAGCAAAAATACTAACAACAGTCAAAACATGGTAGCCACATGCATCAAGTAGAAATACAGTACGAATATTATAATTGAATGAATTAAGGACATAGCTGGGCAACTAAACACATTAACAAGCCAAACAACATAAGTTGAACCATTTACCAAATCAAACAGTAGCATAAGCATAAATGTAAACATGGCAGGTCAACAATAAGCAGATAAGGATACTAACGGATAGTCATAGTCCACGAGATTAACTGAACGGAGTATACATGATAAACAGACAAAACAATCGATTACACACTAGCATGATCACCATAAAAATCAAAGGTTCACATAACAGTAAGATAACATATAGTCAGATGACAACAGATGAATCATATAATCGCATATTAATCTTATCGTAGCAGGATAAACGATAGCCACATAAAACATGAATAGCAAAAACAAATTCAATAATCATATAACAACCCGGTATGTGAATGGAATGACAGATCAATGCAATGGAATATAGCATGGTAGTAGAGTGAGTCACATAAGGGTACTGAGAAATGGATAATTAATACAGAATATGGTGCGTTGGGGAATACAGAAGGTACAATCTAGGTATATTAAAAGTGTAAGGGTTGTCAGAAATCTATCACGAGCCAAAAATACAATACAATACAATCAATAGTGGAATTAGCAGCCAAATATCCAATAGTAGCCATTGTATTCGGTGGGGTGACCTCGGAATACCAAACCAGTAGGATGGGAGACCTCAGTAACCAATGGAGTAGCTAGCTCCCAGACTGTGAGGGGGTGTATTGCACACACGTACCACATCACCAAAACAGATCAATCAATATCAATAACAATACAGAACAAATCTAGGATGCATCCATACGCCCTTGCAGAACAATAGTGGTCA